>JAUPFV010000426.1:0-49607 GCA_036936605.1 Limnanthes douglasii subsp. nivea
CTTTTGATTTTAGACTACTGACAACGGCACCGAGGTCCTCGAGCGCGCCCTTTGGTTCTTCAGCAGCCACACTGTCTTTCTAAAGCGTTGGGCTCCCATGGAAACCCTGGAACGGGAGGCCCTAAAGGCTATCCCTCTGTGGGTCAAATTATATGGAATACCGTATGAGCTTTGGTCTGAAAAGAGGCAGAGTATCATGGGCAGTGCGTTGGGAACCCGTCATATGTCGACAGCTAAACTACCAACTATGCCCGCTTTAACTACGCCAGAATCTACATCATTATGAAGCTTCCGCCTCTTATCCTTCGTCAATCACCATTGGTTGTCTCGGTAAGAAGAATGGCATTCAGATCGAGTTCCAAGGTATCCTGATGATTTGCACTCGACATATCTCCTTTGGCCATGCTGCAACAGGCTGCTCTAATCCATCATACCACCAACCCCTCACCGCCCGTAGACCATGAAAGGAACCGATGATAGATAACCAAGCAGTTACCCTCTTGGACTGTAGTGACAACGAATCCAACCCATAGCAAAACTATAGCAACCTTCACCCAATGACTATCAGAGGCACCTGAACGAAAAGCCAGGTTATCGCTAACCACAACTCAGCTGTTGGCCAGTTAGGACCAACCAACAGAGAAGCATCCCCCGCAAATATCACCTCTCCACGAATCAACCAAGGACCATCGAATGTAACGCCGAGTATGTATGGGCTTTCCCCCAAAAAAATTAGTTTCAAATCTTTTCCTTAAACTTTAAAAAGCTTAATTATGAAAATTACATGTTGGAATGTCCGCGGTCCCAATGATCATGTCCGTCAAAAGGACTTTCGAGATTTTGTATTTTCAAATAGTATTTATATCATTTGCTTACTTGAAATGAAAGTTAATGCTAAAAACATAAACCCCATTATGAAAGCCATGTTCCCTTGGTGAATTTCATCACTAACCGCCAAGACTACCTCTATGGCCGCATTTGCATTGTTTGGAACCCTAGTTTTTTCAAAATCGATCTTAAGAGTACCACCCCCAACTCATGCATTTCAAAATTACATGGATTTCCAAAAACATTATTTTTCTTGCTACTACCATCTATCGCTTCAATGACCCTCCCCCCCCCTCCCCCGAGCGTCTCCCCCTTTGAAGTGACCTTCAATCAATAGCCCAGACTTCGACCTCCTACCCTGAGGTAGTTCTTGGGGACTTTAACGGTATCCGCAGTCCACATGAGAGATCCAACAGTGGCATCCGGTGGAACAACTGTATTAATTCCTTTAACGGCTGCTGCCAAAACTGCAACCTTGATGACCTTTGAACCACAGGATTCCAACTCTCATAGTTTATTCACCAATTGGACAACCCCATATCATCCCTAATTTATAGGGTCCCTCGTAAATGACCTTTGGAAAAACTTCTTCCCAAACTATTTCCCCCACATTGACATCCCTCGCACATCCGACCACACCCCCATCATCATCTTTCTATCTGCGCCCTTCATTCTCAAACCCAAACCTTTTAAATATTTCAACATGTGGCACCTCCATCTTAGCTTCCTTGACATTTGTCTCCAATAGTTGGTCCCTCCCTAGTCACAACCATCCTATAAAATCTATTGTAATTAAGCTAGCCCGCCTTGCACCCATCCTGGAATCTCTCAATAGGAGAGAGTTCAACGACCGATCCCTCCATCCTTCTCTCTGAGAGAGAAGCCGCGAAATTACTATATCTTTTATAGCCGAGCGGAGGAATCCTTTCTTAAACAAAAATCTAGAGAAACCTGGCTCAAGTTGGGTGACAAAAACACGAAGTTTTTCTACAATAGTATAAAAGCCCGCCGCGCCCGAAATAAAATTTTATCAGCAACTACTTCTGAGGGAAGGACCAGCTCTAACCCTGGAGTAATTTCGTCTACCTTTCTCTCCCACTTCCAAAACCTTCTTGGTTCCTCTAGCCGGAAAAGCTATCTCGGGCCCATAAGAGTCAAATCCCTTCTGAATAAAGTTGTATCCCCTTGGATAAATCCAACATGACCAAACCAATCACTGATACCGAAATCAAGTCAACCCTATTTGACATTGATAACGACAAAGCACCTGGTCCGGATGGCTATAGTGCTAGGTTTTACAAAACTTGCTGGTCTATCGTGGGCCATGACATATGTACCGCCATCCAGCACTTCTTCCAACACGGAAAAATGGACGTTTATTGGAATAAAACTTTCATTTCCCTAATCCCGAAAATCGAAACCCCCTCGTCGCCCTCTGAGTACCGCCCCATCTCCTGTTGTAATATTATTTGTAACGGCTGATCCATTGCTGATACCATTCTCCTCACCCAAGACCTCATGCATGGCTACCAGATCAATTGCAAATCCCCAAGTTTTCCCCTTAAAATTGACCTCATGAAAGCCTTCGATAACGTTCGTTGGGAGCTAGTTCTTGATACTCTCTATGTTGTGGAATTTCCCATTGAAATGATTAATTGGATTATTGATTGCATTACTACTCCCTCTTTCGTTGTTGGTATTAATGGTAGCCCTACGAGCTCATTTCTTAGAGAAAGAGGAATTCGCCAAGGAGACCCCATCGTGCAGGTTCTCTCTCGGATCCTCTAGTAAAAGAGCCAGGATCCCTACTTTGGCTTCCATTGGAACTGACACTTGTTTAAAATCATCAACCTATGTTTCGTCGACGACCTCGTGATCTTCTGCATGGCCAACACATCCGTCAAACTCATACATGAGGGCCTACAAGAGTTCACAACACTTTCGGGCCTTCACCTCAATCCGCAAAAAGGCAAATCTTCCTATCGGGTACATCACCTAACGTGAAGAATGCTATCCTGCACCTGTTCGGCTTCAGCGAGGGCTCCCTCCCCGTTCGTTACTTAGGGGTGCCCATTATCACCGCTAGACTTACCTACGACGACTATCATCATCTTTTCACAATGATTACTAACCGCATCAACTTCTGGACTACGAAGAACCTATGGTATGCGGGCCGGCTCCAGCTTATAAAATCCGTCCTCTTTGCTAGCCAAGTCTACTTGTCTTCAATCTTCAGCCTCCTGGTCTGGGTTCTTAAAGAACTTTCTCATCTCTTGAGAAGATTCCTTTGATCATGATCTGATATGAATATTTTCGGTGCCAAAGTAGCTTGGCATAAGATCACTTTGCCCAAAGAGGATGGTGGTCTTGGGATTTCAAAATAACAAATTTGGAATCAGGCGGGCGCCCTAAAATCCTTTTGGTCTATCCTTACAATGAACCCCAACTCTTTATGGACCCAATGGACCATTGTTGAGAAAATAAAAAATAAAACTTTTGAACGATCCCTATCCCCTCCAACTCAAGCTGGGGATGGAGAAAAATCGTGAAGCTGAGAACCCTAGCCTCAAATCTCTATAAGGTGGTGGTAGGAAACAGCGCCAAAACATCAATCTGGTACGACCCATGACTATTCCATTCTTCTCTCATCAACTTTTTTGGCACCAGCATCACAAATCTATCTCGGCTACGCAACCTCTCTCTTGTCTCGGATCTCAATCTCAACGGCTCCTGGCACTGGCCTTCTTAGGAAAGAGCTCACAACCGACACTTGCTTACCCACTTAACTCAAATCAGAAACGCCCTCACCTCTATCCCTCCCTACCTCCTCAGATGACACCTTTTTCTCGATCCCAAATAAATCAAAACCTCATTTTACCATCAGTAGTACCTTGGAGCTCTCTCCTTTGGAACAAGTTCTCAATTCCTAGAGACTCCTTCATCTTTTGGCTCACCATTTAGAACAAGTTATACACGCGTGACAAGCTCATTAGCTGGGGATTAGACTCTCCCTTTGATTGTGTCCTCTGTTCTGTCGCCGGAAACCCTTGACCACATTGCTGTCAATTGCCCCTTCGCATCCTCCATCTCGGAAAATATTTGCAGAAAGCTTTTAATTCCATCTCATCTCACATCTTGGGATACTTGGCTTGAAAACGCTTGTAAATGACCGACATCCAACAACAATAACCATCAGAAACCATTGTATATTTTTTATTATAAATCTACAGCATTTTATATAAAAAAATAGGTGAAATAAAATATATTATCTATACATTATGTATGTAGATATTTTCTTTGAGGTCATCTAGATGGTCAAGTTCTATAGGGATACGATTTTAGTCCCGTAAACATATACTAAACATTTCATAGAATTTAAATTTATCTAGATATCTCTGGATATGGATTGTTTCAAAGTCTCCCATCGGAATAAAAACTTAGCAATTAAAGAGATAGAGATTAAGAAAATAACTAAACAAGTAGGTGAAATAAAATAAAACTATATATTAATATGGTGAAAAGTATAAAGAAAGTTAAAAAGAGAAGACACTGATGAGATAAGAAAATAAATCGGTTAAAGACGTACGTTAAGAAAGTAGTTGGAAACTGAAAATCAGTTAGACTCTTAGATTAAGAGACTGTATATATGTATGTAGTTGGGAGCTTAAAACGAATTGAAAAATATCCTAAATTCAAACAGCTGAAAAGTTCTCTCATTTTAGTGTTTAGTATACCGATCGTCTCCGCAGCAATCTGTTTAGATTTTCGTAATCTTGTTTCTTTCAAGATCCGATCAACACCACTCATATTCACCGGTAAATAACTGGTACGTTTGTTTTCCTTTCTTTTTTGTGTAATGACAGAAACACTGAAATCGTTTCGATTACATGTTGAGTCGGATCTTGCTTTTGTACTGATTGTATTTAGACTCGACAGTGCACCACTAATCATAATGCAGCGGGATGGCTGGAGAAGAGAATTGCTTGTTAGCGAAAGGCATAGAATCATCACCAATTTGTAAGTCTTATTATAATCGTCACCAAAATGCACCTCTTATTAAATTATCCCTCTAGCTCTAGCTAGTGTTTGTTTCTTTCTTATGAACAATTTCATCGAGCCACATTGTGATTAGCATACATTTCTTGCCTATACAGAACCGAGAGAGTGCAAAGGTTATTCTTTGATCCTGAGATTAATAGCAGCATCTGGCCAATGGTGGAGAGATTTGAGGAGAATATATATACGAATGCAACAAGCAAGGTGATAACACTCTTCAGGTCTTCTTTGCTATATATGTGAATGTGATCTATATTATATTATGAGATTCTGCTATAATTTACATGGTTTCAGTCTGATTATCTGAGCAAAATACACTTGAAAAAGAATCAAGTCGAGATGGCTTCAACTGAATTTCTTGATTCATTGATAGCTGCTCACCCCAGCAGTACCAGCAGAACTGCAGATCCAGGTAATAATACAATTTTTTCTCTCCAATATGCAAATCGGAAATCTATTGTCACGTCACGGTAACATTTGTTATTCTGGTTGTTAGACTTGACCGACACTTCCACCACGGAGAATGAGGCTACTGGAGAGCCCAGTGCTGAAGATAAAGCGTTCTTGAGAAAGTGAGAGAGAGTGTTGTTAATTTTCTATTCAATCTTCTTACAATATTATTTAATTGACTTCTATTTACTACAAATGTAGGAGGGAAAGATTGAAAGCTGTACTCCGCCCCGGGGACGAGTCAGGTAATGAATTTAAGCCCAAACCTTAGGCTCTAAAGCTTTACTCCGTTCCGTCTAGTAGATTGATTGTTAACTCAGTGACTAGGTGCTTTAGCAATTGTCTTTCGAGTATCTTTACCATTGACAATCCTTCTTGTTTACCTATACTTGTTACTTTTTACCAGCTCTCCAGAATATTATCACGGATTTGCTCAATGAAGTCAGTGATGTGTCCTCGCCTGAGCTGAAGAAATGATCATCAATTCTCTTTCCTATTCCTATTACAATTTCAATTTCGATTTTTAAGTAGTTGCTTCTGATTAGCGAAGACAATGTTTGGATCTTAAACTCCCCGTGTGATGTTGAATGTAGCTACCCAGTAGATATTAACTCCTACCGTTTCGAATTCAGATGAATAGTAACATCTTTTGCTTTCTGCCCTTTTGCTTCTATTAGAATACTTCTGCAATTTATAGTTAATGATGGTATTAGCTTCCATTAGAATTCAAGGAATCTTTAAATGAATGGTATTAGCTTTTTGTCCTACGATTAAGAATTTTATAATAAAAGTTTGTAACTTATTTGATGGGTTAGCTTTTTTTTTTGGTATTGTAAACATTTTCGAAGATACATGCACGAACACGAGTTAGTAGTAAATTAGTAGTCTAAATTGTTTTATATATATTTATACTTTAATTTCGAAATTAAATGTATAGACATATATTTACGGTCAGTTATGGAAAACTATAAAAATCATTTGATCCAACTAAGTTCAAAACACACGGAAAGAGGGCGTAAACTAAGTTCAAAACACAAAAAAAAATGTTGAAAATAGATAGACTACAGTATGTTCTGAATATACTTTTATCTTTCTTTTTTTATTGTTATTTTTTTATAGAATATATTGAATGAGTTATTTTTGTATATATATGCAGTCTTAGCTTGCGGCATCTTGGGCATACAATTTCTACTATGTGCATGATGGATTCCAAATTAGATTTTTTTTAGGTCGTGTTCGAGTTGTATCGTCAGAAAAATATGTTCCATGTTTTGGATATTGATGTTACTTTGTTTTGTATGATTTTTTTAGTGGGTTCTAAGGTCCACATCCATTAAAAGAAAGAGGGGAAGAAAAAAAATTAGATCAAGACATCTTGATCATTAGGTACTTTATAAAATCATTTTCGAATTGATCAAGTCATAAGTTTATTGTCCTGTGGAGATAACTATTTGACTCATTTAAATTGTTAAGTTGTCTTTTTTAAAGTTATGCGCTTTCTGATTTGATTAAGATTAGGTTGTTGAGTGTTTGTTTTGTAGTAAACACTGTAGTAAGAGTTATCTTTGAAAAAACAAGTTCAAAACTATTATTCTGCCAAAGCATGTTCCAATACTTATTTTATTTATTTTCTTAATTTTCTTTTTTATCTAGAACTTATGAAGTTCTCTTTGTTTCTGTTATCATCGCTCTGATACCAGATTGAGTGAATGTGTCTCTTCTATCTTCACACTTTTAACACGTAAACCAAATAACTTGTTTAGGCATATCAAAATTACAATGTATATATATATAGTGTGGCAGAAAGTAAATGATAGCCTATGTATGTATAGCCTACTATTAAATAGCCGCATGAATTTTAACACAACCCATATACATTTGATGCGCAAATAACCCCCTCAAGTATCGTATTTTTTACGAAAATGACAATCTACTTCAATATGCTTTGAACGCTCACGGAACATAGGATCGTGGGCAAGATTTTAAGTCGGCTGACTATCACAGAAAACTTGCATAACCCATGAGTATGAGATCGCAAAATCTTTGAGTAAAGTGTGTAACCACTTCACCTCACAAGTCAATCCTGTCAAAGACCAGTACTTTGCTTCAGCGGAAGATAATGCGACAACACCCTGTTTCTTAGTATTCCAAGAAATAGGAGAATAACCGAAGAACACCATCCAACCACTCACGTTGCGCCGAGTCTTTAGACATACAGTCCAATCAGAACCACACAAGCATGTCAGAGTGAGATTACAATTACTTGGCAGAAGATTATCGAAATAAAAATCATGGCCCATATGTGGATCTGGTCGGGCACGGAAATAAATATTTTGACCCTTATATATGTCGGGTGAGATATGAATTTTTAGTTTGTCCAACCCGACCTGGAACGAGAATATAAACTATATATAAAAATATAATAATAATAGTATAAAAAAAATCTTTTTTTGTTAATTACTAAAAACATCTGTACTCAGTAATATATAAATTTTGTAATTCTAATAATTACTAATTTAATTTTTTTCACTAAATCTTATTTTTAATAATAATTTTGTACTCACTATATATTAAAATTTTATTGATAATTTTGACATTGAATATAAAGATGAAAACATTTTAATAAATGGTTGTCATGATTGATGATACTATTCGGGACTAGAAAAACATTCAAAAAATATTTATGTTTATTTTAATATTTTATTTCCCATTATTTAAGACATGTTTTAGATCGCTGGTTTTATAAAGATTTATATTTCTTTTACTTGAATAACATTTGATGGTTTATTTAAATATTTTTGCTTTTATTTTAGAAATTTACATCTTAATTTTTGTATAATTAAAAGATAAAGTCAAGTTTAAAATGTGTTCCGCATGTTGAATTTGATTTTGTTTTTTTATTGATGGAACACCGCTCATTGAAGTTAAAGAAACTGTGGAGTGGAGGGCGGGGTTGCGGCCTGGTTCAAGGCAAAGAGTCGTCAATAAAATACAAGTCTTATTATTGTTTGTGAGCAAAATGCAATTCATTTTGTTAAAAAAAATTGCTAAACACAATGAGAAAAGTACCCGAAATATATTCTCAAGTATCTTATCCTCTTTTAGTACCCAAAAATGGGATAGTACTAATTGGTACTTAGTATAAATGTTTGGACAACAATAACCCTGAGGGTATATAAAGGGAAAAATAGATTCTGAGTTACTGTTTGAGACATTTTCCCCTGACAATCGTTGTAAATACCAAAAGTAAAAAACAAAGTTTTAAAAGCTTTAGAACCCTAAACGCTCCAGCCTTGCAGTCGCCGTTCAAACTCCTTCGAGGGGAGGAACTATCCGGCAAAAATTCATTTTCCGTGACAGACTTCATCTTCGTCGCTAACGCTTTACCGATGGGCGTCAAAATAATGTTTTCCAGTATAAAATATGTTTCAAGGTACGTCGATACTGGTTATGTTCTATTCTTTATTTGGTTATGTTTCTTGGTTTTTCAAATTACGGTCTCCTTGTATAACGTCTCCATGTTTGTTTAAAGTGAAAATCAAGTAGGCCTATTTACCGGCCAATAAACGATCTATTGTTGGTAACCGTGGATAGACTGTGTATGGTTGTTTAGTTGCTGTATAGTTACCAGAGAAAATGTCGATTTAGTTACTGGGTCGTTTGTGATATGCTTCAGTAGTTATTGTATGTAATGTTTTGTCTGCATTTTTCTTGGTTTTTTGATATGGAACATGTGTTTCCAGTACGTGTATGTTTTGTGAAAGTAAAATCACGCACTTGATACTTATGTAGATTGTATTTCGTGTGTTGTTGTGTAGATTAATGCGATTGTTGTAGTGTCGAGTTGAAATTGTGTATTTATATCTCGCGTAAGATGGTGGTTGTAAATCGCATTAGCTAAAACGTAGTCAACGTAAATCGCGTCTTGTAATATTCTTCTGATCGTAAAGCGCGACGTTATAATAATCCTTTATTTAAATCGAGTAGTGTTGTATAATAAGTGCATGTGTGTCGCATCAATTAAAAAGTTTAGAAATAAGTAATTTGATTTTATAATTGTAGGTTCAAATATAGGGAAAGGTACGTTCTGCAGATCTTGTTTAGTTAGCGTATTGAATTTCCTATAGAAAAACCATTGTTACTGAGGAACATATTGAGGCTGCAAAGAACACACCATTCTATACCATTCTTAAAGCTTGTTTCATGCTACGCAACGAAGTTTTACCGAAGAAGAAATTTAATAAGGTGATAAATGATATTGTGAAGAGATATTTTGTGAAGACTCAATCGTTTAGAATAGGTTCGAAGAGGGTGAAACTTACAACGAAAGATGTTAGAGCCATTTTTTGGTCTTAAACATGGGACAGAGGAAATGCCTATGAACAAAGCACGAGCATTCACTACTCGATTCGATGAAGGAGCAAAAAACCAGTCTCCACTCATGCATAAATATTTTTTGAGTCCAAAGGCTAGGAAAAGTGGACCGACAAACCAAAAATTTGTTTCAAATGCGATGATCAAGGTAATAAACACTATTTATTTGTATTGTGTTGTTTGAAAATATCCAAACTGAGCAGTGGATGTTCTATCACATGAAGCCATAGAGAAAGCAGTAAAGGATGGTGGGGAGGAATCTGCAAATGACGTTGTGAAGCTGTTGATACTCTTCATTTGTTCTACCCTATTCTACTCTCTATTCGGGGATATAATGGGGTGGACTTTGGTCTTTTACGTAGAAGATATGCTGAAAGTTAATGACTATGATTGGTCTGGGGAAATTTTTGAGAAGCTTAGAAGGTCAATGGAAAATTCTTTGAAGAAAGGGGCACCAGATCGCGTCATCAGATGCGTAGCAGTTTTATTTGTGAGTATAAGATTTGTGTGTATCATGTTGTTTTGGTTTGTAGAGTGTTGTGACTGTCAATTTTTTTGCAGCTCTTCATTATGGAGCACACTACATTAGGGGATGATTTGGTAAGGCCAAACATGATACCTAGGTGCCACAAATGGTGGGGGGTGGAGTGTAAGGAATCAACTATGACGGTGATTAAAAGGTTGAGAAAGCTGCGTGATGATGAGGTAAAAGATATGTGTTGTTTGTTTTAAGCTATTGCATTGAGGAATTGTAGATGTGGGACAATTTTATTTTATTATTTTTAGTGGTACTATGAAGGAAAAAATGTGGTAGCCCCATCACACGTGATTTTCAATTAACTTAAATATAGTAAAGATGCATGTGATTAGTAGCCAACGAAAATCGCGCACTCATTGTTGTACAACACTATTAGGTGACAAGTATAAACATGAATCGCGTAATATGTTACTAGTAAATCGCGTTAGGTGACTGATTCTATTCAAAATCGTACCTTAACTTCGGGAGTTGATTGTCAGTCTATATTCCTCATTATATTCCAAATTGCGTGACAGTATTTAACATAAACAAATCGCAAAGTGGATAAATAAATTAGAAAGTAAATCGCATGATGTTATCTAAGTAAGACTTACTAATATTGCATGCATGCTACTTACATCGCATGTTGGAGATCTTAGAACGAGAGATAACCTTATCTGATGCTGAAGAAATTTCCTTCGGGTCGAGTGTGATAGGGGGAGACTGTGAAGTTTTACAGCCGCGATGTAGAGATAGGTCAAACAAACGTAGAAAATCAATTAGCCGAAGAAGTGGCAAGAGGATGAAGTTTTCTACCGAAGCTCAAACAGCTGAAATGGAATTTCGGGATACATCACCAACAACCGATTACAGTGGCACTGGAGAGGACTGCAAATTACCACTACATGGGTGGTTGGAATAGCAAAAAAGTACATCGGACGAAGGGAATTTAAAACAAAGGAACACTCTTACTGGGAGATGTAGTAGAGAACGCAGTTCCAGTATCCGGATGAAGAAGACAACAGTTTACAAGGCGCGCCCTTCTAATTTTTTATTTAAGAGAATGGAAGATATTAAGAAGAAAAGTAGTGGCAAGTATGGATACTCGGTAGCAAATATACGGCTTAAGATTTATCGGGCACGAAAGAGTATAGAAGTAAGTTATTTATAAGGTTGTTATTATAATGAGCATGAATGTGAAATAAGTAAGTACTAATACTATTTTTTTTCCACAGATTGAAGAACTTCAAAGGGAGGTTGCATATTTAACTTTAAAGCTTGAAGTACAAGCTGATCAGGATATGGGTGTTAAGGAAGCACTTGAGAAGGTTTGTAGAATGCTTTTATATTCGCTAGAAGAAGAGTCACTAGAGAAATTAGTAGAGGTGCCAAAAAGAGTGGATGAGGTTCCTAAAACTAGGGTATATGTTTCAAGAAAACATGGTTTCAAAACGATAGAGGCTGAACGGAAAAAAGATGAAAAAGAAGGGAATGTTATAGAGGTTTCTACACCGGAAGATAAAAAAAATATACACACGATGGGGTTGAAGTTGAAGAGGACACCGTTTATGAGAAGAATGATGATGGAACAGCTGATGGGCCGAACAATATTGTTGTAACATATGGTGAGATGCATCAAAATGACAAAGCTTTGTATGTTTTAAGTGTTGACCATTGTAGGCTTGTGCAGGCAGATTGTAGAACTGATGTACCAGCTGAAACAGGGGTGATAATGTTAAAAAAAAGGTTGAAGTAACCACATATGAGGAAGATATGGGTGCGGGTGAAATAGCAGGAAAGGTTCAGGTAGAAATTCTTGTTGACGTAGCAGTGGGTGAGAACCAGGACAAGTTAGTTGAGGAATCTGTTGGGATGAAGCACAACATTAGTGCAGTACTTATTGAAGCAACACCACCAGAACCAGAACCAGCTGTTGTGCTCGCTGAGACAACAGAAGAGGTAGTAAACCAAGACTAAATAGACGCAACATTGAACCAAGAAATATAAATAAGGATATAAAAAGTGGTTATAGGAGAAGATAAAATCTTGAAGGGACATGAAAATCGCGTAGAGGCAGAAGAGGATGCACCAGGTGGTGACGTTTTTTGCCGAATTTCAGAGGCTGCCTGGTCTACTAATCCTGCTGGGGAGGTAACAAGTGGCACAGTTGGAGATGCTAGATATGTCGATGTCACGGAATTGAATATATTTTGGGTTGAAGATGGTAGCAGCAATGTACCCAACCTTGGGCAGCAAGGACATGAACTTTGTATGACTATTTATGTGATACGATTTGTCTTTAAGAAGTCATATTAGGGTAGGTGTGTTTTTTCGTATATTTTTGGATTTTGGATAGGTCTTATGCGGGTTGTTTTATTAAACTATGGAATGTTTTTTTTTGGATTAACTATTTCGACGTTTATGTTATAACTATATTGATAGATGGTTGGCAGTTGAAGATGTGTTAATCCAATTAAATCACGCAATGCAGGCTAAAGGTAGTTGATTCTGTTACTTTGTTTCAGTTGCTTTTTCCTATGTGACCAGAATCGCGTTATGTATAGTATACCAAAGCCATTATCTAATAGTTTCAGTTTCGTTTTCCCATGTGACAAGAATCGTATGTTAATAGTCAAATAAAAGGACAATCGCGGTATACTAATAGCCATTAATACAAATTAGTTTATTCTATAGCCAAAAAATGAGAGATTGATAGTAATTTAGGCATAAATCGCGTGTCTCCTAGTAAATGTTCCATACGAATCGCGGAATGGTTTTTAATTTAACCATAAATTGCGTCGTTAGTTTATTTGTTAGAAAAATCGTGTTTTATCTAAAGGAATACAAAACACAATTCATTGGAAATTTAGGTTACCACAATGTTAGTTCACAAGATAAATGACAAGAAGTTTAGACTGAAGATATATGCCGAATTGTGACAAGTAAGTAATGTAAAACAAGTAGTTTTAGAAGAAGGACTACATCTATGCACACAACGACATAATAAACAACAACCAAAGACTGAACCCGTAATGAAAATAGAAGATGTTCTCAAATCGCCAAAAGAGTTACAACCCAAGTTGGAAATGCAACGCAAAACAAATGTTGAATTACAACCAGTAGGTTTAAGGGAACGTATATGTTTTGATCTCCCAACCCTCGATGATGGTTTTGTACTATGTGTCTAATCATTTTTTGACAAAGTTGATAAGGCAGCGACTATTCACTCGAGCGGAAGAAAGAATGTTGGTTGCAGTGGATCTAAAAATGTTTTAGAGGAGACACCTCTAATGGTAAGCGAATAATTATACTAATAAACATGTAACTAATTGCCACATTTGATTGTTATGTAACCCAAGGTTGAATATTTTACAGCAACAACAAAGTTAATAGTCGTGATTCAATACCATAAGGTGCTTAGAATACAAAAAGAAGAAGACCAAGAAGATTCTGAAGTATAGTATTTACCTGCAACAGATTTGCATATCAACTAAGCGTTAGTGTGACTGAGGTAATGACACTACCGTATGAAGGGGAGGTAGATTTCAAGGTAAGATATAAAATTTGAAAATGACAATGCATTAACAACTAGTAAGTTATAGCTCAGAAGTCCTCGTTCCGTAGATCATTGATGCCTAGATATACAAGTTGCTTAAAAACTCAAATTGGAAAGTACCTTTCATAGGGTTTGATAACAAGTACAATTGTAAATACAACGCTATTCAAATTTCTAAGATCGCAACAGTTAGTATATAATTTTTAAATACCCCTCAAAAGTGACACAAAAGTTGATTAATTGTACGCGGGTTTTATTACGGAAACTACTAGAATTGAAATAATATATTTCACACGTTGTTTACCAAGTTTTTGAAAACATGAGGGAGGACACGTTTATTGCATTTGTTCTGGTATGCCGCACAAATGAGAAGGGAAAAACCAGTGGATGTTGTTGGTAATAGACATTGAGAATGGTCTATCCAAAAACTAAAATCTGCAGTCCCTGAAAGCAAATTCACTCCAGATGTATGTCGTAAAACTGGCAATGCATTAGTAAGTAGTATGAAAACCTATTTCATGTTGTTGTATGTATTACCCTTGCATGCACATGGGAGAATCGTGTTGTCAGTATGTTAGATTTGCGTGGTCATTGTACTAGAATAGTGTTTGTTATTAACCAGTATCACGTATTGACTACATGCAACTCGCATGCAAGTCTCGCGTGATTCTCGGAATGTAGTTGTGACAATCGCTTCATATGTATTTATGCATGATACGAGTTCGGTATAAACTGGTAATGGTATATTATGTGAATACAGCGTTTGATGTTGATTAACCAATCCCATTTTTAGAAGGTTTTACCAATCATTCAAACAATATTAACCTCATAATTTGTATATATAAGCAGTTGAATTATTGTATGAATAAAAAATACATCCGCGTGTGAAGAATGGTTACAAAGTCAAAGCTGCTAGAGATATTCCGCGACAAGACAAAGATTCACTTGACTGCGAAGTATTCGTTTGTTAGTACGTTAAAGACATTATCCAAAACGTTGTTGTACCCAAGGAAAATAGCAAACATATATCGCATGAAGTACGTGTGGAAATATTTAATCATTTCCAAAATGATAAAAATAGTAATCTTCGGGTGTTTGATGCTTAATTGTGTTTAGAATGTAGAACAACACTATTGGTTGAAGGGAGTATGTAATTTATTTGTGATGTGTTATTGGGTGTCATTTTGTTGGCAGGACAATGTTGTTTTTATGAGGTAACTTAGTGTGAAATTTGACTTGAACAATTTTATTCATTGGTAGTTTAGAACACTAATCGTATTCAATAGGCTAGCATCACACGATTTTTTTAAACATTGAATTGTATTTTTTCAGTTAGAAGACATTGTGGGATTTATGAGACAATCCCATGATCTACGGTTAATTCATAACACAAATTGCATGCATCGTAATTACGAGTATCTCACGTTTTCAGATTATGCAACTCTCACTTTCAAATTGGCCCGATAGGGATATATACACTCCCGTTTTTGTTTGGAATTGAATTATATTAGCCTGCCTAAATTACACCATCTAATAATGACCCACTGAAGTTAGTCACCTACTCTAGGGACCTTATATAAACCTCCCAGTTTCTAGTAAGACTCCAAAAGAAAACCATAAACATTTTATAAATAGTTTCGAGTATGAATTGGAGCGTAGATGAAGACCAATACTTGCTTCAAGCGGTGAAGTACGTTACGATAAAAATTACCGATTACACAAATAATTTTTTTTCGATGAAGTCTTATGCAGGATGTACTTTGACTATGAGAGGCTTGGATTTACCGGGACCTCATACTCGAAGTACTGAAGAAGTCGCTTCGAGGTACAAGGAACTAAAATCTGAACCCTTGCTCTGTGTGTCTGACCTGTCTTACGTGATGGGCAAAGAGGCAGCACACATTTGGAAGTATGAACTTGGTGATTGGATATCAAGAGATATTATTGTGTATTTGAAGAACAACATTACCGAGAAAGAAGATGCGATTGCAAATTTATCACCGGTTCATGATAACCTTGGTGGTTGATTTCAGTTTTGATTTTTATTGAATTTTAAAATGTAATTGTTATTAAAGTAACATCCTTGTGAAATTCATTGATGTATTGAAAGTGTTATAATATTGTAAAACGTTAGTTAATCTCTTTTATTTTCTTCTAAATCGCGTGGTAGATCTTGTTGTGCAAGTAATGAATCGCGTAACACATCATACCATGAACATACTAAAGAACTAGTTAAATCGTGTCACGGTCAAGCGAATCATGAGGAATATGGCTCCTATTTTTCATTTAAATTCTAAATCTCCATGTATAACTTGCGTGATATATACTATAATTCATCTAATATATCGCGTAAAACTTAAAACCAGGGGCATACGCAAGACCAAGTTAAACCATTTTTTAGAAACCGGGTCGTGCATAGGCGAGTCCGGAGGGATGTGGCAACCATTTTTTCTTTAAGCAGTAAATCGTGTGAGGTGCGTCGGGTGATAGAACCTGTTTAGTAAATGGTATTGGCTATCGCGTCTTGATATATTAAAATATATGGAAATCGTGTGACAGTACAAAAAAATCGCACCAGTACGAAAGTATGCCTTGGATATCGCGTCGTAATTAATTGGTTGATTAGACAACATGACGTCTTTTCACTAATTGGTAATGAATTTATAGGTTAATTTATATTGGTTAATTTATTTCTTGATGCGACATGGGTAGATATATACTCATTATATAGAAATTAATTGCAGCTTAGAGTAATGTTAGATTTTATATAAATAACAATAGGTCATGAAGAGGTAGTTAGTGAGTTTTTTCTAGTAAACACGCAAGCTCTTCGCATTCAAAAATTTATTCGTATTCCGAAAAAACCTCTTCCAAAAATAATGAAAAGCTCTTCTCCTGACTCGTCCGGTTACCCATCCTCTGATGGGGGATTCTCCGATGAGGGTAAAAAACTCTCTCACAACAAGCACTCTAGTACATCGGTGTACTCATCGGATGAATTGAAAGATGATTATTCATTCTAGAGTTCTTTTGAGGATGATTATGATTCAGACGAGTCGTGGTCGTTCGCTATATACGATTCGAATGAGGACTGGTTTCCCAATAGTAAAAGAACAATGAAGAATCTGAGGTAGAAGATAAGGAGGAAGAAGTCAGAGAATGAGTCTGACAATAAAGAGAAATCTTGGGACGCGGATTATAACAACAGTGATATGGAGACTAACGACGAAGAAGACGATGATATGGATACGGAGTACGATGACACAAAAGACTCGGATGAAGAGTCATAAGATGAGTCTAACGATGAAAAAGAAGACAAACACGAGGATAACTCTTCTAATAATTAGTGAGTATGTAGTTGTGTGTGTTTTGGTGTTTTAGAATTAAAAACAGAGAACCCTTTAATATGTAGTATTTTTTGTTAGGGTTAACTATATGGGCAGTAGTAGGTCCATATTTCAACGTCCGTTTGTTTTTAAAAAAACGTTATGTTATCCTTGTTTAACTAGTGAAACTTCCATTGTTGTTTTGTTTATTATTTGAAACCATCACGTGAACATAGTACAATCGCGTGAACATGGTTTATTATTCCATTGTTGTTGTTTAGGTGAACAAGTTCCTGGACACAATAAATGGGTTATTCGAAATAAGGTACAAACGCGTGAACATGTTACAAACGCGTGAACATGGTACATTGAGAGACTAAACCAGCCTAGAATTACGTGCATGCTATTAAGTATAACTGGCGCGATTTAAATTAAGTAAGAAATACATGAGTTGCACTACAATCGCAGGGCTTGATTATGTATAACTCGCGTAGTCTAATAAGCAACCTAGAATGTTATAATTGAACGTCTTGGTTGTATAATTTACAAATATGAATGCATAAAAAAGTATTGGATTAGGGAATATCACACAAATTGCGTGTATGAATTAAGCTAACGAGCCCATGTTTTGTTAATAATAAGAAGCAACGAATCGCGACCTCGTGGAGGCTAACAATCGCCATGTCTAAACCAAATGATTAAGAGAAAAACAAAAAGTATAAGAATCCTGTTGATACGAACTGTATAAATTGCAAAATGTAAATTCCAGATTTTAAACATGAATCGTGTCTTCCATGCTGGATGTTGACACTCACATGCAAACTGTAACATCCACCAATTATTTCTACATAAATAGCAAAGTCATAGTAGTACATCACATGTTATCTTGTTATGCCATGATTTAAAAAAACAGCCGCAACCCAACTAGTTCGATGAAACTTCTACTCTAGATAGAATCCGCTTTTTCTTTGGTCTTCCAGCTCGTCTTTTAAGGTTAGGAAGAAGAATAACAGTTTCGTCAAAATAATTAGAGGATGATCTTTCCCAGAAATAGGTTATTGCCGGTATGCTAAAAGACTAAGTAGACCTATAATTCCCAACCGTGAATAATGGCTTGATCGATGTCATAGGATATTCGTTAGCCGAAGTTATTGCCGCTAATGAGTGAGGACATGGAAAACACTCTTGTTGCCATAAACCACATGAACACATAAAATCAAGCATGTTGAGAACCATAAATGGTTCAGTATAAACTTCAAATGAACCTGCAGAAGACTTAGATACCACCCACATTCGACCAAGTAGAACATTATCCTTAAACTTCTTGCTATAATCAGAGGATAAAAAACTGATCCAAGTTAGTCCCTCCGGATAACTTCTAGAAATCTGAGTAATTACCATGACTCTATTCTTGTCTATCATTTCAACAATTGGTAGATTACAAATCGTTTTGATATGATTGTCAAAAGAATTCAGCGACTGATGATGTCATTGCACCATAACGGTTTCCTATAACAAAAGCCTGAGTGTACTTATCTGGAGTTAAATGCTCAACAAATTTCTTAATCATACTACCGCCTCTACTTAAAAACTTCGAAAGTCTGTGACTGAAAAGTTCTACTGTGGGAGCATAAGCATAACTTTTAAACAACTTCAGCATCTTTTTTTCAAACTCTCGGTTAGTGTATTCAAAAGCAAAACTCAAATTGTTAATGAGATGATATATACATTAAGCGTGAAAACAGTTTGGGTAAACAACAGAAACAACATTAATAGTACTAGAGTGTCGGTCAGAATAAAAGTTATTTGACCGATTAACAAATGAGGTTTAAGACTTTCCATAAACCATAGCCAGTTATCGAAATCTTTACTACCAAAAATAACAAAAGCAATGGGAAAAATACCTGCAATATGTAAATAGTTACGTGGAGTCCAACTTAGTTGTAAAACATAGAATGGAATGTTGGGCCTTGGATGAATTTTTATTATAAAATCGCATGATTAAGATGGTTTATCATACTTAACAAAATCACAACATCATAATGTTTTAAAGAAACGTCACAAATTGCGTGATTTGGAGGTTTAATAAATAACGTACAATTAGTAAACGCAATAAGGGGAAACAACTCATCGTTATTTCCATCATTTGCCATTACTAATAGCAATACACCACCATGTTTGTCGTTTAAATGGGTACCGTTAACATACAACAATGGTCGGCATGAGTGAACGCCTTAAATGCACGATCCAGATTCTACAATGCACCTCTTCAAGACATTACCAAAACAAACTTCCAAATGGAAATCAGTAGGAATGTCTCGACTTTTTAATCTTTTAAAGTAAGCATTCAGCCAGCTAAACGAAGTATTACTATCTCTATAAACTTCCCTTCTTTCCTTCTCTAAAGCATTCCACGATAGACAATAGGAGATGTCTAAACCATAGTCTATAAAGAAGCTAACGTTTTTCAGACGCTCCACATCAAGATAAACCACTAAACCCATGAAATTTGTCTCATTATTAAACAAACAGTTTCTTAGAACACCGTATGAGTAGGTAATAGTGTAGCGATACCTAACAAGATCATCCCATCTACCTTCAACATAGTGTTGGAGAGTCTGAAAGTTTCCAAACTTGGTCAAAGGAACAATTGAGGTCTGGTGGCCGTATTTGAAAATATAAAATTTTAATTTAGACATCTATTTCACTCCGTAGTAAAAAAAATGACTAAAGAACAATTTGAAATATTGACCTAGAATGACGCGATATGTAAAAAATCTAAAAATATAATTCGCGTGATGTATACAGGAACGTGTAAACATTGTAGTAGATTCGTGTCATGGAGATGGAATGATACATTTAAATAAAACTCGCGTGATGTAAACAAAAATGTGTACATTTAATACTGAACACGCGTGATGGAAAAATCATGACACATTAACTAGAACTCGCGTGATATAAACAGGGTCATCTAACAAATGTATAGAACTCGCTGATCGGAACGACATAAATTATTGTACTACAATTGTGAGTAAGGTATGACCTATCGTATAAAATAGAATCGCGAGATACGTATGAGCTATCGTATAAACTAAAACAGGCCAATTGTTCAACATAATTAGCATGAAACAATGTTGCACTTAAAATCCTAACTACGATGTATATCTAAAAACCCGCAACACACTTGATAACAATCGCATCTTCTCCGACAGAAAAATAGCTCAAACATATATACAATGACATTATAAATAGATTCAACAAACCTCAAAACTAATGGAGTTACTATTAAACTTGAATAAAAAACTTAGTTATAGCATATATATAACTAACAATCAGCTAAAGAACATGAAATCTACTTATCCTAACAAGTTGGTACATGAAACAGCAATGATGGTAACACTTCAAAAAGTACCGAGAACTTCATAAATGTAAATCAATGGTGAAACATCATACATGGTAACACTTCATAAGGTAGTGAGAATTTTAGAACTTTATAATCTTTGCATTCTTCGATAAAAATAATTTAAAAACAGCTTCAGCAAGATGAAAAATGAAAAGTAGATGAAAATATTTCCCTAAGTTGATAATGAAGAGATGGACTGAAGTTTCAACGGAAGTACTATTTACTTTTGGCAGCTTACAAAAAACGACGATGAAGTGCTTGCTCTTTTACCGGTGGAAATATTAGAACGTTGAGTTGCTCACTCTGTTAGGGTCTTACTAGTTTGTAAGATATTAGCATATGTGTGAGCTACTAATACGAATTCAAATTTTGAATTTTGGGTGGAAAATACAGTGACCAAAATATGAGGGTAGTTGAGGGATAAAATAAAAAATAAGTATTGAAAAGGCATTAGTTTGATGCGAAAGGTATTTAGTATGCATAGAAAATAGTTGGGTACTAGATGATAATAAGATTGGTGAGAAGGTACTTAGTGTGACATTTCCCAAAAATAATTCTTTTTATGTTGTTAGACTTGATGGACACAAGTGATTATAGCATTGAGATTGAGGCCACAAAAGAGTTCAGAATTCAAGAGAAAGAGTTGTCAACAAGGTGACAGAGTATTGCTAACTTTCCACTTAAGTTTTACACATCTCATTAACTTCCATTTATTACAAATGTATAATGGAAACATTGAACGAGTATCTTCTGTTTTCTGGTTCTGAGGGAACTCTTAGAGACCAAGAAAGCTTCATTTGAGCCTCACAAATAAGGTAGTGCTTGTGTGATCCATTAAGATATTGTTTCTTAGTTTTTGATGAGTCCAACTTCTGCCTCCTCTCCGGACAAGGACAAATCAGACCAAACTCACCGGACCGAACAGGACACTTCGAACACTCAGCCCATTGTGTTGTTTGAACTATGACAAAAGTACTAAAAAACCTAAACACTTCTTGACTAAGAAGAAATGCACTATAGAAGACCGGCCACACTGCAATCTCCTAGAGAGCATCGCAATAAGTCTTTTTGCCAATATCATAATGATATTGGCCATACCACCGATGATTGTATAGCTTTGAAACAAGAAGTTCAGAACTTAATCGAAAGGGGAAAGCTGGGGGCTTATGTCAAAAGAAGAGGAGGTAACAGGCCTGACAATACTCATCGGGTTGGTCCAAGTAATGCTGCTCCGGAGGGAGCCATGGTTATAATTGAGAGGTTTGATGTGGAATCTGAATACTTGGATCCTGATCCAACTCGAAATAGAGTGGGTACAATTGAGGAGTGTTCTAGGACAGTCTCCGGCCTCATTAAGTTTTTTGAGTCCCTTACAATTTTCGGAGGGGATACTATGACAGCTCCTACTGCTTCTTCGAGGAAGAGGCACGTTCATACTCTGGCCACCCAGCTAGAAGGAGGCATGACTTCCTATCAGTCACAAAATCCATTCCACTTCATTGTTTTTGATGAAGATGATTTGAGAGATATAGCTGGCCCTCATGAAGATGCTGTTGTTATAGGATCATCCATTGGGGGCAATGATATAAGACGAATTTTGGTGGATACTGGAAGCTCAGCCAATATCATTTTCTTAACCACATACAGGAGAATGAAAAATCCAGTTGTAATTCAAAGTTCGGACACAGATCAATTGTGGGCTTTACTGGAAGCTCGGCAGATTTGATCGGGGTGTTCGAAGAAGAAGTTTTGTTGGGCAAGGGCCCTTTCAAGAAAATCGTCAGGATACTTTTTATCGTGGTGGATTGTCCCACTTGCTATAATGCTATTCTAGGGAGGTCTTGGCTCTCTAGGATGCATGCAGTGGCTTCAACAGTCCACCAGTGCTTGAAATATGCTGTTCAGGGACAGGTGGGAGTTGTCCGGAGCAGTCAAAAGGTTGCAAGGGAATGCTATGCTATAGCCCTGGCTCCTCGGACATTAGGGGCAGTTCATATCAACGAGCAATAGCAATTTGAGGGGCAACGCAGAGGTAGAGACCCCTGGAGTGTTAATACCGGTCGAAGAGGTAGAGACACATTGTTTAGAAGAAGGAAAAAGTGTAAAGATAGGGTCCAAGAGGCCACCCATTTTGAAGAGTGAAATGTTAAAGTTCTCGAAGAATCATCAGCACGTTTTCGCTTGATGCAACGCAGATGTTACTGGGGTTCCAGCAGATGTGATGTCACATCACCTATCTGTCTGGAAAGACGTAGCACCAGTGGTTCAAAAGAGAAGGGCTTTTTCTAAGGAAAAGGCTGATATCATTGTGCAAGAGGTTGACAGGCTCACAAAGATTGGGCATATCAAGGAGTCTCAATATCCTTTGTGGACTGCCAATCCGGTTCTGGTAAAAAACAAAAATGGCAAGTGGCGCATGTGCATTGACTTCACAGATCTCAATAGAGCTTGCCCAAAAGATTTGTATCCAGTCCCCCGGATTGACCAGCTATTATACTCCACCTCTGGGAACAAGCTGCTATCCTTTATGGATGCCTTCTCCGGATACAATCAAATCCAAATAGATCCAAAGGATCAAGAGCATACTACATTTGTCACTGACAGGGTCTTCATTGCTACAAGGTAATGCCATTTGGGTTGAAAACTGTCGGGGCTACTTATCAGAGATTGGTCAACAAAGATTTTGCTGATCAGATTGGAAGGAATATGGAAGTATACATCGATGACATGATGGTAAAGAGTGTGGATGCGCAATTGCACTTGGCTGACCTCCAAGAAACTTTTGCCAACTTGGTAAAAGTGAATTTGAAGTTAAACCCAGAAAAATGTGTGTTCGGAGTGCAGTCCGGGAAGTTTCTAGGCTATATTATAAGTGACCATGGGGAGATTAGCTGCTTTAAAAAGATTTATCTCAAGGTCTTCGGACAGGTGTGCGCCGTTCTTTCAAACCTTGAAGGGTGCAAATGGATTCTATTGGACCTCACAGTGTGATGAGGCTTTTAATGAGATCAAGAAGCACCTGTCCTCCCCCAAAACTTTGTTTAAACCAATTGATGGGGAGACACTCTTCGTATATTTGGAAGTTTCAAGTTGTGCCATTAGTGCTGTGTTGGTAAGAGAAGTGGATAGTTATCCCCATCTAGTGTACTACATCAGCAAATGTTTTATAGATTGAGAAAGGCGTTACTTGAAACTCGAAAAGTTAGCATTAGCCCTGGTAATAGCTGCAAGAAAAATGAGGCCTTACTTCCAAGCTCATCCTATCATCGTCCGAACTTCTTTTCCCTTGAAGAACGTCCTCCAAAAGGCAGACATTTCAAGCAGGATGACTAAATGGTCAGTAGAACTGGAGGATTTCGACATAGATTTTGCTCCTCGAACAGCAGTTAAGGCCCAAGTTGTGGCTGATTTTTTGGTTGAATTTCACTCCGACAGAGATTCGGAGCAGGCTACTGATATAAAAGATAAAAAGGTATGGGTCATCCGAACAGATGGTGGATCTAGCACTATGGGATGTGGTGCAGGGGTATGTTTGACTTCTCCATATGGTGACAAAATGTAACAAGCTATATGTTTTGCTTTCAGGGCTTCCAATAATGAGTCCGAGTACGAAGCGGCTATAGCTGGATTAAATTTAGCCTACATTTGTGGGGCTAACAGGGTCAAGCTACTGAGTGACTCCCAGCTTCTTATCCACCATGCCCAAGGTCAATCTGAGGCTAAAAAGGAGCAGCTTGGGAAATATTTACTCCTTCTTAAAAATGAAGCACTCAAGTTTAAAAGTATTATTTATGAGCATATACCCCGGACAGAAAATGAGTTAGCAGACTCATTGGAAACCATAGCGTACACGGAGTCATATCCATGGATCCATGTGTTGGAAAGCCCCTCCATTCAAATTAATATGGGTAAAGAAGAGGAAATTTTTGAAGTACATGTGAAACAACCTCAGGGTCGTGGTTTTATCGTATTGAGGGACGTTTTGTATAAAAAGTCTTACATTAAACCTCTTGTGCGCTGTTTGGAGGGTGATGAGTCTCAAGTAGTCCTCTTCGAATTGCACGATGGTGAGGGGTCAGCTCATTGTGGATTCAGGGATTTAACAAGGAGAGTTTTACTGGCTGGTTACTATTGGCCATCTATCATGAAAGATGCTAAGGAATTGGTAAGAAGGTGTGACCCGTGCCAGAGGTACAACAATAAAATTCATGTCCCAGCCATTCCTTTAGAGTCAATTTCTGAGCCTATACCTTTTGCTCGATGGGGGCTGGATTTAGTAGGGCCTCTCCCTATGGCATCCGGAGGACGCAGAACTATAATTGTTGCTATAGATTACTTTTCGAAGTGGATTGAAGCATCCCCTTTAGCAGGAATAACATCAAAAGCTGTCATAAAATTCATTATATCCAACATTTGTTGCAAATTTGGTGTCCCACAAAAGATAACAACAGACAATGGACCACAGTTCGAAAATAGGGAAATGAAGAGTTTATGTGCCTCAAGGGGTATAAAACATTGTTTCTCTTCACCTTTCCACCCACAAGAAAATGGTCAAGTTGAAGTAGCCAACAGAACAATTCTGTCCGGTATAAAGAAGAATTTGGAAGGGGCTGCTGGGAAGTGGCCTAGTTATTTACAAGAGGTCTTGTGGGCCTACCGGACAACACCTAGGGCTGCAACACAGGAGTCACCTTTTGCTTTGGTCTATGGGATGGATGCAGTAGCTCCCATAGAAGCAACTCTCCCATCGTTTCGTGTTCACAACTTCTCCGAATATGCTAACGAGGTGGCGATCAGAGATCAGCTCGATCTGGTGGAAGAAAGACGAGTTAAATATCACCTTAGAGTTGCACACTATCAGGGTTTGATGAGAAGCAGATTTGCTTCCAAAGTTAAAAGAAGAGATTTCCAACCGGGGGACAAGGTACTGAGAAAAGTCTTCTTACACACTAAAGAAAAACTGTTCGGGAAATTGGCTCCGACTTGGGAAGGACCTTATATGGTTGTTGAAAGGCTTAAACTTGGAACATATTGGCTAGAAGACAAGGATAGAAGAGTTCTGACCCACCCTTGGAATATCGAACATCTCCGGATGTACTTGGAGTAACATTTGTGTAAATATTTACTTGTTTAAACATCCATGTAAATATTTGGGGGCATACTCTTTCCTCCCTGGTGGCAAGGGGAGGTTTTAACGAGGTGTCCGGATTTTTAAATAAAATTTGATACCTTCTTAAAAATTTCTGAAATATTTTAGTTTTGTCTTTGTCACACCATCCGGATTGAAATAAAAGAGTGATGACCACTTAAACATTCGTCATCGTAGAATTTAAACACTCTCACTATGAAATAACTAAGGGCTATTTAAACTCTAGCAATCAAAATTGGAACATATTATGAAAGAATGCGAGAATGGTGCAAAACAAATATATTCATTAAAATAACTTAAGTGCCTTGGCCTTCCAAGGACTTTTAAATTGTCAAAACAGAACAAAAGACCTATCCGGTCAGATACCGGACACAATTACAAAAAAGAGTGCCTTGGCCTTCCAAGGACTTTAGTTTGGGTAAACGAGTAAAAAGTAAATAATAAGTTACGGTTGAGCCTTTGAAGATGGCTCACCTTCGTCTGTCTTTTTCTTCCCTTTGGGATCAATCTTCTCTTCGTTTGGGCTCTCCCCGGTGTGTTCTTCGTCATCCGATGAGGAAGCACTGGAGCAACCATACGTGCCGCCTTTGTCCATTGTATGATACGGGAGGTCGCCAGACTCAACGTGAAGCCATAAATCCCCTAGGTTCCTCTTCGGAAACTTCTCATGGAAGAGTATAACCATGTCAGACCTCACCTTGGCATACATTTCCTCATGGGTGTCGATCACGTTGTTGGCATAAGCGTCGATCTTGGCTTGGATTTTGGCCTCCTGCTCCCTTAGCAAAGTAGCTTTCTCCTCGGCAGCATTGGACACTGACTTCCCAAGAGCAATCTTGTCACTGGTTAAGTTGGTGATTATTTAGTCATTGGCCTTGGTCTCCCCTCTTGAAGTAGCAAGATCTTTCTCCAATCCGGACAACTTCTCTCGGAGCTCTGTGATAGTGTTCTCCAGTGTGGTGACTCTTGTGGTACTCACCTCCTGGTTTCTCTTCAGCTTTTCGTTTTCTTCCTTTAGACTGGCAGCATTCAAAGTGGCAGTAAGAAGATCGTCGGACAACCTCTCTTTGCTAGACTTGAGGTCTTTGATAATGTCTGTCTGATTTCGAACTTGCTTTTCCAACGCAAGCACCGGTTGAACATTGCTTAACAAAGAGTAAGCTATAGCATCCTTATCCCTTGAAACAGTAAAGGTCTTACCATTAAAAGTGACTGAGTTTGAAGTGCTCGGAGGAGATAAGGCCCGACAAAATCAGCTCTGGGAAGATTCATGAAGTACTCACCAAGCCCACCAAGACCGGTGATGTCCACACCGTCAATGCTAAGATCTCCCCCTTCGACCTCATCGGTTTGGAAGTCACCAGGTATCTCTTCTGCTTGTGTTGGGTCAGAGGGGTCAACTTAGAGAGGAGGCTCCGAAGTTCGGAGAGAAAGCTCGTCACCCTTAGAGCTCTTTTTCTTCTTGGCCTCCCTGTCTTTGCTCTCACCTCCCCGTTTACGATCTCTTTTGGAAGCCCTTGGAGGGTTTGGGGAGTGCACTTCTTGCCTTTCAGTCTCCTGCTCCACTACTTCCAAGAGAGCAGCATCAATTTGACTGGGGACTGGCCCCTCCGGATGTATTGGAGCATCCTCCTCCACCTCTCCAGGGTTAGCTTCACCAACCACTTTCTTGCCCTTCTTTTTGCTTTTCATCTTGCTCGGGGCTTTGGCCCGGCCTGGCAAGTAGATTGTCCCATCTGGTTCATGCGTCCTTTTAAGCACAACATCCGGAGGAGGCTGAGTGGTGAGCTCCTCCCAATTTAAGTCTCTCCGACCTGTGGTGTTCCACAAGTGAGATCTTGCCAAGTTGCCTCCAGTAAAAGCAGCATGGAACCGGTTCCCCCACCTCTCAGCAGCCCAAGCATTGATCTTGGTGCAAGTAGCCTGCCCGGTTTTTAGGTGGTCGCTGAAGTCCTTGGGCAGTTCTGCTAAGACAAAAATAAAACAAATTAATTTAAACTAACTTTAAAAAAAAAGATAAGAGTGTAAAGCAGGAGACTTACGGTCACTGCTCCACCTGCTTGTGAGAAGACTCGGGTTGACACCAGACTTAATTTTCTGTCCATTCTCCCATGCACCACTTACGAACAGGAACTGGGTCTTCCAATTCTTCTCCGACTCTAGCAAATCATCCACAACTTTGAAGTTATCCCCCATGTTGAAATGGTAGAAAGGGATGTGATGGTTTCTGCAGAGACTGGCCACAGCAGCGAACTGCTCCATGATCGCGGAGAGCCTTGAAGCTATAATGCTAGCCATGAGGGTGTGCCAAGCATTGGGGCTCAGCTGGCTCGGACAGAGCTTTATCAGATGGAAATATCTGACAATTTCTGGGTCCAGAGGGAATCTAAGTCCCCAATTGAACAGCTCTGTGAAGATTACAACTTCGCTCAACTTGCAGTCCATGAGAGTCTCTGGGTTTATAGGGATCCTTATCTTTACGTTCTCCGGAATTCCCCACTTTGTGCGCATCCGGCCCAGTTCAGCTGTGTGGATGAATGCGTAGTTAATTTTTGCAGGGCGAGGAGGTACTTGACACTGACCTTGTGAAAAACAAGGTCCCACCCTTCCTTCAAAACTCTCCGGCAGATCCGGATGCCTCAAGCACAACTTTTCTTTGCCTTTGTCTTTTTTGGCAGCAATGGCACTGCTAGTCTGTCCGGAGGGCTCGGACTCGAATGGAGCCTCTTCAATGGAGTCCTCCATTACTTCCTCCATGATTATTGAGGGATTTGCAGTAGCGGTGGTAAGGGGAAGGTTCAGAATTGGCTCAGCTTGGCTTCGGGACTGCTGAGTTCCAGTATCTTCTTGGTTCCTGGCCTCCGGTTGGGGCTCTAATACAGATATGTCCGTCCGGGGACTTGAGCTGATGCCCTCCGGACCGGGCAGCCTGTCCTTGGGAACTTTAATGGGCACTTCTGACCCTGTACCACTATCTTTGGCACCCGATTTTGAGGGGGTGCCTTTGGAAGCTTGACCCTTGACTAACCGGCGTTTTCTCCGATCAACTAGTTTTTGAGGGGAATGTTCAGTGCCTGACCCCATAGCTATGAAGGGGGATGGTTTTTTTAAACTAGTTACAGTAACTCCTGGCTCAACCACAGGTTCCGATTCTTGAACCGAAGAACCTAGGATAATGGGGGAGAGATTGGTTTGAAATAACATTTTTGGCTTAATGCCTTTAGAAGAAAAAGAGCCTTGATCCGACTCGGTGGCTGAAGTTACTGGTCTGTCAATGGGTGAAACGGGTCGTCCTGCTGCAATGCGTCTTTCCCTTTCGACCTTTTGCGCCTTTTCTAATTCAGAGAGGTTGAGCCACCCACCTTTGATCAGAGCGTTCCTCGCTGTAAACATAAACTATTTGGGTAAATTTTTGCTTTAGAGAGAGAAAGCTTTAAGAAGTTGCAGAGTAAATATGAGACTGATGGTAAAACAGTAGAAACTGTTTTAATTTATAGTGGATCTGAAAAAGGAGTTTGATTCCTAGGAGAATTCGAAAAAATTGGTAATGATTAAAGATGGCGTTGATGTCACCACCTTTAATTAAGAGGTTGTTTTTCGAAGAAGGTGGGTTCGAAATTCAAGGTGAAAAAATGGCTGAAGCAACCAACTAGAAAGCGACACGTGTCTCATGAACTCTGGCACAAAACCGTTTGGATTCATGAAGCTTTATCAGTTCGGATAAAACCCTAAGACAAACAGACCTGTCAGGATTAAAACTCCCCCTGACATCGGACTGTTTTCAGGTTTTTGACAAAGGTATTTGAACAAACACCTAAAAAAGGGGCTCCTGATGAGTCTGAATTCTGCCTCCTCTCTGGACAAGGATAAATCAGACCAAACTCACCGGACCGAACAGGACACTTCGAACACTTAGCCCATTGTGCTGTTCGAACTGTGACAAAAGTACTAAAAAACCTAAAAACATCTTGACTAAGCTGCCTGTTCTCCTACTAAGAGCTCATGGGTCTTTAAACTTGACCCGGGTCCATTAAACATGACCTGAAAGCCCATAACGCCCAGATGTAAGGGTATAAATACCCAACCACCTGCATTAAATGTGGGTAATGAAAATTAAATACAACCAGGCTGCTTAATTCTCCCTCTACTCTCTATTCTAAATATTAAACATCCATATACTTTCACAAAACTCCGAACAAATTACAAATTTACCCCCAGACGATAATTAACCTCACCAGTTTTGAGTCAGTTTGAAATTTGTGTATTAGTCTCGTTTCAGTCTGAATGTTTTCAGAGCGAAGATGGTTGCCTTGAAATAAAAGACTCTATCTTTTTCTTCTTCAGATGTAGGTTACTAGAACTATATATGTTTTTTAGCTTTACTAAACTGCTAATAAGTCCTTTTCAAGCTTTCTCATTCTCAAATCTTTAGTAAAAATACCATCCTCTATATAAATCTACTGAGTAAACCTAAGCAATAAGCCATGTCAAGTCTAGTGTGAAACAAGTATCTCAAGCAACCAATAATAATTATGTATCTTGTAAAATCCAACTCAACTTCGTCAACAACCTTCGATATTCTCACTACTAGATAAACTAGTACATTCGTAAGATTACAAGACGTCATTTTTGTGTTTTCTATGATCTGTTGAGCATAATCATTATGCATGATAGAAATTACTTCTCTTCTTTGGTCAACCTCCATTCCACGATAATAAGAGAAATTACCCAAATACATGATCTCAAACTCGTGTGTTGTGCTTTTATTGAACTCAGTTATAGCTTTTAGAGAAGATCATGTAATAAACAAATCATCTACATACACTGTATTTATTTTCATGTTTCTTGCCATAAACATCTTTATTCTTTGAGCATCTTTGAAACTTCAAAGTCTTCAATATATAAACTAGTTCGCTATTCTATATCAAGAATGTCTGCTTCAAACAATATAGTTTTTTTGACAATAATATACGAAATGTAAACTTTTAAGTTCAGTAACAAATCTAAAAATTTAATAAAACAATTATAGGGCATATTTATTATTCATATTTCTGTAAATTTTTGATAAATTATATATATATATATATATATATTTTAAAAATATAAATTTATAAACAAAGTGTAACTTTTTTTTTAATTTATTCGATTTAAATATTTATATATGTTACATATAATAAAGTATAATATATCATGTATTATATAATAACTAATAGATGTCATGTGGATCGGGTTTGGATTTTCCCATGAGAAATTTCTTAAACCCATAATCCATCGCAAACCCGGTGGGTAGTAAATTTTCAAACCCCCAACCCATCCTCAAGAAATTTTTAAAACCTATAATCCATCTCATCAAGTCGGCTCGGGTAGGGTACTCGCGGGTTCGGAAAATATTGTCATCCATAGTTATGACTTTATTGTTGGTACCAAAGTTTTAGTGGTTTTTTAGTTTAACAATTTATTTTTATGGTTACATTTACACTTATTATTTTATTTTTTATCCTTCATAATATTTAGTATATATAAATTATCATTCGATGTTTATTTTTTAGATCAACTTCATGAATAACGACATAATCCATCCTTTTTAAATGGATAAAAATAACCAAATTTATCCCACAATGGAGAATAAACAAGATTCCTTCCAAACCAAATTACATACAATATATATTTTAAGTACATAAAATATCAGTTAATAGTAATAAACAAAAATTATAAATATCACGAACTAGATATGAAATAAATTTATTTTTATAGTTGAATATTCCACAATCATTTAGGTTTTGGTTTCTTGTCATACCCTGAAAAGAAATAAAAATATGAGTGATTGTAGTTGAATCAATCTACAAGTATTTTCCGCTACCAAAACTATATTAATCTCTAAACATACTATAATAGTGAAATTGCTCATATTTGATAATACATGTTCATTATTAACTATAATAAACGTTAATCTTACTTTGGACCAATTAATGTTTGCAATATAAGTAATTACAATCATGTCAAAACTCTTAAATGATTAAGTTTACCACTTAAGATCATTCTTAAAATGAATTGGGTCATAATCATTTACCCAAACTCGAACAATTTAAAACATGCTAATGACACTATAAAATACCATACATACATACATACATACATACATAGTATTAAGCTTGCGTATTCTTATAGACTAGGCCAAAATTAATTGAAAAATAGACTTGTAACATGTGAATTACGTTACCACACTAAAGTTTTTCATCGTTGCGGCAAAAAAACATGAAAGATAAACTAACACAATCAAACTTATTCCGCAACCAAAATCGTATATCCGTAACTACTTGGTTCTTATTTTACAATGAACGATGGGGATGCTCTTAGGTGAAAAATTAAAAATAAGTTTAATTTCGGGTGGTTATTGGTAGATTACTATATATATGTACCGAGAATGGATTGACCTTTTCTTCTTCGATGGATTGGATTGTGATGACTATTCATTCTCTTTCACTTCTTCTAAGATGCTTAAAATATCGAATATTATTTAATACAAAAATAAGTGTTCTATTTTCTTTAGAATAAGTTATCAATAACATCATGGGATAGATTAAAAGTACCAATTATCACCTCAATTTTCAAGCTTACCGAAAACAACTTGCAACATAAAAACTTCCTAGAATGCTCATGAACATGAAAAACATGTACAACCTTAACAATTATTAGCTTTGAACGTTGGACACTTCATATCTTTCAAACCGTCACTAAAAAATTTCCAAAAGCACATTTTTATTTTATTCTTCAAAAAGACAAATAAAAAGAAAAATGACTTATATTTTTGGATTTTTTTAAAACTAATATCGCACCCTAATTACACGTATTTTCAAAACTAGAACACAATCCTTTTTTTTAATATAAACGTTTTAACAATAAAAAATACACACATTTTTAGAAACTTTAAAAAAAAGTTAGTTGTTGCAAACCTAATTAACACTTATTTTTACAAAAGCAAATTTTATTTTGTTTTATCACACAATTAATGTTATTTCTCAACCAAAATTCTTATTTATGCGACCATTTGTTTCTTATTTTTGTAACAAAATTACACATAATTTTCATCCGGGGACACAATTTAAATTGTTCCTTTTGTTAAAAAAAATATTATTTTCAACATAAAAATGCACATATATTAGAAACTACAAAAAAATTATTTGTTTCAAACCCAATAACAGTTATTGTTGTAAAAAGCAAGTTGTATTTTATTTTTAACACAATGAGACTTATTTCACAACCAAAAATCCTATTTATGCAACAATCTTCTTGTTCTTTTCATTACACATTTGCACCTCATTACGCAACTAGAAAAAACAAAATCCAACCAAATTACACATAATTGCGCACCCAGAATGCAATCTATATTTTTTCAAACAAATTTTTTTAACACGAAAATGCACATATATTAGCAACTACAAAAGTTAATGTTTCACACCCAATTAACATTTATTTTCACAATATAAGTTATATTATATTCTTTCACTTAATAAAACTTATTGCACAACCTAATTACACATAATCACACAACCAAAAAAATCAAAAAGTATTTTTCATACATCTAAATTTTCTTATCTTACAAAATAAAATTAATTGTAATTTTACTCTTTTTTGGAGTTATAGTTTGAAAGATATAATATTTTTTTAAATAATAAAAAAGTTATAGTTTGGAGTTAAGAGAGAGAAACAGGTAAAGTGTATAATAAAATTAACCGAAAATCGAGATGATTATCGATAAAATCAATAGTCCATAGACAAATTACTGTTCAAAACCTCGATAAGTAAGTTTGAAAACCAGATGGTTATCAATCGTTTCTAAAACTCTATGTTGTTATGGATAAATAGTTTTGATTATGAATGGTTATTATTAGATTATCCTTTTATTTATGGTATATTTGGTAGTTTAATTTTTTAAAATATAGTTAAATTTCTATGATTTAATATCAAAATAATATAGGGTAAAAATATGCATTTTGGCAATAAAATGTTATATAGTTCTCAAAAATAAATTGTTTGACCTTTTGATATTTGAAACTTAATTTGAAAAATAAAAAGGAAATCGAGACTAAACACTTTAAAATATTTGTTTTTTTAGTGTTTCAACTGAATTTTAAATTGTATTTTTTAGTGTTTCAACTGAATTTTAAATTGTATTTTTTAGTGTTTCAACTGAATTTTAAATTGTATTTTTTAGATAATATTATTGTATTTTTAATGATTATATAATTTTAATGTATAATAAGTGATCACCTTGTAAAGGTAATGTTATAGATAACTATAACTAACGAACTGAAAGTTTTCCTCGCATACTAATTTAGAATATTCAAGCCGATTGTTATATATGTCTAATTATTAAAATTTAATTGATTTATAATTTATTAAGGCTAATTATAACAAGATAGGTAGTCTCGTATATATTTATATTATTGAACCCGTTTGTACAAGGTTTTTTTAGCAAGTGAAAGTTTTTTTTTTTTATAAAAAGCTGTAAATTATATTAAAATAATTTTTTCTTATAATGATACGCAATTTGGCCAGTGGTCCGACGCTATTGAAGATAACAAGTTAGTACAAGATGATACATTTAGAAAAAGAGCTAAAACTGTTTAGAGGTAAATTTAAAAAGAAATCTAGCTATTACAATATAGCGAAAGAGTCGTAATGGAAATTTGATTATGGTCTGAGGCAGCCCATAACGTAGATCCCACAGAATTCGGTGGGCAATGCACGAGTTTGGCGATGGGGAGTTTTTGTATATTCGAGCGTTTCGTTCTCTCCAAATATGATAAATGGTGGCACAAAATGTAGTTTTCCATAAAAGAGCGCGGTGATTAGAGTTCCACTGACATGCATTTTCAAGCCGATCATTCCAGGTTCGGAGGGGCAGGTCAATTTGAAGTTTCTTGTAGATGTTGTCCCAAATGCAAGAGGACTACAGACAGGAGCTGAGGATGTGGTCGAGGGTCTCTTGATTTTTAGAGCATAAAAAACAATCAGGTGGGGAGTCGAGTCCCCAACTAATGAGTTTATCTCTGGTGGATAATTTGTTTTGGACTGCCATCCAAAAAATGAGGAGTAGTGCGGAATGTAGAAATTATTCCAAACGAGAGAACCCCAAACCACTTTGGAGCACGAAGGTCTAACGACGGCGTACGTGCTGCTTACGGTGAAAGCAGGTTTTGACTTATTGGAGATCCGGAAGAACGTTTGCCTAGGGTTAGCTAAAGTTAGCAGCTATGGAGGAAGGAGAAGGAAAGAGCCAAAATGTGTAACAACTTTTATTCTTTGTAATTTTTTATTCCTTAATTGTACCTTCACAGCACTACCATATTTATAGGTAGTTGGTACAGGCTGTGAAGGAATCTTATTGTTACAATGGCACACTTGTAAATAAAGGAGTAATAAGAATTGATTACATTTTGTACAAGAGTGTCACACAGGACCAGCTCAATATAATGTCGTGTAATATTTTAGGGAGAGCCACAAGCAATGGGTCATAGACCCTTGTCCACCAGACAACCCGATGGGCCTTTGAGACCGGCCCAACTGACCACTTCACACGTGAAGAGAAGTCAGCTCACTTAGGAACTAAACCCTAGCTGACTTCTCTTCTTCTTCTTCTTCCTGCCTCTTCTGAAACACATTTCTTCTTCTTTCTTCAACAGCCAGTGTGGCTGTTCTACGAACGCCGGCAGCAGCACCTCCAATCAACCGTTGAGGAGGTGTATGCTTAACATCGCCCCGCAAACGAAGGGGAGAGTCTAAGAGGTCGAGTTTGTCTCTCAAGAAGAGAAATCAGGTGTGAGTGAGTGGCTTAGTCAGAAGATCGGCAAGCTGGTCGTGAGAGGGAACGTGTCGTACCTGAAGGTGACCCTGGAGGACTTGGTCACGAACGAAATGCACATCCAGTTCTATGTGCTTCGTTCGTGCATGAAAGACCGGATTGGAAGCGAGCAAACTAGCCCCGGGATTATCGCACCAGAGAATCGATGGTGAAGACGGTGGAAGTCGAATTTCAGAGAGAACTGATCTCAACCACATCAGTTCAGCTGATAAGTTTGCAAGGGCCCTGTATTCAGACTCTGTGGAAGATCGAGCAACGACATTTTGCTTCTTCGAAGACCAAGAAACCAGAGAATCGCCCAAATAAACACAATAGGCGCCAACCCTGCGTCTGTCATCCAGAGAAGAAGCCCAATCGGCGTCAGAGAACCCATGGAGCTGGAGATGGCTACAAGGCTGAATGTGAAGACCAAGCCATCTCGAACCAGATAAGTACCTCAGCACCTTTTTTAATGATTGCCAGTGAGTCGTATGTGGAGCTTGTTGAAATTGGCTTAATTTATTCACTGCAAAGGCAATGTCAGGCCTTGTGTGAGTAAGATATTGAAGCGCTCCTAACAGGCTTCTGTATTTTGTAGGATCAGGAAGAGGAGTGCTAGAGGAGCTACACAGAGAGACACCAGCAGCCATGGGTGTAGGACAGAGCTTGGAGAAGGATAGCCCTTGTGCAGCAAGTAAGTTTACTATATACCGATGTTGAGTTAGGTATATGCCAGTGGGGTCACGGTACACCTCAATGCCTAAGAAGAGGTGAAGTGGCCCCATATCTTTTAGAGAAAACAAGGTATTCAGTTTATGAATGAATTGTGTTAGGCAATCTGCTTGAGACCCAGTGACCAGAATATCGTCAACGTAGACTAGGATAAGTATGATGGTTGCCTTAGTCACATAGTAGAACAGTGAGCAGTCTGCCCTAGAATTGGTAAAGCCCCAACTCAGAAGAGTATCTTTGAGTCTAGAATACCATGCCCTGGGTGCCTGTTTTAAGCCATATAAGGCTTTGTGCAATTTACACAAATGTGTAGGGTGCACAAAGTCTCGAAACCCCTTAGGTTGAGTCATGTACACATCTTCAACCAGAAAACCATTTAAAAACGCATTGTTAATGTCAAGTTGACGTACCTCCCAATCTTTGGATACAACAAGTGCTAGGATAAGTCTGACAGTAGAAGGTTTTATGACTGGACTGAAAGTTTCAGAAAAAACAATACCTGGGGTTTGATGAAACCCTTTGGCTACCAACCTGGCCTTATGCTTTTGAACAGACCCATCTAGATTGTGCTTCAACTTAAAAACCCACTTGCACCCAACAACATTGAGATTAGAAGACCATGGGACCAGGGACCAGGTCTTGTTAGCCATAATTGCCTTGTATTCATTATTCATGGCAGGGACCCATTCAGGATTAGAAACAGCCTCAGAGTACCTGGTAGGTTCAGAAGTGGACATAACAGTAGTTGTTAAGTGTCCAACATAGGGAGTTTGGGGTTTTAGTGTGCCATCATGAGACCTAGTTTTCATGGTGTGAGTGTTGTGATGGAGAGACTGTGTAGATGTAGGAGAGGAAATGGGTAGGCAGACAGAAAGATTAGGATTGAGACATTGATATGTGTGTGAGGTTTTGCTATTTTCAGGATGACCACTAGCATAGGACATTTGTTGATTGTTCAATGTATGGCAGGGGGTAGACTTTGAGTTTGGCTGACTAGGTGACACAGACTGTGAGTGCATAAATATAGTTTGAGAGGGAGAGTTACCTTGAGTAGGAGTAGGAGACAAGGGAGTTGTCTGGCCAGAGAGAACATCTGATGTAGCTGTAGGTTGAGAGTTACAATTAGTTGCAAGCAAACCTGACAAACTAGGCAACCAAGAGTTATAGGAGTAAATAGGGACAGACTCAGTGTTTTGAGCACAAGGAAAACCCTTAGAAAATGGAAACTCTGTTTCATTAAAGACTACACTTCTAGAAATGTATGTCCTCCCATTAGACCCTAGACAGATATACCCCTTGTGATACTGATCGTATCCAAGAAAGACACATTTAGCTGAGTGAAATTGAAACTTATGTGACTGATATGGCCTTAGAAAAGGGTAGCAAGCACAACCAAAAGTTTTAAGAGTAAGGTAATTAGGTCTTTTATTAAACACAACTTCATAGGGAGATTTGTTTGATAGAACATGAGTAGGCATTCTGTTGATAAGGTAGATAGCAGTGTCAAAAGAATGGGACCATTATTTATAGGGTAAATAGGACTGAGCTAGCAGTGTCAACCCAGTTTCAACTAGGTGTCTGTGCTTGCGCTCAGCCCTTCCATTTTGGGCTGATGTGTAAGGGCATGACCTTCTGAGAATGAAACCTTGTTCCTGTGCTAAGGAAAGAAGTGGCCTGAACTCCCCTCCCCAATCACTTTGAACCATTTTGATAGACCTTTCAAATTTCTTTGCAACTAGTGTTTTGAAGTTTAGAAAAACAGTGAATACCTGACTTTTAGTTTTGATAGGATAAAACTAGGTATATCTAGAATGATCATCATGGAAAATTACGTAGAATCTGTACCCTTCTATAGATGGAACAGGAGAGGGACCCCATACATCAGTATGTATGAGGTCTAAGATGTTATTAGCATGTGAACTAGATAGAGAGAAAGGTAAGCTGTGAGACTTCCCAAATTGGCAAGCCTCACAAAAACCCAGTGTATTATTCTCAATGTTTTTCAAGTTATAATTGTTCAACACATGATTTAGAGTGTTTAGTGATGGATGGCCAAGCTTTCTATGCCATCCATCCTTTAGGGAATTAGAAACAACAAAATGAGACTCAGTAACATAGACTAGTGGTGAACCATGTAGGACACTGTTTGCTTGTAACTTAGGGTAGCTCTCCAACCTGTAGAGTCCATTCTCAGATGTCCCTCTGAGAAGAGTAATCACTGTTCCCTTGTCCTTCACAAAACAAACACCATCATGAAATTCAACAAAAACATCATTGTTATTAGTAAGTTGAGAAACAGACACTAGATTTTTGTTTATTGAAGGAACATGTAGGACATTAGATGAGGGAAACGGTGTTTTGGTTAATGACTTTAGATTAGCACACCCAATATGTTTGATGGACAACTTTTGACCACTACCAACTAGTACCCCTTTATTACCTGAGTATTCTGATTTTTGAGTCAGCAAACCTGAATTCCCTGTAACATGATGGCTTGCTCCACTATCAGCAAACCAGGCAGCGTCACCAATGTTGTCTTGAGTAGTGATGTAGGCATCTTGTTCAGTGTCACTCTTAGACTGGGTCAGTAGGTGTAGAACCCATGACAGAGGGGTCATCTCTGTAGTAGCAGACAGGGGCAGAATGACCAAATCTACCACAGATCTGGCAAGTTGGCTTGTTCTGAGAAAATCTGCCTCCTCTGCCTCTATAGTAGTGTCCCCTACTTCTGTTCTGTCCTCTATTACCACCATTGTAACCTCGTGAGCTATAGTTGCCAATATTTTGCTGTTTGTAGTCTGTCTTTTGAGTGAAGTTGGCTGATGCAATAGTAAGATTCGACACATTGTTCTGTAAATTTGACAGTTGCTCTAGTCTGCTCTCAAATGTGAGAAAACTAGTTTGAAGGTCTAACCAGGTCAAGTCCTATTTGTCTGTCAGACTAACCACAATAGGTGTGTAGTCTGAGTCCAACCCAGCAAGAACTTGGGTGACCAGATCATCCATTGAAACACCACAACCAGCAAGCATTAAGTTATCAGAAATAGACTTCATTTTGTTGAGATACTCAAACATTGACACATTACCTTTACGAGTTCTTTGAAACTCTGATTTGAAATATGTGACTCTGGCTCTTGTTTGGGAGCCAGAGAGTTTGCTTGCTACTTCCCAGAGGTCTCTTGAAGTTTGCTCTTCCATTAGTTGAGCTGCTACCTCTCGGCTCATAGTTGAGTAAAGCCAGCCCAAGAGCAGCTGATCTTTAGCAACCCAGTCCTCATAATCACGACTTTCAACAGCATTTCCTTCTGAGTCAGTGATGAACCTGACTGGACAGGATTTGTCTCCTGTAATGTATCCTCCGAGTTTGTTTCCCTTGACTATAGGTAGTACCATAGTCCTCCAGAGTAGGTAGTTGTTTCTGTCTAGCCTGATGTTGTGGTTATTGTTGCTGTTCATTGTGTGCAGGTTGAGATTCTTTTGGCTACTGGAGAAGCTGCTAGGGAGAACAGATCCAAGTGAGTCACTGCTCAATGGTGATGAATCGGTGTTGGCCATTGAAGGCTAGGAAGGCTCTGATACCAAGCTAAAGTGAGCAGCTATGGAGGAAGGAGAAGGAAAGAGCCAAAATGTGTAACAACTTTTATTCTTTGTAATTTTTTATTCCTCAATTGTACCTTCACAACACTACCATATTTATAGGTAGTTGGTACAGGCTGTGAAGGAATCTTATTGTTACAATGGCACACTTGTAAATAAGGGAGTAATAAGAATTGATTACATTTTGTACAAGAGTGTCACACATGACCAGCTTAATATAATGTCGTGTGATATTTTAGGGAGAGCCACAAGCAATGGGTCATGGAACCTTGTCCACCAGACAACCCGATGGACCTTTGAGACCGGCCCAACTGACCACTTCACACGTGAAGACAAGTCAGCTCACTTAGGAACTAAACCCTAGGTGACTTCTCTTCTTCTTCGTGCCTCTTCTGAAACACATTTCTTCTTCTTTCTTCAATAGCCAGTGTGACTGTTCTACGAACGCCGGCAGCAGCACCTCCAATCGACCGTTGAGGAGGCGTATGCTTAACAGGGTTCGAATGTATTTCTTATATTAATGCTTTAATGGTGGAGAATAATCATCTGCATGATAGTTACGCATGAATTGATAGATTTTGGCTCGTGCGTGATTAAAGACATTTGGGTGCTCCGAAGGTATTTTGTAATGTTTTTGCACAATGTGGTTATATGATTATAACGATATTGTGTAGTTTTTTTTAGCATTAACATCATCGCATTTAATACAATATTGTAGTATAGGTAAATCCATGTATGGGTTTAACCTAGCGTGCTTTAGCATTTAAAATTGTTGCATTTTGCATCACGTTTTTATATGGCTTTAACTTTATGTGTTTAGTATAGGATTGATATGTTTTAACTTTTTAAGTAAGAAATTATATATTATTATTATTATTATTAAGAAGATATGTCATTAAAACCTACCACGTCGTCGAATTATGATAGTACAAGGTTGAATATATAAATAGAACTTGAAAGACGAAAATATAATAATAATAGAACTGATGTGTCAGTACGTACTCCAACTTATGGCATGTAAAGCTTTAAATGCTTCACATTCATGGATGTAGTAGAAAGTTTTCTTCTGTATTTTTGCAGCTTATAAGCTCTTGCTCTAACAGTTGCAGTTATTTTATACGGTTCTTTTTAATTTAATATAACTTTCTAAAAACCTTATATTATGGAGTAAAACGCTCTCAATATTTGATATTCTACCAAACTATCTTGAGAACATACTTTATAATTGTACATATTGCGCATTAACAATTTGCAATGCGTTGTGCGTAAGTGAGTTTTGAGTTGCATTTCTTCGATCGGATCCAGTTATGCTCTGCATTAGCTTTCAAGTGTGATTTATGATTCGATAATAAACAATGAATGTTTTGTTGAACCAAAAACTAAATCAAAGGGATTTTCTCATGTTATATTTTTAGTATGGTTCAGTAGTGGTGACATCAATTATTATTAATTGCCTAAGTAAAGATTTTAGAGAGAGAAAGATTTTAGAGAGAGAAAACCGGAGCACAAAAAAGTTAGATCAAATTTGTTCCACCCCTTTATTAGTTCAGCCCTGACCTTTATATAAAGGCGCTAGGACTCAGCTCAAAACTGAAAGCGGTTACATAAAGAGATAAATTACCCTTAGTTCTCAATAGATATACATAATTAGAATTGTTCCATTAAACTTCTATTATTCACAGTTTTCTTTCTAGACTTCTACTTCCTTATCAATAGCCCCCCTAGTTCTAATGTTAGTAAATTAATGGGAACTCACTGTCTTCGAATCTTGTCATAAGCAATACCAGAAACTGATAGCTTAAAGTCAATATCATCTTTCTTTGTCCTCGAATATAGTCAGACGCAAGCTTGATTATCTAAAATTTAACTCCATTTTCATCGAATTTTACCCAACGTAGCTACACATCAGAATATACAAAAAATAACCAATCTGCGAGCTTACTTTGAAATTGATCTATAAAATCTAACTGTTTAGATTCATCATGAATACCTAGCTTCTAGGCTTACAGCCAGTATGACACATGTTGAACTCGTGACACAATTACCGTTTCGTATACGGTCCAATCATCACAAAGGATTTTCCACTTCTATACATTCTTCTTTCTCCTACAAATTTATTAGTAACTTCATTTTCTGTTTCAGAACCCAAAATTCTTGAGAGAGAAATAACAAACCCTTGTCTACCTTCAACACTTTTTTCAAACTTCTCAGTTTTCTTTGGCGAAAAACTCATACTTATGAGAAAAAATCCAAGATCCAGAAGATCTAAGGCTAGGATACCCAAAAAACTCAAATCTTCAAAACTTGACATAACCTAGTCTTCGGAGCGTATTATTATTTCTGCATAGGTGAAAGAGCAGACGAGTATAGAGCTGTTGGATTAATAAGAAACGCTCCCGTTGGAACATCAACCAAAACCACTTATTACGGTTACTTCGACCCATCTAAAGTTCCTTATTTCTCACATTCTCCTGCTACTGAAGAGGGTCATTCCTGTACAGTTCAAACACCCAGAACACCTTGAACTTCTTCTTTTTGTGTTAAAGCATCACCTTGGATTAGTAGGGAATCAAGTATATCTCATTCAAAACAAACCAAAAAAACTTCTTTTTTAACTTGTCTTCCATAAATTCGAAGATGAAAAACTTTCATAGCCATGGGAAATGATATCGATACTACCCCAAAACCCTTCTCATCAACTCCACCTACTAACTCTCCTCTCTGGAGGGAGATTGTTGAGGAAGCCTCATTACTAGAAAAAAAATCTCTAAAAAAGCCTCCACAATTAAGAGATGAGTCATCAGAAGTGGAGGAAATTAACTCTCAAGCTACTCGGTCAGACAATTAGGCTGGAAATGCTACAGAAGTGGAAGAAGTTGATTCCGATGAAGGAGAATGAAAGAATGCTACAGAAAATAAAATCCATAAGTTGAGAAAGAATAAAGCTCTGGGTATCATATCCGATGAGGAAAGAGAAAAATGGCACCAATATGAGATCTCTTTATGTTGACTATATTATCGAACTGAAAAAGGTTCCATACGTATATTATCAAGAAAGTCAAGCATCGGATCTGAAAAAACAATGGGGAATGGGAGACGGGATTACCCTTTGATTACTCAAAAAGAGAGATACTCCCTTAGATTCTAAAGACGATGAACTGGTGGTATACCCGGAAATCATCAATTGGGGTCTTCGATTCCCACAAGATCCCATGAGGGCTGAGTACTTCGAAATTCGAAACTTGTACCCAACTCAAGTGACACTGAAACAATAGTTCACTCTTATGTCTGTGATTATGGCGTCTCGCTTATCTAAGATTCCCGATCAGCATCAATGAGCATAAATTTTGGAAGAAAAAATTTGTCTTCATCTCAGAAGCGTGGGAAAATGGAAAGGAGATATCCGATGCCAACCCATAGAAGATGAACATCCTCTAGAGAAGCAACCGTGAGTATTATAATATCATTCTTTTATTCAAAACATTCTTTTATTTTAAACAAAATAGTATAATTGTTGTTGCCCTTATTTACTATCTACTTATATGATCCTTTCAGAAATTCCGAGGCGGTACGCCATTCAACGGACAAAAGCCAAAGACATATTCCAAAACCTTGCTGCTTGGGCCAAAGCAGGACGGAACAACGTTTTTCACACCTGCTTCCAACCGATCAATTTCCTTAATAGTCATCTCTTTCCCATCACACCTGGAGCTTTGTCTCTCCCAAATTTGATGGAGCAACCCAATCCTCATCATGCTTGCAAAAGATTAGTTCAATACGATTGTAAGGTATTCCTCCCTATCCGTAACAGGTCAGACAACCACTTGCCTCAAAAGAAAAAGGAAAAAAAGGAAACAAAAAGCAGCTAGTACATCTGGTGCTAGCCCTTCAATCGAATTCCAAACGTCTGAAAAGAAAAAAAAACAGAGAATATGGTTTCAGTTATCAAAGAAGGGGAAGAAGAAGAACCTTCTTTAAAAAAGAAGAAGACTTCTACGCATTATAAAACTAAAAGTTCTAACATTACTCTTACGAAGAAAAACAAAACATCTGTGACCATTGATGACACAATGTTCGATGAGGATGAGGTCATACCTGCTGGAAATCAACAAAGTCCTCATCATGAAAAGGAAGCAACCAATAATGATGACAACGAATCATTATCGAAGACAATTCAGGTGATGACAACCAAGATGACGATCACTTCAATCCCGACAGTTTCATTAATTTTAACGAGTTACATGAGCTTACTAGAGAAGAGGATCATGTCATCCAAGAATTTCAAACTTAGATGCACAATTTTGGGAGAAGGTCTACCATCGAAGCGTCTCTAGAAGAGGATCACTCTGTTCCTACTACCTCTCCGGACCTCATTCCTCATCTTAGACCAACCCAATTGTCCTTGCTGCACTCCAACCATTTTTCGGATCTCGACGCTCCATCAAAGTTAGTGTCTCAACAAGTCGAGGCTTCCTACAACCACTTGAAACGATTGGCCAAGGATATGGTTCGTTATAAGGGAATTACCGATGCTGAGAAACAACTGAGGGAAAAAATTCCAAATCACCTGATAAATCAATTCTACACCTTTGAAGTGGTAAGATCTAAGATTATTCGAGGACTTCTTTTTGTCAAAAGCCATTTACGAGAGCAACATCATACTGACAAAGAAAAATTGATCGCTTTGCATCAAGATGAGCTAAACAAGCTCAAACGTAAACATGTTGAGGACTTGGCTGCTGAAAAGCTCAAATCCGAGGGTCTTCAAGCTTCTCTTACTACAAGCGAAGAAGAAAAGAAAAAGATTACTAATGAGATAGCCATGCTGAAAGCTAATTTTAAGAAGGAAAAACAATTGTTGTTACTGCCGCAGAAGCTGAATGTTGACATGTTGGCAGCCATCAACAATGTTAAAAAAGAGATAGCCATCACCCTCCTTCGAGAGATTCATGCGACTCATCCAAAAATAAACCTTTCCAGTTTTTGGAATGATATTCTTGTCGAACGAAGCCCTAGTGAAGCCTTCGATCCTACCCCAAGCTCATCATTGAAGAAAAAGAATCATCTGAAGAAGAGTCATCTTAATGATTTTTACTATCCTTTGATTTCATGTTAACTTTTTTATTTCTGTCAGATGAGGGCCATACCCATTGTACTTCATCGAATTAATCTAATTGAGAAACGTCTTAGTTTATATATCATGTTTATTATCAATGTCAACTATTTGAAGTTAAAATATAACAAATTACCTTAAATAATTGTTTTCTAAACATAACTCCTAAAATATTATAATGAACTTCGAAATTCACAATACGTAACACTTCGAATACCATAGTACATTTATTGAACGTCGCACTTCGAAAATCACTGTGCATTTTTTGAACGTAGCACCTCAAATATGGTTGTTTCTTCGAAAAATGCAATAAACATTTCAGAACTTTCTACTTTTGACCAACCTCAAAGATGATCAGTCTTTGATAAGTTATCAAGATAGTAAATAAACACTTGTAAACAACCATTGGCCAAAATGCATTTTATTAATAATTTTGAATATGTACATAGCGCCTAATTTAAACCTTCATGGGCCAACATGGCTGGAAATAGTGCGACATTCAATCAACAATAACAAATTCAAAATACAATAGATATATTCCCAATATAACATCAAATGGTGTATATAACACGGGTGTTGAAGAATCCTCCCTTAAAAATCACAAAGGAAATAAGACCATGGTTTTATTCTTTCAACAACCACATAAGGTCCTTCCAAATTCGGTTATATTTTTCCAAGGTTATTCTTCTTTGTATGCAAAAATACTTTCCTCAACACTTCATCACCCGCTTTAAATTCTCGTCTTTTTATCTTCGAATCATATCTGTTCCTTATAAGATTCTGGTAATGGATTACGTTTAAATAACCTCGAACTGTTTTCTCCTCAATCAAATCTAAATTTTTCCTTTTAGCTTCATCATTAGATGTTTCAAAATATTGAGTCATTTTAAAAGATAACATCGTAAATTCTACAGGACTAATAACATCCATTCCATATGCTAAGGAAAAAAGAGTTTCTTTAGTAGCTTCCCTAGGATTTGTCTGATAAGCCCAAAGTACCTCTTGTAAATAGTTTGGCCATTTCCATGATGTCCATGTCAAATTTTTCTTCAAACCATCTAAAATAGTTTTGTTTGTTACCTCGACTTGTCCATTGGCTTGATCATGAAAATGTGTCGAATAACATTGTTGAATTCCTTTAAATGCACAAAATGAGGTTATTTATTTATTATTAAACTAAGGGCCATTATATGTAGTAATTCTCTGAGGTACTCCGCAGCGAAAAAAAATACTGTTGACAGTGAATTTGATCACATCTTTTGCTTTTGTTCCAGATAATGGTTCTACCTCAGCCTATTTTGTAAAATAATCAACTGCTACAATTATCATTTGCCTTCCTCCAGATTCCATCGTCAAAGGTCCCACCAAATTAATCCCCCATCTATCAAATGGTATGGTCTCGGTTATAGACATAAGTGGAAGTATCGGCTTGTGTATGAAATTGGCAACCCTCTGACAAGTATCACAACGTCGAACTAAATTATTGGCATCGTTCATAATTATAAGCCAATAAAATCCTCCAAGTAAAACTCGACGAGACAAATCTTTGAACCCGCAATGAGACGACCCCTCTTCATCATGCAATTCTGACAATACCTCATATGATTCTTGCCTGCTTAAACACCATAACAATGGCATGCTTAACACTTTTTTATGTAAAATTTCATCCAAAACTATGTACCTAAAGGCTTTACCCCTTAATGTTTTGGCCAATTTAGCATCATCTGGCAATGTTCGTTGGACCAAAAAATTAAGAATATACGTTCGCCAATCGCTTTGGATTACATCTGAGGAGACAAAGAATTCCTTTATACATTCACATTGATCTGATTGAGTCAAGATCAACGAACTTTCTTATAACAAAATTCAAGGATATTCCTCCTTATAAGCAATATTTCCTAAAGAATGAGCCATCATGTTACTTCATCGACTAATATGCTCAGCACCAAAATGATCAAATAGTAACATTAAATTCCAAAGCTCCAAAAGATACAAAATTAAGCAATCATTTTTTGCATCAGAAACTCCTGATACTTGATTTGCTATTAATTAAGAATATGTTTCCAAGCGCAGTGAAGCTGCTCCATATATTTTTGTCAAACTCAAACCAACCAAAGCAGCTTCGTATTCAGCTTTGTTATTTGAGGCATAAAAACCAAATTTGATGGACTAACGCATCGTTTCTCCAGATGGAGTAATTAATTGAACTCCAGCACGACATCCTGAAATAATAGACCTTTCATCGGTTTGAACAACCCACCTCGAACCTACTAGTGCAACAATTTGATTTTCTTCTACATCCAATCTGCACGAATGAATTTCAACAAAAAAAAATTCAAACGCTTGAGCTTTTATTGCAGTTCAAGGTGCGAACGAACTATCATAATCTCCAAATTCTACAGACTACTTGGTCATCCTCCCCAAAATATCTGATCGTTGTAATTTTTTTTTAAAGGGAATGAAGTTCGGAATCGATAGTTGAGGTGAAATGGGCGATAGATAAGCTTACAACAATCACCAATCTAATACTAGCACAATCACCAATGCTAATTCTAATTTCTCAAGCTTCATATACCTCTTTCTACAACTACTAAAATTTTACTGATATAGTATACTGGCTTCAAAATTCCTGAATGTTCACTAATCAGCACCGCACTTAGTGCAAAATGCGATATCGCAATGTACAAAAAGAGCTTTTCTCCACTTCGAGGTTTTAGAAACATATCTGGTGATGATAACAAATTCTTTATACGTGTAAACACAGCTTCACACTCTGATGTCCATTTAAATAGGTTTGGCCCTTGCAATACTTGAAAGAAAGGAAAGTACTTGTTAGAAAATATAGAAATAAATCAGTTAAGTGCTGCTAACCTTCGTGTCAAAATTTACACTTCTTTAAGAGATTGAGGTGAATTCATTGTTTTTAGAGCTTTCAACTATTCTGGATCAGCTTTTATTCCTCTTTCACTTATAACATAACCCAAGAACTTTCCCGTCCAACTCTGAATTTGCACTTTTCAGGATTAAGTTTCAATCTGATTGCCCTTAGATTTAAAAATGTTTCTTCTAAATCCTCCAGATGTGCACCATCCTTCAAGCTTTTTACCACCATATCATTAATATACACCTCCATGTTTCTTCCGATATGGGTGGTAAAAGCTTTATTCATCAACCTTTGATAGGTAGGTCCAACGTTTTTCAATCCTAAAAGAATAACCTTGTAGTAATGCTCCCCCAATGAGTTATAAAGGTTGTACATTCTTGGTCGTTCGGATCCATCTGGATCTGATTGTATCCTGCAAAAGCATACATGAAGGTTAATATTTTATTTCCTCAAGTGGAATCAATCGGTTTATCTATTCAAGGAACAAGAAACGGATCTTTTAGACATGCTCGATTTAAGTATGTAAAATCCACACACATTCTCCACTTCCCATTTTTCTTTTTTACCACTACATGATTCGTCGTCCATAAGGGATATTGTGACTCCCTTATATGTCCGACCCTGGATAACCGATCCACTTCGAAAAATATTATTTCTACTTTCTCTGATGAAATTTCCCTTCTTTTTTGAATTATTGGCTTTACCTTTGGATCAACAACTAAACTATGGAAAATTATTTCAATCGGTACTCCTGTCACATCCTCCATTTTCCAAGCAAAAACGTCAAAGTTAAAACACAAAAATTCCAGCACTTGTTGACATAAAAGTGGGGTCAGTAAGGTTGTGATTCGAAGTACTCTTCCTTCCGATAAAGTATACTCCTTTATTTGCTCACTTATTGTCAAAGACCCTGCGGTTTCCCTCAGATCGTCAATTATTTCTTCTAAATCCACGGTTAACCCCTCTGACTGCTATTCTTTCATCAAGTCTCCACTGTTGGACCCTCAGATCCGAAGTGCAGTGGCATAATACTCTCTTGTAATTTTGTGATTGCTTCGAACGACCCCGATACGATCCCCTACCATAAATTGAAAAAATTGATGAACTGTCGACACAACCCCATACATTCTAGAAAGCCAAGACCTTCCAAAAATAGCGTTGTAGCTTGTGGGACAGTCCACCATCATAAAAAGAACTTGGACCTTTTTATTAAAAGGTCATTTTCCTAAGCTCACTTCCCCTTCAAATTCCCCAATAACCCGCGTTGTCACACTAGTAAATCTTATTATTGTACGCTCTGATTGAGAGATTCAAGGAATATTTCGCATCCTGTCATAATTTGTTTGAAGAGGATTTTCGAAAAACTATGGGCGTCTATGAGAACACGTCGAATTTCAACACCAGTAACTTTTTCCCCAATAATCACAACGTCTTTATGCGGCCCCGCTGTTCCCCTCAACTCGTCCTCATCAAACAAAATAAAATGTATAACTTTTTTGCCATACAAGTGGGTAGACATTTTTCCTTCAATTTGGGTTGTCAAATTAACAACATGTCTTTTCCTCAAACTGTTAGTGGTACCAGTCATTGAATCGCCTCTAAAAATAGTTAACGATTTAAAAAATTCACACAAGTCTCGCACAGACCCTTTCTTTACTGGCTCTTCAACAGCCATCAAAATCAACTTGTCCAGATCCTTATCTAAATATTCTGAAGAGGCATCTAATTCTTCAGCCTCTGAACCTAAAATCATTAAATTCTCAGCTGGTGCAATTGGG
>JAUPFV010000427.1:0-2500 GCA_036936605.1 Limnanthes douglasii subsp. nivea
AAGCCTATCGACTCACATTGCCATCCCGCTGCTCATACGCCGCACGTACGATTTGGTAATGATGTCCTCCTCCAACACGACGAGAGCATCTCACTAACGAAGATTCACATGGAATACTCCATCAAAACCAAACCTTCGCCGCTAGGCGCGCGACAAGTTTTTTTGTTAAATCCTGGGGAGAATTCAACATAGGTTCTACTTATCCAATCCTACCCTAGGCAACCACCGAACGAAAAATCGACATCCAAAGCGTAACCATCGGCATCATCACAATCCCCAGAACACGATTCGTTCGCAACAATAGGATACACCTGTTATCAAGTATGTTTGTGGGAATATCAGTTGGCAGTAGCAAAAATCATGCCGTGGATCTCCGAAGGACCGGCTCTAAACACCTCCAGAATCACGTCTCCGCGTCCCGTCATTCGATGTTTAGAGACTTATAGCGACAGCATCTCCGATCCGTCCCAAAAATTTATGCTACATACCCCTTCCAACGCCCACAAGCAACCATCGTCTAAAGGCAAATCCTACCATTGCTGCAGACTCATGCGCTTTCAAATCATGAAAACCAATGGCCACAACTTCTTTCTCCGACCCTCCTCCGTTTTGCAGGAATGACAAGATGATGACTTTCATCAGCTCCGAATCCAAAAGATTTGCAGATAGTTTGCAAATCAACAACAGGATTCATAGCGTGCTAGTCTACACTTGCCTTTCCCTACCGAATAGAAGCCGATCATCCATACGAGGCGTAACTATGGCGTACTTCACAATCCCGCATCACGAATCTTTCACAACAGTAGGATACACCTGTTATCAAGTATGTTTGTGGGAATATCAGTTGGCAGTAGCAAAAATCATGCCGTGGATCTCCGAAGGACCGGCTCTAAACACCTCCAGAATCACGTCTCCGCGTCCCGTCATTCGATGTTTAAAGACTTATAGCAACAGCATCTCCGATCCGTCCCAAAAATTTATGCTACATACCCCTTCCAACGCCCACAAACAACCATCGTCTAGAGGCAAATCCTACCATTGCTGCTGATTCAATTGCTTTGGAATTGTAATAACCAGTAGCTCCAACCCCTCTGTGTGACCGACTGCCCTACCCTCTTCGGTGAAAAGTAGGGCCAAATTGGACTACTAGGAATCATAAGAGGGTCTGTGGAATGCAGCAACACAAAACCGTAGACTACCTCTTACTTTTTGTCGTAGGGGTATTTTGGTCTTTTCCTATGGAAGGTCAAAACCGGAATACATCCACCACAAAAACGAGTTCCTACTAATCCCCACCTTCGCATCGGGAGGAATCCGCCCGCTTCCTCACTCGTTAAGCACAAATTGTCCTTTAGCCGTAAGAGGGGTATTTTGGTCTTTTACTTCCCACCTCGGACAATTTGTGCTTAAAAGGCTACAAAGGCTACCAATGCCGCACTAGTATGTGCGACATTCGGTGCTTGCCGGCTAAAACAAGCACCTTTGGGGCAACTCCAACTTTCACCAGTTGGCTCACCCCCCCTAAGTAGCTTAATAGGCTGTTTTAGCTAAAACACTAGGTAGTGCTTTTATGTTTGAACCATCACCCTACCTTCAAAAGTGGGGAATCCGAAGGAATTTGATTATGAAACTTTGCAGTTATGTTAACAATGGATAAAAACAAGTGTTCACAAAGTTTGAACTAAAAATTCAAACCATAAGTATTTTATATATATTTATTTAACGAAAAACGTTAGAAAAATCATAACAAATTTAATTTTGGTTTAAAAATTACAAACTCGACTCTTAAAAATCCTACATGTTATAAGGATTGTATGATGGAAAGTATTTTGAGTTTTGCACGAGTAGAAAAAAAGATATCACATTTTCTATGTTCTTTGGCCCCATTTGGGGCGCTGCTGGCACGACACAGCCCAGTGGTGGCCTGCCACTGGCGCCACAATGCGGGCCACTTGCACCACATTGGCCGGCCACTGGCGCCTCAAATGCTGGCTCTGGCGCCACAATGCTGGCCACTGGCGCCACATTGCTGGCCACTGGTACCACAATGGCCGGCCACTGGTGCCACAGCACTGGCCACTGGCGCCTCAAATGCTGGCTCTGGCGCCACAATGCTGGCCACTGGCGCCACATTGCTGGCCACTGGTACCACATTGGCCGGCCACTGGTGCCACAGCACTGGCCACTGGCGCCTCAAATGCTGGCCACAATGGCCGGCCACTGGCGCCACATTGCTGGCCACAGTGGTGCCACACTGGCCGGCCACTGGTGCCACATTGGCCGGCCAGTGGCGCCACATTGCTGGACAGCAAAAAACCGGCCAACAATGGCTCGGTTCCCATATCTCGGTTGTCCGAATGCGGATTTCTATATATGGATTCCATGCAGTTTTTCGAGATCTACGCGCTGGTTAATTACCTACGGTGATTAACCGAAGTGTGGACCCAAAAAAACGCCGTTTTGCATGTTAATTTTAGATTTTTAGAATCATTTAGGGATT
>JAUPFV010000428.1:0-2500 GCA_036936605.1 Limnanthes douglasii subsp. nivea
TCCAAAAGATTTGCAGATAGTTTGCAAATCAACAACAGGATTCGCAGCGTGATAATCTACCCTTGCCTTTCCCTACCGAATAGAAGCCGATCATCCATACGAGGCGCAACTACGGCGTACTTCACAATCCCGCATCACGAATCATTCACAACAGTAGGATACACCTGTTATCAAGTATGTTTGTGGGAATTTCAGTTGGCAGTAGCAAAAATCATGCCGTAGATCTCCGAAGGACCGGCTCTAAACACCTCCAGAATCACGTCTCCGCGTCCCGTCATTCGATGTTTAGAGACTTATAGCGACAGCATCTCCGATCCGTCCCAAAAATTTATGCTACGTACCCCTTCCAACGCCCGCAAACAACCATCGTCTAAAGGCAAATCCCACCATTGCTGCTGATTAAAATGATTTGGAATCGTAATAACCAATAGCTCCAACCCCTCTGTATGACCGACTGCCCTACCCTCTTCGGTGAAAAGTAGGGCCAACTAGGACTACTAGGAATCATAAGAGGGTCTGTGGAATGCAGCAACGCAAAACCATAGACTACCTCTTACTTTTTGTCGTAGGGGTATTTTGGTCTTTTCCTATGGAAGGCCAAAACCGCAACACATCCACCACAAAAACGAGTTCCTACTAATCCCCACCTTCGCATCGGGAGGAATCCGCCCGCTTCCTCACTCGTTAAGCACAAATTGTCCTTTAGCCGTAAGAGGGGTATTTTGGTCTTTTACTTCCCACCTCGGACAATTTGTGCTTAAAAGGCTACAAAGGCTACCAATGCCGCACTAGTATGTGCGACATTCGGTGCTTGCCGGCTAAAACAAGCACCTTTGGGGCAACTCCAACTTTCACCAGTTGGCTCACCCCCCCTAAGTAGCTTAATAGGCTGTTTTAGCTAAAACACTAGGTAGTGCTTTTATGTTTGAACCATCACCCTACCTTCAAAAGTGGGGAATCCGAAGGAATTTGGTTATGAAACTTTGCAGTTATGTTAACAATGGATAAAAACAAGTGTTCACAAAGTTTGAACTAAAAATTCATACCATAAGTATTTTATATATATTTTTTTAACGAAAAACGTTAGAAAAATCATAACAAATTTACTTTTGGTTTAGAAATTACAAACTCGACTCTTAAAAATCCTACATGTTATAAGGATTGTATGATGGAAAGTATTTTGAGTTTTGCACGAGTAGAAAAAAAGATATCACATTTTTTATGTGCTTTGGCCCAATTTGGGGCGCTGCTGGCACCACACAGCCCAGTGTGGCCTGCCACTGGCGCCACAATGCGGGCCACTTGCACCACATTGGCCGGCCACTGGCGCCTCAAATGCTGGCTCTGGCGCCACAATGCTGGCCACTGGCGCCACATTGCTGGCCACTGGTGCCACAGCACTGGCCACTGGCGCCTCAAATGCTGGCTCTGGCGCCACAATGCTGGCCACTGGCGCCACATTGCTGGCCACTGGCGCCACATTGCTGGCCGAAGTGGCCGGCCACTGGCGCCACATTGCTGGCCACAGTGGTGCCACACTGGCCGGCCACTGGTGCCACATTGGCCGGTCACTGGTGCAACAATACCGGCCAATGGCGCCACAATGCTGGCCAATGGCGCCACATTGGCCGGCCACTTGCGCCACATTGCTGGCCAGCAAAAAACCGGCCAACAATGGCTCGGTTCCAATATCTTGTATGGATTTATCGGTTGTCCGAATGCGGATTTCTATATATGGATTCCATGCAGTTTTTCGAGATCTACGCGCTGGTTAATTACCTACGGTGATTAACCGAAGTGTGGAGCCAAAAAAACGCCGTTTTGCATGTTAATTTTAGATTTTTAGAATTATTTAGGGATTTTAGGAAATAGAAACCCTAATATTGGCTCGATTTTTCGATTTGAATTCCGATTTCACCGCATAGCTTTATATTTTATGGCCGACACTATCCGGATATCGAATCAATTTCGGAAAGCCCCAATTTATGGAAGTCTTACCGTATGTTTGTATATTAGTGGATACGAGCTATATCGTTAATGTAGGTTTGGTGTAGCGGTTAGTGAAGTAGTGACTTTTTATATCCCAATGGAGTGGGTTCGAACCTCGCTGGACGTTTTTTTTTCTTTAATTATTTTTTGTCCCTCCTTTCGAAGTAAATTCGTGGTGCTTGGTAGAGTTTACCGCGTGGTAGAAACAACGCTATGGTAAAGTTTGGGTATTTTTTTACCAACGCCGAAAAATAGGCCTTTATTTTATAACTCACAAATTTTTTACCATCACACTTGCAAGTCCGTAACTTTGGCTTAGGATGTCGGAATTGTGCGAATTATTTTTTCATTCCGCATTATTTTTCGGTATCTAAGCGATGGTGAAGTTTCGGTAATTTTTTACCTTTTGGTTTGTTCCTATAAATCCGGGTTATTTCGGTTGTTCTTATAACCGTAGCTCCAAACCTTTGCAAGTCCGTAACTTTAGCTTATGATGTCCGAATCATGTGAT
>JAUPFV010000429.1:5000-10000 GCA_036936605.1 Limnanthes douglasii subsp. nivea
TGAGAATATTCGTAGAAACAAAACCGTAATAAATGTAAAGAGGAGGCATCTTTTACCCAGTAACGGAGAGTTTGAACCAAGATTTCCCGATGGATGGGGTGAGGTATTAGTATATCTAACACAAAATTTAAATGTGATAATTTGTCCTCTAAAAAAGGAAATATTGAATGAATTGATTGTAAATTATAAGATTTTGCTAGTTCTTTTCCTTCTAAAGATACAAATCTTAGGGAAAACGGTATTTCCATAATCACTGCAAATACCGCCGATATCGTTTGATAATGAATAGTTTTATTGTGTTCAAAAAATGTAGTTTGGTTAGAATCTTTAGCGGAAATAATAAAATTAGAATGATTCTGTTGATACATTCGCAAAATTAAACGTTTCGCTATTAATGAACTAGATTTATTGTCATAACCCAAATTTTTCACTAAAATGTATCGATTTCTATTTAAATCATAAGTATGAGCAAGTGCATAAATATACTCACGAAAAATAAGTGGGTATAGTAAATAATGTTGCCGAGCTCTATATAGTTCTCTATATCGCTCTAAATATACTTGAAATTCCTCCATTTAAATTGAAATGAAATTTGAACTGAAGGTAGGATAAGGTGTTTAGTTTATTGGATTCTCAAATGATACATAGTGCGATAGAATCGAAACAAGGTGTTATAGTAAGAAAGAAATAGATACCTCGGAGTCAGATAGACTCATCTTCTCTCTCTCTTGATTTTTTTTTATCTAATTACTTTCTATTCGTTATAGGATAAGAAAATAAAATGACAATAAATCCTTTATTTTTTCAGACTAATCGCTCTTTTGATTTTTTTATAAAAAAATATAGATTTTTTCTTTATCAATATACCGCTTCTTCTACACATTCATCTCTAATCCCTAATACAAATATCTAGGAATAGAGAAAAACAAATAATTAGGACTCCTCTAAATAAAATGGATAATCCACTTGTGAGAAAAGCCCTTCCCGCATTTGGCACTAATTTCTTTTTAACACTTCATTAGATCGGGTAATCGTTCAAATTATGAACAGAAGCACGTTGCTTTTTCTTTCCCTCTAGCTAAAGGGGGTCAGTATATCCATATATTTATTCGACCCAACTTAGAATTAAATTCATTTTGTTCCACACCGAGAATTCAAATACGGATCTGTACCGATCCGGAATAAAAAAAAATAGATAGATGTTATCCGAATTCTACGTTGATACGACATGCTCTTTTTTCCATTCATTCCTTTCAGGATCAGTCGTGGTCTTACAAACTCTACCGCTGGTATGGACGAATCTTTTGCTTCATACAAATGTGTAAAAAATGCTAGTCGCACTTAAAAGCCGAGTACTCTACCGTTGAGTTAGCAACCCCCCCCCAAAAAAAAAATAATAATTACAATACTAATACAATGTGTAGGTGTAGAGAAAATCGAAAAAAAATGTATATAGATTCAAGTTCATGACACAATGAAAACATTAAACTTAACCTAAGAAGAAATCTAAGAACTTTAAACGAAAATTTTCTAATTGATTCTGGACATCAAAAAAGAATCCGGATCAGAATTATCTAAAAAAAAAATTTAAGATAAAAACATGGATATAATAAAAAAAATTGATTTATTTATAGTACTTCTTAGATTTATGTTATGTTTTTGATCAATTTTCATTTTTATAATATTTTTTTAATATACTCTAATTGATAATAAAAAAAATACTTCTTGTATCAGACAGATTGTATCAGACTAAAAAATTTTTCTTGTATTACAGCAACTTCAAATACCCAATCATTTATTCCAGCAAATTTGAAAAATCTATCTGTTGAAGTGAATAAAATTCAAATCAAAGTAAAAAAGTCAAACTTATGTCTGGATCGGGGATAAATAGATCTATTTATCTATGATCGAATTATATTTGTTCGATACACTGTTGTCAATATACAATATGATTATGTATGTTGAATACAAAGAAAAAAGAAATCTAATTTGAAATTAGATAGAGAATTTAAATAAAAAAAAAATTTTTATTTAAATTATAGTATTGTTTAGTAGTTAGTAGGACTACTAAAAAGAGGGGGAAAGAGTATAGAAAATTTTATACAAAGCTATATATGAATCCTCCACACCCTCTTTTTTTTATTGCCTTAATTAAATTTAGTTTTATTTTTAATAATACTAAGTTCTGTAAAAACCCCCGCCTTTTTTAAAATATCATGAACAGTTCCTGTAGCTTGAGCGCCTTTTTTAAGGAAATAGAGGATAGCAAGAACATTTAAATAGGTTTTTTTATTTATCGGATCATAAAAACCCACTTTCCTAAGATCTCTTCCTTCTCTTCGAGATCGAACATCAATTGCAACGATTCGATAAACGGCTCATTGGGATAGATGTAAATAAATAATACCCCCCCTAGAAACGTAAAAGAGGTTTTCTCCTCGTACGGCTCGAGAAAAAAGGATTATAAGTTATGTCTATGTATAAAACGAAAATGTCAAATAGAGTGATAAAACTATCCAATAAATTAGTAAATTAGACATTTAAGTATAATTTTTTCTTTTTTTGAAAAAAAAAGAAAAAGTATTCGTACTCTCATAACTCAAGTCGAGTAAGTATCAAATAGTTCAGCAGAAAATATTTAGGTATTTCTTTTATTGAGTAGTCTCTAACTCCGTTTTTGTTTGTTTCAGTTAGAATCTCTCTTCATTCTGATTTAATTGTTGAGACAATTTATTAAGACAATTAAAATGAAAACGGGATTTCCTTGTTTCAGGATCCTTTATCCTTACTTTGAATCATTGGGTTTAGACATTACTTCGGTGATCTTTAATCGTTTTAAAAAATGGCAGCAACAAGCCCTTTTTTGTTTATGATTTCGTTCTATCAAAGAATCATCCAAACGTTTGATTCACGCATGATAAACTTTTGATCAAAAATATTTTGAAAATTTTATTTTCAAATTGCTTAAAAATGGATGTTTTCTTGTTTTATCGAAAATCGACTTACGAAGTTGTTCCGACTTATTGATTTGCACTAACCCTAGACCCTTAACCCCGAAAACTAAAAAATAAAATGCTTTTTTCCTCGAGCTCCATCTTAGACTATTTTTTACATTGCAACCCAACAAAAAAGAGAAGGGTTCACGTAGAACAGAACAAATAATGTCGAGCGAAGAGCACCCTTATTCTTATATAAAGAGTGGTGGACGTAAAAATCCACAGCGGATCATGTCCTTCAATTCAAGTCGCGCGTTGCTTTCTACCACATCGTTTCAAACGAAGTTTTACCATAACATTCCTCTTTCTAATCTTCTAGTTTATAACCAGTATGTAATTGATTCAATTCTGGAATCAGGAATAATCATTGTTCATTTGATACAAAGTTTCATTAAGAATACTATATCGTATTGGATAAATATTGTATGGGATAAATATCATATTGTCTAAAAGCAATCCATATTTAAAGGCAAAAGATATCAAAATATATATTATATTATTATATAGATTAGATCTAGTTTTATCTAATAGATCTCTAATAGATAATAATAATAGATATCAGATTTAATAATATATTAGATCTGAGAGTTAAGAATATTTTTTTATTCAAACTCTTCTAATTTCTCTTTCAACCTCACCCAGAGCATACTTATTACAAATGTTGCCCTTTTTAATCGAATAACCTTTTTATTTTAGGTGACGAGTGAAATATTGGATCTAATTTGATTCTTGTTTGTAATTTTTCATTCTTCATAAAACAATAATTGTCTTTTCAGCACTTGATTCAAATAAAATCTACAAATTCAAATAACATCTATTTGTGTATGATCTGGGACGGAAGGATTCGAACCTCCGAATAGCGGGACCAAAACCCGTTGCCTTACCGCTTGGCTACGTCCCATTTTTCTTTCTATTCAATATTAATCTTTATAAATATTAGTATTGGTTGTTCGTCAATTCCAGTCCAAATATACATGAAATCTGTTGGTGCTATAATTTTGACATGTGTATACATAAAATTAAACTCAATTTATTGATCATTACATAGAATTCAATTAAGATATTGTATAAAAGAAAGTATGATTTATTCTATTCTTTTTTGAGAATTGAAGGATTTTTTTTAATTGGGTGAGTCCAACGAAGTCTTTTTAGTTTACCTTACTTTCTTTCTTTTGATTTTTCCCTTATAGCAATAACATATTAATAACTGAATCAAAAATACAATTATTTACAAGAACAAAATCTTTTTTATGCTTAATCTATTAAATTTCATCTGTATCTGTTTTAATTCTTCCACTAGTTTTTTATTTGCCAAATTGCCTGAGGCCTACGCTTTTTTGAATCCAATTGTAGACTTTATGCCCGTAATCCCTCTTTTCTTTTTTCTCTTAGCCTTTGTTTGGCAAGCTGCTGTAAGTTTTCGATGAGATCTTTTGAAATCCTTATTTGAAATGCTGACATAGTGAGTGTCTGATGATTTCTTAGATAAAAAAAGTTCTAAAAAATTATAACTATTGAGAAGATCAAATAAGTTTTATAGTATGACTGAACTCTCAATTCAAACATTGTAAGAACTATGCATCATATCATTTCATTTTGACCCCCTTTTTTCACAGAAAGAATCTGTGTGCTGAAGCACAACACCTAATTGTTTGTAATTTGTAATATGAACTGTATGTAATATGAAAGAATCTATTATTCTCTTATCATTTTACATCTTATCTTCTTACAAATATTACAATTGAATTTATGAAAAACTATTTTTTATAATAAAAAGATAAAGTATTTCCTTTCTTGGTGTCAAAATAGGAAGAGAATCTAGTCTCTTTTTTTTTTTTTTCAAAATAAAGTAAGATCTTGGAGATTCTGAAATGCTTACTCTCAAACTCTTTGTTTACACCGTAGTTATATTCTTTATTTCTCTCTTCATCTTCGGATTTCTGTCTAATGATCCAGGACGTAATCCTGGACGTGAAGAATAAAAATAAAGAAAGGTTCATAAAA
>JAUPFV010000429.1:15000-17500 GCA_036936605.1 Limnanthes douglasii subsp. nivea
GTGAATCCAGTCTATTCTTGAAATAAACAACTCGCACACACTCCCTTTCCAAAAAAAATCAATACACCGAGTACTACACTTAGATTTATTGGATTTGTTGCTAAAATATCGGTATTAAACCCGAAACTCCCGGCAGATGGCCAGTGACCCAAGGAAACGAAAGAATCGGTTACATTTTTCATATAATCTCCTTTTATAGATAGACTCAAAATGTATTTTTTTTTCTATTGTAATTGTATAATTTCTTATATTTATTCTTATTCTCTTTCTACTCTATCTATTTATTTCATTTTAATATCTATTTTTTAAAATTCTATTTAGAAATAGGTTTTTTATTGGACATTATCAATAATGATGCTATGCTATTTATTAATACTGATTCTAATTTAGAATTAAGTAAATTCTAATTAAGTTAGAATGTGGGACCAAGTCTCATGTCAACATTAAAAAACCTCCCTTAAATTTTGCAACACTCCTAAATCAAAAAGTTTGCGTTGGGAGAAGGGGAAGGAAGAAAGCGAGTCGGTGTGTTAATTCTCATCCTCAAATTATTCCTTCCCGTGGATTATGGATTATTATCCCAACAAATAAGTAATTGTAGGAGTAAAATCTTTATATATAATTCGAAAAAGCAAGGAGCAAGTCCTAGTAAAAAAAAAGAATACGTAATTTAATTATTTTTAGGATTAAACAAAAGGATTCGCAAATAAAAGCGCTAATGCTACAACCAGTCCATAAATTGTTAAAGCTTCCATAAACGCCAGACTAAGTAATAAAGTACCTCGTATTTTTCCTTCCGCCTCAGGTTGTCTCGCGATACCTTCGACAGCTTGACCCGCAGCTGTACCCTGACCAACTCCAGGTCCAATAGAAGCAAGCCCAACAGCTAACCCAGCAGCAATAACGGAAGCGGCAGAAATAAGTGGATTCATGAGAAGTTCCTCGGACCAAAATAAAGAAATAGTTAATGATACAATCATCCATCTAATTAATTAGGATTTAATTATTCCATTGCTAAGATTCAACACAGACAAAATAACCAATAACTCGTAATAATATTATTAAGAACTCTTTTTAAGGAATCCCTATAAAAAATAAAATTAAGAAGAGTGTAGGACAGATTCGATATATCTTTAGTTCCTGTTCATATATAACTAGTCAATATCTAATATCACATATATCACATATACATGTTGTTCTTACATAACGTAAACCAACTATTTGAATCTTAGATTCAATCGGATTCTATCATTTTTCTTTGAAATATTCATTAAGAGTATTCACAAGAGTTGGCTTATAGCCATTAGATTACATCTAGCTAAATCTACCCCCCCTCCTTTAACCAACCCCATTTCGTTTTTTATGAATCTCATTTTTTTTTGTAAATTATTATTTTTTTAGTTATTATTATCCCACTAGTAGTTTCTTTAATCTGGAATCTGGGAGTTAAATAAATAAAACAATATACAATAGAAAGAAGAAAGATAATATTCTTTGGAGAAAGACATAAAAAACGGATCGAACGGGAATTTTAGGAAAAAAGATCCTTTAGAGCTCTTTCCTTTTTTATTACACTTCCTTAGTATCTTAATCTTGTTTCCTATGACTCTAGATTGTATATACCATAGTTGTTAGTTGTTTATATTTTTATGTTCCCTAAGTAGATTATTCCTACATTGCCTTGGGCTAACCTCAAAAATGCAAAAACTAGTCAATGATGACCCTCCATGGATTCACCTATATAAGCCGCAGCTAAAGTTGCAAAAATAAGAGCTTGAATGCCGCTTGTAAATAATCCAAGGAACATGACAGGTATTGGAACCACTAAAGGTACTAAAGAAACAAGAACAACAACTACTAATTCATCGGCTAATATATTTCCGAAAAGTCGAAAGCTAAGGGATAAGGGTTTTGTGAAATCTTCTAAGATGTTAATAGGTAAAAGAATGGGAGTTGGTTGAATGTATTTACTGAAGTACCCTAATCCTTTTTTGGTAAGACCTGCATAGAAATATGCTACTGACGTGAGTAAAGCTAAAGCAACGGTAGTATTTATATCATTCGTTGGTGCGGCTAACTCCCCATGAGGTAACTGTATTATTTTCCAAGGTAAAAGAGCACCTGACCAATTAGAAACAAAAATAAATAGAAACAAAGTTCCAATAAAGGGAACCCATGGACCATATTCTTCTCCAATCTGAGTTTTGCTCACGTCACGAATGAATTCAAGGATATATTCGAAAAAATTTTGACCGTCAGTTGGAATGGTTTGTGGATTTCGAACTGTTAGAATGGCGGAACCTAATAAGATAGCAATTACAACCCACGAAGTGATAAGTACTTGGGCGTGGACTTGGAAACCTCCTATTTGCCAATAGAAATGTTGGCCTACTTCTACACCAGATATATCGTATAACACTCTTAGTGTGTTGATGGAACTTGATAGAACATTCATATTGCCCTCTGACAGAAATTAATAACTTTAAATTATTTTGATTCA
>JAUPFV010000429.1:27500-32500 GCA_036936605.1 Limnanthes douglasii subsp. nivea
GATGGAAAAATATTGGAAAGGAAAAATACTTCGAAGATGAACCTCTTCCCATGCGATGGTCAGGAATTCTTGACGGTATCGAGCTGGAACAACCTGTTCTTCTTGAATACCCCGATTCAGAGCCAAAGAATTTCCCGCTGCTACCATAAAATATTCATCTCTGCTTGGTGATAAATAAAGTATCCGTGCTTTTTTTGATTTTTCAAAGATTTCATAAAAAGGGCTTTCTAGAGACCCCCAATGACCAATCCGGGCATGAATTGCTAAAGATCCAATGAGTCCAACATTTATACCTTCCGACGTGTCAATGGGACAAATTCGCCCATAGTGACTAGGATGAATATCTCGTATCCGAAAATTAGCAGTTCGACCGGTTAATCCTCCAGGGCCCAAATAACTCAATTTTCGCCCATGAACTATTTGTGTCAATGGATTGGTTCGATCCAAAACTTGAGATAATGGGTGTAATCCGAAAAAAGATTCATAAGTGGTTGTTAACGGAGTTGAAGTTACCAAATTCTGAGGGGTCGGTATTAATTTCTGCCTAATAGCTCCGCATATAGTTCCCTTAACTACATTTTCTAAACGAACCAGAGCCAATCCGAATTGGTCTTGTAAGAGATCCGCTACAGAGCGAATACGCTTATTTTTCAAATGATTCATATCGTCAAGTGTACCCATTCCAAATTTCATTCCAATCAAAAGATCTGCCGCTGCTAATATATCTCGTGGTAACAAAAATGTATCGGTTGGAGGTATATTCAGCTTGAGTCTCCGGTTAATATTTCGTCGACCAACCCTTCCTAATTCACACCTTTGATGAAAGAATTTTTTTTGTAATTCTTTACATAAGTATTCAGAAAATATTGGATCTCCGCCTACACAAGAAAATTGTTGATAAAACTCCAAGATGGCATCTTCTTTTGACCCAATTTTTTTTTTCTCCTTATCGTTCAAGAAAGACAAGAAAATTTCAGGGTAGCAAACATTCTCCAGAATTTCTCTTAGATTCGAACCCATAGCTGATGATAGAACTAGAATAGATATTTTCTGTTTCCTACTTACACGAGCCCATATCCTTGCTTTTTTATCAATCTCTAATTCTAACCTTCCCCCCCAATCAGATATTATGGTGCCGGTATAGAACGAAATCCCATTATGATCCAATTCTGACCGGTAATAAATACCGGGACTTTGCAATATTTGATTGATCACAATTCTGTATATTCCGTTTACTATAGAAGTTCCAAGGGAATTCATTAGAGGGATGTTTCCAAGAAAAATTGTTTGTTCTTGCATATTCCTGCTGGTTTTCCAAATTAATCCCGCGGATACATATAATTCAGAAGAATATGTGAGTGATTCATATACAGCATCTCTTTCATTTATCAATGGTTCTACCAATTGATATGTTTCCACAAATAATTGAAATTCAATTTCTTGCTCTGTATCTTCTAGTTTTGGAAATTTAGAAAGTTCTTCTCTTAAGCCTTGATCAATAAACCTACAAAATCCTTCAAATTGTATCTGATTAAACCCAGGTATTGTAAACGTTCCCTCATTTCCATCCCCCAACCTGTTTTTAAAATTTAACATTTATCCTTTTATTGAAAAAATACCATTTCTTATTCTTCATCGAATCATATAATTCGATTTAACAATAATGGAATTTATTATTTTGTTTACTGAATCACATGAAATACACAGTAACGGAGAAAAAAAAGTAACGGAGAAAAAAAGTAACGGAGAAAAAAGACGATACTACTAAAATCAAAGTTTATAACAGACAGAAATAAATTTGAGAAATGCCACTTGGAGTTTTGTATAGAATAAAATAAAAAAAAGTAATTTCATTCATACCATTATTATGATATTACATATTGCAATTCAATTGGATACTAGAGAAAAATGTATTCTCTCTTCACGCAGATAAAGACATAATAATCGGAAACAATAAAGATAAAGTAGATTTTTGTCTTTTTAATGTATTCCATTATTCAAAAAGGATTCGCAGAAAAAAAGATATCTTTTGACTCATTTTTGAGTCTAATTATTAGAATATTATTAGAATATCATCCAAAAAGCTTGGGTTTTTATTTATTAAAATAATGCTAGGCATCCTAGACAGATAAAATACTCCATTAGATAGCTTCTAGCTCGATAACAACTTAACTTATGTGCTGGGGTTTACATATATTCATAATTGCTCTTTGAAATACTGATTAGTTAGAGTTATAAATCTATTTTGATTTTCTTTGATTTTACTATATCATTAGGGAAATACTATTTGATTGAGATTAAAATTTGAGATTAAAATTCAAGAAAGGGCCGTGAATTTACAGTTAATAGTTAATGGTTCCAATTTGTCCTTATTTTTTACTTTTGTAACTGAAAATCCATGTTTGCTTTTTCTCTAGAAAAGAGAGGGAATATTTTAATCGAGTTTGTATAATTTGGGCGGCATGGCCGAGCGGTAAGGCGGGGGACTGCAAATCCTTTTTCCCCAGTTCAAATCCGGGTGTCGCCTGAGCAACAAAAGACTCGGAATCCCCTTTTCTGTTTTGCTCATATAACTCGCAAAAGCAAGCGTAGGAAAAAGGCTCTTTATACTTTATTTCAAGGAAAGATTAGAGTAGTAGTATAGGGGAATGGGTAAATTCGGTAAATCATGATATTCTAACCTTTCCACTACTTAAGTCTTATTAAGTTTTGTTTTTTCTACAAACTGCATATACTACATAACATATTAGTAACAGTCTACACTCTACTATAAATATAAAAACTAGAAAAATTTTATTTGAAATATAGAAATAATAAAAGAACTTGTTCTAAGCAGATTTTTAGGAGTGTTTCATCAATGGTGTTGAGTCAGAATTCCCCTTTTTTGACTCTACGCAAGTGATTTCACTATTATTTATATTAGTAAACACTAGTGGAAAAATTGATTCATAAAAATTAAAAATAGAAATAGGGGACATAATTCACATGGATATGGTAAGTCTCGCGTGGGCTGCTTTAATGGTAGTCTTTACATTTTCCCTTTCACTTGTAGTATGGGGAAGAAGTGGACTCTAAAGGTACTCCTTATTGAGTTAAGGATCGTTCTGCAAAGTATTTTTAAAAATATGAAAAACAATTAGAAAATAATAAATAATAAGAGTACAATTTACCTTTCAATTAATTCAGAGTTCTTGGAATCAAACCAAATCAAATAGATCAAGCAAAGACTATCAATTTATAAAATATGTAATGTACATATTTTATAAATTGATATTTATAAATAGAAAGATACATATACATATAGTAAATTCTTCTATATTATATTAATGCAATACGTATTTTTATACATTTCTATTTAAATAGAATAAAACTTTATCCATTACAATAATAAATATGATAGAAAGAAAGATTCCTCTCTTTCTTTCTATCATAATCTGGGGCCTCATAGAGTACTGATGAGGCTATTTGAGAAAAATGAAAATACTTTTTGTCATTGATAGTCAAATTTCATTCAAATTAATCACTTTTGCTTTGACTTACTGTTTTTACGTAAATTATAAGTAAAAAAGCAGTAGGCACAAGAATGAAGAGTGCAGTAGCAATAAATGCGAGAATATTTACTTCCATAATTTAATCCTTTTAAAATTTTTTTTGCTTCGCAATACACCGGGATTTAATCCCATAGAGATGAATAAATGAGAAATCTTTAGAGATAAAGAGATTTTAAATCTTTCGCTTCTAAATTCAATGGGATGAATTATATTTCAATGATATTGAATAGGATCAATAGCATGAATAACAATATTTGATTTGCGCTAGAAAATAGATTTATCGTCAAGAATTATATAGTATAACATAGGAAGATCTTTTATCCACATGGAATACAAACAAAATTTGATTCTTCATCCAATCAAAAACATTCATTTTCAATTCTTTCTTTTATATAAATATAAATATATAAACCAACCCCCGCCTTCCTTGTACAATCATCTCATGAAGTATCATCAGATTGCTTTTCCACTTCCATTATTTATAAATTGTTTACAAAAAAGCTTCTAAATAACCCCAAACAATAGAAAGAAAATAGAAAAATTCTAAATTCTTTTTTTTATCCCATTTTATTGTCAACTAAAAAGGGAAGTATGATAAAGACGAGTCCTTGTAGAAAAAAAGAAAGATAGAATATTATTCTATCAAATTCACTATTTTTTATAGTTATAATTTGTTTTGTTCTTTTTTGCCATCGACAGTAATCTGAAAAAAGAACTCGAGGTAAGACTTATTTAATTATTTTCTTAATTACTTAAATTAGAAATATGTTAAATTACTTTTCTATCATACAAGAAATAAAGTCTATTTTTTATTTAGATTTATATATGTACTCTTGGGTAAGATATTGTACTCTACTCTCTATTCTAGTACATAGACGGACGAGAGAACTATCTCTTGAAGTCTTGAATCTAATACATGCTATCAATAATTCTATTATCTTAATTCAAATATTCTCTCTGCCTGCGATCGTTGCTAGTGGAAGCAATGGCAATTCCGTTGAATTGAATTGCATGAAAAAAAAGTCTAGGAACTGAAATTATGGCATTTCCATCCTTATCCTTTTTATTTTTTGTCGGGACTGACGGGACTCGAACCCGCAGCTTCCGCCTTGACAGGGCGGTGCTCTGACCAATTGAACTACAATCCCATGGAAATCAAATGTACAGCATACATATTCTTATGGGTTCATTTAAACCAGTTCTTTTTCTATTTAGACTATTTAGATTAGATTATCAGAATTTTAGATTAGAATCCCTGTGTTAGAGGTGCAAGTGATATAGTGCTATCTACATGGATAGGCACTTTAGTGAGAGCAACACATATTTCTTAGAATCCTTTCCTTATTGCCAAATCAATTAAGAATCTATTTTTCAGAAAAAAATAATATTTTGTCTTTACTCTTTTCATTAATTTAGAATAACTAAAATAAAAAAGTAGGGATATATTAG
>JAUPFV010000429.1:35000-40000 GCA_036936605.1 Limnanthes douglasii subsp. nivea
TTCTTTGTTGTTACTATGGGGCCCTGAAGCACAAGGGGATTTTACCCGTTGGTGTCAATTAGGTGGTCTGTGGACTTTTGTTGCTCTCCACGGCGCTTTCGGACTAATAGGTTTCATGTTACGTCAATTTGAACTTGCGCGATCTGTTCAATTGCGACCTTATAATGCAATCGCATTCTCTGGTCCAATTGCTGTTTTTGTTTCTGTATTCCTGATTTACCCATTAGGTCAATCTGGTTGGTTCTTTGCGCCTAGTTTTGGTGTAGCGGCTATCTTTCGATTCATCCTCTTTTTCCAAGGATTTCATAATTGGACATTGAACCCATTTCATATGATGGGAGTCGCCGGTGTATTGGGTGCTGCTCTGCTGTGCGCTATTCATGGTGCGACCGTAGAAAATACTTTATTTGAAGATGGTGATGGTGCAAATACATTCCGTGCTTTTAACCCAACTCAAGCCGAAGAAACTTATTCAATGGTCACCGCTAACCGCTTTTGGTCCCAAATATTTGGGGTTGCTTTTTCCAATAAACGTTGGTTACATTTCTTTATGTTATTTGTACCAGTAACTGGTTTATGGATGAGTGCTCTTGGAGTAGTTGGTCTGGCTCTGAACCTACGTGCCTATGACTTTGTTTCCCAGGAAATCCGTGCAGCGGAAGATCCTGAATTTGAGACTTTCTACACCAAAAATATTCTTTTAAACGAAGGTATTCGTGCTTGGATGGCGGCTCAAGATCAGCCTCATGAAAACCTTATATTCCCTGAGGAGGTTCTACCACGTGGAAACGCTCTTTAATGGAACTTTAGCTTTAGCGGGTCGTGACCAAGAAACCACAGGTTTCGCTTGGTGGGCCGGGAATGCCCGACTTATCAATTTATCAGGTAAACTTTTGGGAGCTCATGTAGCCCACGCCGGATTAATCGTATTCTGGGCCGGAGCAATGAACCTATTTGAAGTAGCTCATTTTGTACCAGAAAAGCCCATGTATGAACAAGGATTGATTTTACTTCCCCACCTAGCTAGTTTAGGTGGGGGATAGGTCCTGGGGGAGAAGTTATAGACACCTTTCCATACTTTGTATCTGGAGTACTTCACTTAATTTCCTCTGCAGTTTTGGGCTTTGGCGGTATTTATCATGCACTTCTGGGACCGGAGACTCTTGAAGAATCTTTTCCATTTTTCGGTTATGTATGGAAAGATAGAAATAAAATGACCACAATTCTGGGTATTCACTTAATTTTGTTAGGTATAGGTGCTTTTCTTCTCGTATTCAAGGCTCTTTATTTTGGGGGCGTATATGATACCTGGGCTCCTGGGGGGGGAGATGTAAGAAAAATTACCAACTTGACTCTTAGCCCAAGTGTTATTTTTGGTTATTTACTAAAATCCCCATTTGGAGGAGAAGGATGGATTGTTAGTGTGGACGATTTGGAAGATATAATTGGAGGGCATGTATGGTTAGGTTCTATTTGTATATTTGGTGGAATCTGGCATATCTTAACCAAACCTTTTGCGTGGGCTCGCCGCGCACTTGTATGGTCTGGGGAGGCTTACTTGTCTTATAGTTTAGCTGCTTTATCCGTTTGTGGTTTCATTGCTTGTTGCTTTGTCTGGTTCAATAATACCGCTTACCCTAGTGAGTTTTACGGGCCCACTGGACCAGAAGCTTCTCAAGCTCAAGCATTTACTTTTCTAGTTAGAGACCAACGTCTTGGAGCTAATGTGGGGTCTGCTCAAGGACCTACAGGTTTAGGTAAATATTTAATGCGTTCCCCGACTGGAGAAGTTATTTTTGGAGGAGAAACTATGCGTTTTTGGGATCTGCGTGCTCCGTGGTTAGAACCTCTAAGGGGTCCCAATGGTTTGGACTTAAGTAGGTTGAAAAAAGACATACAACCTTGGCAAGAACGGCGTTCTGCGGAATATATGACTCATGCTCCCTTAGGTTCTTTAAATTCTGTGGGTGGCGTAGCTACCGAGATTAATGCAGTTAATTATGTCTCTCCGAGAAGTTGGTTAGCTACCTCTCATTTTGTTTTAGGATTCTTCCTATTTGTAGGTCATTTATGGCACGCGGGAAGGGCTCGTGCCGCTGCAGCAGGATTTGAAAAAGGAATTGATCGTGATTTTGAACCTGTTCTTTCCATGACCCCTCTTAACTGAGCCAGGGGATTCAATGTTTTAGGAATCGTTAAAAATAAAAAAGTCTTCTTTTTCCTTTCAATTCAGTAGAAATTTCAAATTTTTCCGGCTCGGTGGAATAGCCGAGCCATTCGATCCTACGAAACCAGGACAAGCCAATAAATAAAAAAATTATTCATCGAGCAAAAGGAGAGAGAGGGATTCGAACCCTCGATAGTTATTGTTTACGAACTATACCGGTTTTCAAGACCGGAGCCATCAACCACTCGGCCATCTCTCCGAACGATAATTTATATTATTAATTTTCATTTTTCTTCCGGCAACTATCGTTATAACATGATCATATTACGTTGATATTATCACTATATCTAAAAAAATATAAAAAAATATTGGATATGAATCTATAGGTCTATTTATCTGTCTATAGAAATATATGAATATAAGATGCACGATCCTACATTGATTGTGAAGTAAAAAAAAACCTTTGACCTGATGGGCGAATAAAACTAAAAGGTGGTAAAAAAGAAAGGTGGAAATAAGTCCTAGAGAATCAATGGATTCATGATAAAATCCCTCGCTGCGTTTTATTAATATTTTTTAGCGGATAGAGGGATCAAATGGTATATTCTTTTGTTGGTAGCTTGGAGGATTTGAAATATGACTGTTGCTTTTCAATTGGCTGTTTTTGCATTAATTGCTACTTCATCAATCTTAGTTATTAGTGTACCTGTTGTATTTGCTTCTCCTGATGGTTGGTCGAGTAACAAAAATCTTGTATTTTCTGGTACATCATTATGGATTGGATTAGTCTTTTTGGTGGGTATCCTTAATTCTCTTATTTATTGAATCTATTCGTTCCAGATCCAAAACTGAAATGACCCCTCCCACAATTTTTTTGTGTTATAAGACACATTCTAAAAAAAAATGCAAATAAAGAAGACAAAAAAAGAGGAGGGGTCCAACTTCTGGAACTTGAATCAAATATTAATAAAATAATAAAATGAATTTTGCATTCTATTAGAAATTCAAAAATTTCATAAAATTAGAAAATATAAGAAAAAATAATAATTAGTAATTAGAATCCAATTGTCTAAAATTATTTATAAAATTATTAATTAATCTAGAAAATGAATATATCATATTATATAATAATATTAGAAATAATATTCTAATATAAATTAGAATTATTCTAATTTATTATTTAATATATTCTAATATCAAATTAGAATATAGAATTCTATATTCTATATAATATTCGATATAATATATATAATATATATATAATATATATAAATATATCATTAGAAAGAATATTCTAAAGAATTTAGAAATTCTTTTTAATTATTAAAAAACTATAATATAAAAAAATATTGATAATTTTGTATCAACAAAAAATGCGGATATAGTCGAATGGTAAAATTTCTCTTTGCCAAGGAGAAGACGCGGGTTCGATTCCCGCTATCCGCCCAGATGCTTTTAAGAAGATAAAAGATTATTTATCTTCTTATAGTTGACCGTAATAGTATAGTGATTCTATTCTATGCGCCCACCCCAAAGTGTGAATGAAGACTAATTAACAGAGTCAAGCCTTTATTTTTTTTTTTTTTACAAAAACAAAAAGGTTGCGGAGACGGGATTTGAACCCGTGACCTCAAGGTTATGAGCCTTGCGAGCTACCAAACTGCTCTACCCCGCGATGAAAAAAACCGGGACCAAACTAATGGACAAAGAAAAAGTGAAAGGGCCCTATTCCATATCTGTATAAATAGAATAGCCTATTTATACAGAATGGTAAAGGGGCTCTTTATAATCGATGATCATAGAAAAAAAGAGAAAAATGAAAAGATTTTTTAATCCTTACCAACTTGATCTTGTTGCCCCTGGCAACAAACATGCATGAACCATTTCACGAAGTATATGTCCGGATAACCCAAAGTCTCGATAGTTAGCTCTCGGTCTTCCGGTCAAAAAGCAACGCCGATGGAGACGTGTGGGTGCACTATTACGCGGTAAAGCTTGTAACTTTCCATGAATTTTCCATTTTTCACTCAACGACGGAACTTTGCTAATTTGTTTTTTGAGGATCCACGAATCAAATGATATTTTTCTTCCAATTTTTGCCTCTTTTTCTCCCTATAAACCAAACTTTTTTTTGCCATAATGCTTCAGTTCCTTTTTTTTATCAATGATAATGATACAAATCGGATCCTAGATGTAGAAATATAAGAAGGCATACCGCCTTCTCCATAAAAATAAATAATATTATCGGTGGATACAACAAACACATAAAGAATTAACCAAATTTGCCCGATGTAGAGGCAATCAAGAAAGCCGCATAAGTGAATATATAACCTACAGAGAAGTGGGCTAATCCAACCAATCTTGCTTGCACAATTGAAAGAGCCACTGGTTTATCTCGCCATCGAATCAAATTTGCCAAAGGTGTGCGTTCGTGAGCCCATGCTAAAGTTTCAATCAATTCCTGCCAATAACCACGCCAGGAAATTAAGAACATAAATCCAGTAGCCCAAACAAGATGTCCAAATAAGAACATCCACGCCCAGACCTGATAAACTATTCATACCAAATGGATTATATCCATTGATAAGTTGTGAAGAATTTAACCATAGATAATCTCTTAACCATCCATCAAATAAGTGGAAGATTCATTAAACTGCGAAACATTACCCTGCCATAATGTTATGTGTTTCCAATGCCAATAAAAAGTAACCCATCCTATAGTATTTAACATCCAAAAAACTGCCAAATAAAAAGCGTCCCAAGCCGAAATATCACAAGTACCACCTCGTCCCGGACCGTCGCAAGGAAAACTATAACCAAAATCTTTTTTATC
>JAUPFV010000429.1:45000-49179 GCA_036936605.1 Limnanthes douglasii subsp. nivea
ATAGAATCTTTGAAAAAAAACTTCTCTTTATCTAAATCTAATAAAAAAAAGACTTACTGTCTTTAGGATCTGATGCTACACCGCTGCTCAATACCTTAGGGGATCTACTCTATTACATAAGTGGATTCCTAACTTTTATCTCATGACAAAAAAAGCAGTTCTTTTTGTATCGGCCCAAAACCCCGCCAATCAATCTTTACGGTGCTTCCTCTATCAATTAGATCTTTTATCCATCGAATGAATAAAGTATTTAGGCATATCTATTCTTCATATTTTTACTTCTAGGAAGTTTATTTCTTTACTACAGCTGATAAAAATCGTTTTTTGAACGATGCATATGTAGAAAGCCTATTTTTCAATGTCTATTATTTAATTTACTAATTTACTAGTTACTCTTTCATTCCCTTTTTTCTATAGTGGAGATAGTCGCACGTAATGACAGATCACAGCCATATTATTAAAAGCTTGTGGTAAGAACGGGTTTCGTTCTAATGCTCGAAAATAATATTCTAAAGCTTTCGTATGTTCTCCATTACTTGTGTGGATAAGGCCTATGTTATAGAGTATATAGCTTCGATCATAGGGATCGATTTCTAGTCGCATAGCTTCATAATAATTCTGTAAGGCTTCCGCATAATTTCCTTCAGATTGTGCCGACATCCGTTACGGTCGTCATTCTATTTAAAGAATTCTCCGTTTCAGAACCGTACGTGATATTTTCATTTCATACGGCTCCTCCTTACTATGTGTATAATGGTGTATAATGAAAAAAAGAGATCTAAAAAATTGATGTCATTATGAACTGAGTGGGGCTAATGTTTTTACAAGAAATATCTAGCCAACCCTTCCTGCAAAAGATATTTTCTTACATAAGACCAAGCGTGTTTATACTAGAAAAAAGTAGAAACTTCAACAATTTCTTTGTTCTCAACGCCCCTTAATTTCCAGGAATTATCACTTCAACAGTATTCAATGGTTATACGGGTATCAAAAGTACGAACGAGATGGATGTTTGTTGTCCCAACCATTTTTATTAGTTCCGATCCCTATGAAGGAAAAGAAGTCAGTCATTTTTAATAAAGATTTCAGGTTGTTGATTTCTAGACGTAGTGCTTCTTCCCCTATACTGCCTATAGGTATTAGTATTAGTGTAGTAAGATTTATTTGCAATACGAAAACCATAGGTAGAACCTTTCGCTTACTACTAGAATAACCAATTAAAACATTGGAGGCTGCCTTAATCGTGGATACACGACAGAAGGGATTGTTTTTTTAGAAACTTCACCTTCACAAGCGTAGATTTATTTCAATAAGATTAAAAGATTTTTTATACCCAATACTATATCTTTTTCCTATTACTAAGACGGAGATCAATAAAAAAAAAACATAATCTAATATATTCTAATATATTATAATAATATAATGGTAATCAAAAACATAATGATAAAACAAATCGCACCATCTCTGTAATAGGTAAATGCTCTTTTTCTCCCGAAGTTGTTGGAATTATTCGTAATAAGATATTGGCTATAATCGAAAAGGTTTTATCAATAAAATTTCCATTTATACGTGATCTAGGCATAGGTGTAGTAATCCATTCTATAACTTTTTTGATTACTTTTCGTGAGGAAATAATCCCACAAACAAAAGGAATTTTACAATACGGACTAACATAAAAGTAGACTCGGAATTTATTATTCTACATTCTACAGATTAGGCTAAATTAGAATAATTCAAAAAGGAAAGTTTTGATTAAATTATGATCCAATCCAAAGAGGAAAAAAATGAATAACTCGCTATTCACTCGAGTATTTACTCATAATCATTATGTAGGAGAGGTGGCCGAGTGGTTCAAGGCGTAGCATTGGAACTGCTATGTAGACTTTTGTTTACCGAGGGTTCGAATCCCTCTCTTTCCGTATTTCCAATTAATTCACTTATCTTCGTTAAGGACAAAAAAAAGAAATAACGGGTACTAAACAATTAGACCTTTCTTTCATTTATATTCTCTATTTCCCTAAAATATTTGATCCAGAAAATAGTGGAAAGAGAAAATAAGTATGATAGCAGGTATGATAGAAGTAAAAATCTACTGGGATAAAAATTTTCGGATCAAATATTTGAACGTGTGCCCCTTTCCTTAATTTAGAAGTTATAAGTAAGTCCAAATAAAAAAGGGTAAGGTTGTACGAACTCTTCTTTTGTTATTTTGGTTTAGTTAGGTTTTAAGTCTGACGAGAATAATATTCTACAATAAGTAATTCATTTATTTTTAAACCAACCCATTTCCTATCTATTATTTGATTTACTAGTCCTTCATATTGGAATGTGTGAAGAGTCAAATGTTTTGGAAATTCCTCGTGGACTGATGAATCATTAAAATTTTGAATCAAAGCTCTAGATTTTTGTTCATTCTTCACTGTAATAATATCTTGGGGTTTGCAGCGATAACTTGGGATATCTACGATATGATTATTTACTAAAATATGTCGATGGTTAACTAATTGACGGGCTTGAGGAATAGTCAAAGCCATACCTAAGCGAAAGAGGATGTTATCCAAACGCATTTCAAGTAATTGTAGTAAAACCAGACCTGTTGATCCTTTTGCTTTTCCAGCAATACGAACGTATTTAAGTAATTGCCGTTCGGTAAGACCGTAATGAAAACGCAATTTTTGTTTTTCTTCTAAACGAATACGATATTGAGATTTTTTCCGAAGTGCGGTTGGTTTCTGAGATCGCTTACTGTTTTAGGCCTTTTACTAGTTAATCCCGGTAAAGTTCCCAGACGGCGTATTTTTTTAAAACGAGGCCCTCGGTAACGTGACATAAAGACTCCTTTTTTTATTTGATTTTTTATGAAAATTTCATTCAATTCAAACGAGAAATAATTCTATTTAAATAATTAGAAATGAAATGAAGTATAATACTTTGTATTTGTATTATACTATGAATAATATTGAGCCTAATTGTGTTAATATCTAATATATATATATTTTATATACAATATTTTATACACAAAATTAAAATTAAATTATAGGTCAAAAAAATCAAATAAATAAAAATAGATAACTGATTTAGAAAAATAACGAAAAATCATATTTTCAAATTCAAAAGAGAAAAATATTATGTTATTATAAATTAAGTTATCCATTTTAAAATAAATAAAAAGCCTGCTATCGGAATCGAACCGATGACCATCGCATTACAAATGCGATGCTCTAACCTCTGAGCTAAGCAGGCTTCGATAGTCTAAAATTAGTATGCATTAAATATTCTATTTTTCAATGTTTTTTTAGAATTTTTTATTTAGGAAAGTCTAATAAATATTAATAAATAAATTAGTACTTTTTTTAGTAAAAAAAAAAACGAAAGGTATATTTCAAAACACTTAGATCAATCTCAATTAAGTATGTATTATGGCGATCTATAAATCTATCTATAAAAATGAATTTGTAGAATAGAGGACTGAGAGAAATCAATAATCCTATACCAGGAACCAGATTTGAACTGGTGACACAAGGATTTTCAGTCCTCTGCTCTACCTACTGAGCTATCCCTATACCAGGAACCAGATTTGAACTGGTGACACAAGGATTTTCAGTCCTCTGCTCTACCTACTGAGCTATCCCTATACCAGGAACCAGAGTTGAACTGGTGACACGAGGATTTTCAGTCCTCTGCTCTACCTACTGAGCTATCCCGATGCCAGGAACCAGATTTGAACTGGTGACACGAGAATTTTCAGTCCTCTGCTCTACCGACTGAGCTATCCCGACTATTACAGATACCGAAGTATTATCTTCATAATAGTAGATAGTTTTTATCTATGTCAATAGTCAATAAAAAAGTTTGATTTATAGATTTAAATTAGTTATCTTATTTATCTTGATATCTTTTTTATTCAAAAATTTGTTCTCTGTTTGTTTTGATTCATCCTACCTTCTTGGAACAATAAACTTGAACAATAACAAGTTATTTGAATAATTCAGAATCGATAATAATTAATTCTAAAACTTCTAATTGTAATTGAATTTTTTTTTATATAATTTTTTTGTTTTTAATTGATAGAATTGGGGATAGAGGGACTTGAACCTCACGATTTCTAAAGTCGACGGATTTTCATCTTACTAGAAATTTCATTGTTGTCACAGTATTGACATGTAGAATGGACTCTAT
>JAUPFV010000043.1:0-302125 GCA_036936605.1 Limnanthes douglasii subsp. nivea
GCATAAAGGATTTCATCTCCTTAACCAAATTATCAAAAGGTCCGAAGCTCCCCTTCTAGTACCTCACTTTAGTAGATGATTTAAAAATCATCGATGATATCGTGGAAGCAGAAAAACTTTGGACGAAAAATTATATATCTTTATCTTAGGAGCATGGGAGAACGACAAAGAAATATATGATGCCAACACATCAAAACTAAATCCCATCTTGAGAAGCAACCGTAAGTACTTCGAATATTATATACTGTAAGATAAATCTCATATGTTGTCTTCCTCATTTATTATTTATTTGCATGATTATTTCAGCAATATAATCCAAAATCATGGGAACAAGGAACAAGAACCTTCTTCAATGAAAAAGAAAGCTTCAACTAGTTCTCATGGGAAGAAAAACAAACAATCCAAAATCACTGAATATACATTGGTCGATGAGGAATAAGTCATAACTGTTGGAAATCAACAAAATCCTCCTCTCGAAGAGCAAACAACCAGTAATGATGCTCGATCATCATCGAGGATAATGCAGATGATGGTAATAAAAAACTAGCCACTTCGATACTACAACTTTATTAATTTCAACGAGTGACAGGAGCTTGTTGGAGAAGATGATCCTTCCCTTCAAGACATTCAGAATCATATGCACCATTTCGGGAGAAAGACAACCGTCGAAGCGTCTCCAGAAATCATCTGTCCCTCTGTTCCAACTACAACTTTGGATATGATTCCTTGTCCTAGCCCAACATTTTTTCCTCCTCCTTTACCCAATCCTGAAGTCCTTGTTGCACTCCAACCATTTGTCGATCTCGATGCTGCAGTAAAGGTGCTTGTTTCACAAGCCGAGGCTTCTCAAAATCATTTGAAACTGTTGGCCAAAAACATGGTCCGCTACAAGGGAATTGCTGAAGTTGAAAAACAATTAAAGGAAAGGTTTCAGGGTAAAGTAGTCGAGAAAATCCACGTGTTTGAGGCATCAAGATCTTAGCTTATTCGAGGAGCACTCGTCATCAAAAGTAATTTGCAAACACAATATTACACTGATAAAGGAAAGTTGACTGCCTCACATCAAGAAGAGATGAACAAGCTCAAAGCTAAACATGTTGATGACTTGGCTGCTGAAAATTTTAAATCCGAAGGTCTCCAAACTTCTCTTACTTCTAGCTAAGAAAAAAAATAAAGAGCTCACCGATGAGATAGCCAAATTGAAGGGTGACTTTGAGAAGGAAAAAGAATTTACTGGTGCAGTGTTTCTACTTTCTTCAATTTTCGATCTACCCGAATGGAATTCAACAAAAAAATCTGCCAATGCTTAGGCTTGAACCGCAGTTCGAGGTGTGAACAAAATATCATAATCCCCAACTCCACTGACCACTTGGTCATTCTCACAGAAATATCAGGTCGTTGTAAAACATTTTTCAAAGAGAATGAAGTTCGGACTTCGATAATTTGAGCTTGAAAATAGGGGTGTATTTTCCTAGCAACAATCACCAATGCTAATGCTAATTTTTCCAGTTTCAAATACCTCTTCTCTGCTGCCACTTGACTTTTACCGATATAATACACTGACTTCAGAATACCTGAATCTTCACTTATCAACACCGCACTTAGTGCAAAATCCAATACCGTAATGTATAAAAAGAGCTTTTCTCCACTTCGAGGTTTTGACAATATTTCTGGTGATGATAGCAAATTTTTTATACTTGAGAATGCTGCCTCACACTCTGATGACCATTCAAATCTGTTTGGTCTTCATAAAATTTAATAGAAAGGAAAGCATTTGTCAGAAAATCTAGAATTAAATCGATTAAGTGTTGCTAACCTTCATGTCAAAATTTGCATTTCTTTAACAAATTGAGGCGAATTCATTGTTATAAGGGCTATTAGTTGTTCTGGGCCAGCTTCTATTCCTCTTTTACTGATGACATAACCCAAAAAATTCCCTGATCAAACTCCGAAGGTGCACTTTTCAAGATTTAGCTTTAGCCTGATTGCCCTTAAATTAAAAAATGTTTTCTCTAAATCCTCAAGATGCACATCATCCTTCAAACCTTTTACCACCATATCGTGTATATACACCTCCATATTTTTCCCGATCTGAGTGGCAAAAGCTTTATTCATCAATCTTTGATTAGTGGCTCCACCATTTTTTAATCCAAAGGGCGTAACCTTATAAAAAATGCAACCCTCTATCAGTTATGAAGATCATACATTCTTGGTCTTTTGTAACCATCTGAATCTGATTGTATCCTACAAAAGAATCCATGAATGTTAGTATTTTATTTTCCGAGGTGGAATCAATTAGTTGATCTATTCAAGGAACACGAAATGCATGTTCTGGACAAGCTCGATTCAAGTCTGTAAAATCCACATACATTCTTCACTTCTCATTCTTTTTTTTATCACTACTAGATTTGCCGTCCATAAAGGATACTGTGACTTCCTTATATATCCGACCTTCGATAACCGGTCCACCTCATAAACAATTGTTTCCGATTTCTACGAAGAGAATTCCCTTCTTTTATGAATCACTGGTAAAACTTTCGGATCAATAGCCAGACTATGACGAATCACCTCGATTGGTAACCCTGTTACATCGTCCATTTTCTAAGCAAAAACGTCCAAGTTAAAAGACAAAAATTCTAATAGTTGTTGACGTAAAAGTGGGGTCAGTGAGGTTCCGATTCGAAGCACTCTTCCTTCCGAAAAAGTATACTCCTCTATTTCTTCACTTACTGTTAAAGACCCTATGGTTTCCCTCAGATCATCAACTATTTCTTCAAAATCCGGGTTGGCTCCCCAAATTCGAAGCGTAGTGGCATAACATTCTATAGCAAGTTTCTGGTCGCTTCGAACGACCCCGACCCGATCCCCTATCACACACTTGAAGCATTGGTGAACTGTTGACACTACCTCATACATTCTAGAAAGCCATGACCTTCCAAAAATAGCGTTGTAGCTCGTGAGGCAGTCCACAACCACAAAAAGCACATGGACCTTCTTCTTGAACGCTCCTTTTCCCAAAATCAGTTCTCCCTCGAATTCCCCAGTCACACGAGCTGCTACACCTGTAAATCCTATAATTGTTCGTTTTGATTGACAAATTTGAGATGGATTTTTCATTCTATCATAAGTTGATTTAAAGATGACATTTGTAGAACTGCCAGAGTCAATAAGTACACGCATGATTTCGATGTCAGCCACCTCTGCACCGATGACCACTACGTCTTCATGTGGCCCTGCTGTTCCCCGTAGATCATCCTCATCGAATATGATGAAAATAATGGCCTTTATTCTATACAAATGTGTACACATTTTCCCTTCAATTTAAGTTGTCAAATTGACAACATGCCTCTTCCTCGAACTATCAGAGTTGTCTGTCATCAAATCGCCTCTAAAAATGGCTAATGATTCAAATTTTTTGCATAAATCTCGCACACACCCCTATTCGATTGGCTTTAACTACCATCAAAATCAACCTGTTCGGATCCTTATCCACATATTTCGAAGAAGCATCAAATTCTTCAACCTTTGAATCTAAAATCATTAAATTTTCAGCTGGCACAACTACCTTAGCCTTTGAAGTTGATGCTATATTTTTTGAATCGCTCCCTTGTGACTTCACATAAGTCAAGAGCTTCCCATTTTCAATCAAGATTCGAACCTCCTTTTTCAACGTAATGCAATCATTGGTATCATGTCCGATGCCTTCATGATACCTGCATTATTTATTATTCAGCTCCTCTCTTGTTCTACTTATTGGAGCTGGCTTCCTAAAATTTACGAAGCTTTTGTTCTTGTCAAAAGATTGCAGTCGTATTTTCTGTCAAATCAGCATAATATTCTAGCCTAACCCAATTATTTGGCCTTGGTCTGTTATAGTTATAGGATGGAGCATGATTTGAATATCTACCAGTTTGAGGTGGCAAGTTGTTATTCTTCTGACGTGACTGCTGATTATCATTCGAGGGTTGCCCTTGGTTATTGGCCACTTGACTCGAATTATTTGGAGTACTAAATGGTCCTCCTCGGACGTTGGTTCACTCTTCAATCTTAATTTGATTCTCTACTTGAGCCATCAATTCTCCAAAATTTAGAGTTCTCCTTTTTATAGTTTTATTGGCCAGATCCCCTGGCAATAGACCCTGACAAAAAGCTGACATCGCCCCATTCTTTTCACAATTGTCCAAACTTGCTTTAGTCAAAATGAACCTTTTCGTGTAATCCTTTAATTTCTCTCCAGCTGCTTGCTTACACTGGAGAACTATGTCCCATTCATTCTCATTTTCTTACTCCCCACAAACTACCTCCGAAAAGTAGTGTAAAAATCCTTGAACTTTGAGATTGATCCTCTCGGAATCCGGTTATACCACTTTAAAGTTGTTCCTTTAAAAGTCTGCAAAAATGCACGACACACCAGCCGGTTGTCATCTTCAAAATTCATCATGTAGTTCTTAAATTGTTCGATGTGGTCATCGGGATCTTGCATCCCATCGAACTTCTCCACCTTAGCAATATCAAAACGCTTCGGAAGCGTTATAGATGGAATCTCACTTGTCAATGGAGAGGTCTTCCAATCAACACCTTGCACAAACTGATCATTAGCTCCCATTACTGCGTACAAATTTCAATTAGTCTCGTCATCTTGATTCGAGGTGTTCCCCTCACACCACGTAGACTCTTTCAAACAACGAGGAACGTTGTCCCTTTTAGATTTATGTTCTTTTTTATGCTTCCTTGGTTGTTCTCGTTCCAGTTTCTCTTTCGAAGAACTCTTATATTTCTTGAAGCCCGAAGTAAGACTATTAACCTCTTCATCACTAGAAGATAGATACTTTTGCTTATTTTTTTTCTTTGCGAGAATAATAGCGCTCTTTAGGAGCTTCGAACCACGCTTTTTTATGTTTACTTCTAGCATGCCGATTAGCACAAAATCGATCAGACTGATCTCCCATATCATCTTTCTAATTTTCTTGTCTCACCTTAGATATGAGCTTCACCGAGTGAATCTCTTATTCTCTTTGTTCATATTTTTTGTTAAGCATATTTATTTTATCTAAAAGTTGATTCATGCGCATCTCAATATATGATTGAGTTTAGATTTGAGTTGATCCATTCATCCTGTTTTAATTTCTTTGCAAATCATCTTTAGAAGTTTTCATTGCTAATCGAAGTGACATATTATTTTCGGGATTCTTTATATGGAATTCAAACGAAAAAAGAAGATTGTATTGGAATTCGAACAGGAAAATCACTGACTCTTAATCGTCCCCACTGTAGTCGCCAATTTTTTGAGTTCAATTATTAAGAAAGTTGTCTTAGGAAAAATTATTACGCAAGTTTTAAAGAGAGAGAAATTTTTTAGAGAGATAAAGTAAGAGCACAATTGAGTTAGATCAAAAAGTGTTCGACTCTTTTATTAGTTCGGCCTTGCCCTTTATATTGAAGGTGCTAAGACTCAGCTTTAAATTAAAAAGGGTTACATAAAAAGGATAAATTACCCTTAGTCCTCAATAGAGTTACATAGTCATAATTGTTCAACCAAACTAATATTATTAACACTTTAGTCCTTAAATATCTACTTCCACATGAGATGATATGATCGTAAAAAGTAACAGCATGAGTCGTTCGCTACAAGTTTTACCTGACATATTCGATACTATATGAAAGTTCAATCTCAAGCTAAATCCTTTTAAATGCTTGGATGGAGTTTGTAACTGTAATTTTTGGGGGTACATCGTCAACAAGAATAAAACCGAAACTGACACCGAGAAACTAAAAGAACTTTAAACAATGGAGCCACTATAAAATATTGAACAAGTCCAGAGATTAACTGGTTATCTAGTAGCACTATCACGGTGGATCTCCAAATGTTCTGATTAGAGCCACCATTCTTTGAAGTTTTTAAAGGATCCAAGAAATTCAGTTGGACCAAAGAATTCGACAAGGCCTTCTACACTTTGAAAGAATATCTTCCTCCCCCGAAATCATTTAGCTAATTATACTTATATGTCTCGACTTGTATCGTGAGCGTTCTCTTAGTTAGGGAGGACGAAAGGGTGCATCGACCAATTTATTATATAAGTAAAACTTTCTTGACTCCAAAAATCGATATTTGAATCTACATAAATTGACCTCCGGACTGGTGGTAGCTGCAATGAGGATGATAACGTAATTTTAAAGGCACATTATTATCCTACAAACTTCATTACCCCTCAAATATGTATTACAAAATTTAATTTCTTGGGAATAATTACGCGATGGTGATACAAATTAGAAGAGCATGAGATTCTCTATGAACCTCGTACAACGATTAAGGATCAATCAATCGTCGATTTTATAACTGACTTCGAGAAATACATAACCAATGACGAAGAGGGTATGCAACTACACTTAGGATATCTAGAATATATGATCGAAGTTGATGGCGCCTCGAATATTAATGGAGGAGGATCTGACATCATCGTAATAGCTCCATTCGAGAATAAATGAGGCAGTTTGATGTCACCAATAATGTAGCTAAATACGAGGTTGTCTCAGGTGGTTTGAAATTGGCTTGTATCTGTAGAGGAAAGGTCGTGTTAGTATAGTCTGATTATTATTTGATGATAAGTTAAATTAAAGGTCTATACGAGGAAAAGTAAGAAATAATGAGAGGGTAGTTGGAGGCATTGCAAAAATGAGAAAACAATTTAAATGAGTAGAATACAAACAAGTATCTTGTTTGGATAACTCGATGGTAGATTCATTAGCAAAAACTCTAGTGTTACGTGACAACCTATTTGTTATCTTCCAAAAAATACTAACTAAAGAGGATAAAAGTTGGAGGCCAAGGTCATGGTAATAGAAATGGTCAAAGACGGTCGTCGAGAATACTTACTATATTCGCGAGATCAGATCCTTCATGCACGGAAAAGTGATGTTCGGGTATTACGAATACAAGCCGTTAAGTATGAGATTCTTGACAACTTCCTCTACAGAAAAACTATTTCCAAATTGATGTTACATTTCTTAAACAGATATAAAGCTATCTTTATTCTTAAATACTTGCACCATGAAATTGCGGGTCCCATTGTGGATATTCAAGCTTAATTTAACAATTCATTTTAGTAGGTTTTTATTGGCGTAATCTAGCAATGATGTCGAATCCATTGTCCAAGGATGTGATGTATGTAAAAAATATGTTAATACGAGTCATTTTCCTAGCAAAATACAGAGCATATCCCAAACACCTTGTAGTAAAACAAAAACAATTAGTGGTGGTCGTTGACTACTTTACCAAATAGGTTAATGCAAGAACCTTGTGCAAGACCATAGTTCATGAAATTTTTGAGTTCCTGAAGAGTTAAATATTATCCAGGTTCGAGATCTCAAGAATCCTAATGACAAATAACGACCTCAATTCCAAAACTAGGTAATGATGATTTTTTGTAAAAGATACATGGTAGAACAACATTTTCTGATTCCATATTATCCCAAGTAAATGTGAAAGTGAAGGTAATGAACTGAACTATTATCGACGGGATAAAGAAAAATATAGTAAGAGCCAATCGAAAATGGTATGATAAATTGGCTTAGGTAATTTGGGCGTATATGATGACCCATAGGTCGAGCACTAGAGAAACCTATTTTTTCCTTAATCTATGGGATGAGGTTTTCGTGCCCGTAAAAATCATCATCCATAGTCATAGAATCAAGTATTATGTGGAGGAAGACAATCGTAACAAACAAAAAATCTCAATCGACTTGATTGAGGAACACATAAACCAAATGGTTAGAACATGATGTCACGTGTTGTCGCATTATACGAAACTAAGAAACATATTTACATATTTATTAGAGAACGTGATGAATATCTATGGCACAACCACACCTTCAAAAATCTAATGAATAAAGGATAAATGATGGGAGAGAAGATCTTTTATAAACAAGATAAATAATGGTAGAATTCTAAGTGTAAAGGTTGGATTACATTATATATTTGAGAATGAAATACCTTATTAGATATAAAATTACAAAGATGAGTTCCATCGAGTTCAATCTTATAAAATTTAGCAAAGAGAATGATTTTAACCTCTCAAGAAATAAGATTTAATCTTTACGCGCACATAAAGGGTTTTCTGTAGCTATTGATGAAAGAGTTAAATAAAATGTTGATGTCAATATGTTTTCCAAGGCTCATAGTACTCTGACATTGAGCTTGGTGGACGAGGTACTTCGAGAGATGTTTCAAGAGTTTAAGATGTTTGGGATATAGAATCGACCGGAAGTCAATTAAATGATGAAGTCTTTGACCAACAGATTGTATCTGAAGAAACAGTTGTATACGCTAGAAATGGATGATACCAAAAATATCTGGAGACACTTGGATGATATCAATATTGATGCATTTCGAGATTTTGTAATGTGTCTCATGTGACTATGAATAGACTCATATTTTAATGAATTCTTCTTGCAGGGACAATGATAAGTTTATCTTGGACTCATGAGTTTTATTCCACATTACTCCCAATTAATATTAGTTTCAAAACCTAAGATTGTTCGATGTTATTAAGTCCATATTATAGACTGGAGAACCTTGTGTTATGAGAGATACGGGGAACGTTCGATTCAAATTGTCTACAAGACTTGAGAGAGTGATAACAACTTTGAGGTATGTGCACAAATTTAAAAGCAACCTTTTTTACATAGACATATTACATGAGAAAGGGTTTACATTTAAAGATCAATATGACATATTTAGCATTCTTCAAGCTCATTGATTGTTATAAAATCATATAAGATTAGTGGTATATTAGTTGTTAAAGGGTCTATAGTTAGCACAAGTGTTTCCAACATAAAAATAGATTCAACCAAGCCATGATATTTGAGGCTAGGGCATGTGAGTGACAAATGTATTATTGATTTTAGCAAACCAGGGTTGTTGGATGATAATACTATTCAAACGTTAAGCTTCCGTGAAAGATTTATACTGGGTAAAAGCAAAAGGGTTAAGTTCTTGACAAGAAACCTTACAATCAATGAAGTGCTTGGATATGTTTATTCGAACCTTTGAGGACCTGCAAGGCATCCAATAATGGGAGGTGCTAGGTACTTTATGTCCTTGACTATTTTCTATTCCAGGAAAGTATCGGTTATAATTTTTAATACCAATGATAAAACATTTGATAATTTTAAGGAATAGAATAAGCTGGTGAATAATCAAACTATAAAGATACTAAAAAAGTTAAGTAATAACAATGGCTTAGAATATATGAATACAACATTCACTAGCTATTTTTTAAAATTTATATTCCTAGACACAAAATTGAGAAAGGAACTTTGCAACATAATGAGCACGCTTAGAGGATGGATCGAACTTTGTTCGGAAAATGTAAAGTGTATGCTTCCAACAGCTAGAATAAGCCAAACGTTTTAAGGAGAAGTTGTAAAATAAACTACATATATCATCAAAAGAGTTTATTTACTACACTAAAGTTTAAATATCTAGAAGAGATATATTAGGAAAATAAACGTGCGATAAATCATTTGAAAGTATTTAGATGTGCTAGTTACTTACATGTGAAGAATGATACACTTCAACTGATATCTCTAAAGTGTTTATACCTCATCTATCATAAATGAGTAACATGGTATAGGTTAGGGATCCTAGAATATGGAATTAGAATATCTAATTAGCCAAGATGTAGTATTAGATGAGGAGTTGATTTCATTAGTTACGATGGAGAACAAATCTGGTACCACTGAGAATAGATATTAAGATGATGATGAGTCTTAACAAGAGAGTGAAACCAAGAATGCTTCAGCAAAAAATCATTTCATACTTCAACCATGTATGACTTAATCATAAGAAGTTCTCCTAATCCATGAATTAAATAATGTTCGAGTTTATAATGTTCAAGAACCTTTAGATGTTTGAACTGAAATACGGATAAGAAGAAACGAGTGAATCCATGAGGGACCAGTTGAGTTCTTTGGAGAAGAATGACACATGGATTTTTGTAAAGAAATTGAATGATCAGAGGCTGGTTTGGAGTAAAGTAATTCTCAGAGTTTAATTATACAGATACAAAGCTAGGCTGGTAGCTAAGGTAATTTGACAAAAGAGAGAATATTTATTTCAATGAAAGGTCTTCACCAGCCGTGAAACAAACCTCAATAATATTTTTTATGTCAATTGTTGTGAGATTTGATCTTGAGTTTGATCAAATGCGTGTTACTACTTATTTTACGCGTGAAGATCTAAAGGTAACCATCTACATAATTAATCTTAAGGTTTGAAGAATGGAATGAAAGAGATACGTATTTGTTGAAACGATATCGGGACAATGAAATGAAATATTTAATTATGTTATGAGGCCCATCAAGTATGTGAGGAGATGATATGAAAACTATGTTTATAGTAAAGTGAAAACATATATGGAGTGACAAATAATGCTAATGTTGTATGTATATACCATACTAATAGCTTAAAAGGATAATGTGATAATTAAATTTGTGAAGACTAAATTAAAGGGAAAGTTTGAAATGAATGATATGTGAGAGGCTACAAGATTCTTGATAAAAAGATCAAGAGGAAGGATAAGGGGTAAATCCGTAAATTTATGAGCTTGATAGTCAATCACACTAATTTTTATTTACTAAAGTAACGAAAAAGCCTAAAAAAGGGTTTTTATGTATTTTTGGGCCAATATAGCCACCTATACCTAAAAAGGTCAATATAAATAACTCGTGTCACCTCACTTTGACATCACATTTTGGTCACTATTCACGTGGTGTTACTTTCTCTCTCTAACTTCACTATCGAACCAACACCTGACTTAAAACACCGAAGGGTGGTTACTAGATTCGCTGAAGCCACCCTTGCAATCCTAATTAAAATAATGTATTCAATCAACCTAAACTAATATTCTAATCACAAATACACCACCATGATTTATCTGGAACACACCACATGAAATGTAGACCAATCAAGGAACAAATTCAGAGGTAATCTATTCTTATCTCAACAAGAATAAATACATAAGGTTCTCATAAAGTTTAGCATGTTTGAGCCTGAGCTCATTGGTTCCCATTTCAAATTTTGTACCACTCAAGCAACAACCAAAATATAAGATAAGAAGTTCATGTAAGAGATACCATATGTAAATATCATTGTAATCATCATGTACGCAATGATATGTATAAGAGTTGATTTTGTGTACTATATTAGTATTTTAAGAAGATTTATGTCAAATTTGGGGAAGCCTCACTGGGAATCTCTCACATGGCTCATGAGATACTTGAAGGGTTCAATTAAAGTTGGGTTGTGTTATAATTATAATTACGATGTTGATGAGATTTTAAAGGAGTATGTTGACTTTGATTATGTAGGTTGTATTGACACAAGGAAGTCAACTTTGACTTACCTTTTTATTATTATTTTGGAATGGTTAAATGTAAATCATGTATTCAAAAAGGTCGTTTACTTTACGTCTACGGAAGGAAAATGCATTGTTTTTATAGAGTTAATGACGAAAGTTATGTGGCTGCAAAATTATATAGTGGGATCATTGGTATATAACAAGAAGTGAGTATGTTATATGATAATACCAGAGCTTTTCATTTATAAGATTAATGTTTTGTAGAGAGAGAAAGAGACAAAAAGAATAAATGTAGCCATAATTGAGTAATTATTGGCTCTTTTCCCAAAAAGTGAATGTCCTTCATATAGTAAATGAGGTGGATAGTAAAATTACATAATTACCAATGTTAAAGTGGATTTCTCACCCACTCCTATACAATTTACAGACAACTTCTTGGGGCATACCACCCAACCCCTCTATTTCTTATGCTTGCTTTAGTTTGGTCCTTAATCACTAAATATACACATTTAGTCATTATACTTTACATAATTGACCCTATTATTACTTGTATTTTCCTTCCCTTATCAGTAGCCCCGAAGTCCTTATGAAGATATCTGAGTGAGGACTGCATTTATTCTTCGAACCTCCTCGGATTTTATGACACTCGAACGTTTTGTATAGTCAGTCCCGGATCAGATGACTTTTTTGGTTGTGCCTTATGACTAAATTGTTTAGGTGCTACCCTTCGATTTGCGTGATTCCAAACTTGTTTGAAATCATGACCTTACATTTGGTCACGATGACCTCACCTAACTCATCATTTTCTTGGATGTTGCGTGCCTCTGCCTAGCCGTTATTGTGTCAGAGATATTTTAGATGATAAAGCCACCTCTGGCCACGTGTCACATCCCTCGCATGCCCTGCCACCATGCTGTTTAAAGCGGTTTACGATAAGGCAACAACCTGCTAGAAAGTTTTTGACCATTTGTCTTCTACCCCTTGGTATTCATAACTTTCACTATAAATACTAATTCCCCCCTCTAGTTATCAGTTTACACTTTTAGATTTCTGTTCAACCTTAAGCCAAGAGTGTCTGTTCTAGAGAGAGAAAATTTCAATCTCAAATTCCTTCATTTCTCTTTTATGCCTGAAGAGTTTATCAATATTGGACGGTATAAGCTTTGGAGGTGGTTCAATATCTCAAACCAACCGCTGCCCGTAGAGCTTCCGGTGGTAGATGGCACCCTTCACCTGCAAACATCTTGGAATCAAACTTTTGTGACAACTGGTGCCCTATTCGAGAACATTCTTACCATATTCCTCAGCCTTCCGGTCAAGCTTGTTTTCGAGATAACAAGATTGATCCTTTGTTGTCTTAATCGGCTTTCAAGTCTTCTCCTTTCTTAACCATGGGTGATGACATGGGAAAACCTATTAAATCAAATACAAGGGAACACATTAAAAGGAAAATTTCCCCCGATCCACCTGTAAAGTCTAGAAGTGAGTCTCAGGAAGTCTTTGACAATGGGTGTTCGTTAAGAACAGGTTTTGAAGTCCATCCCTGAAATCTAAGAGAGAGCTCTACTTGATGAGCCAGATAGTGACCAGGAACAACCTGATGTGGTAGTGGCTGTGGCACAACCCTTACGAGTCGTACCTACTGTTATTCCTCCCCCAGACCATCTACGCCAAACCAAGGTGCCTCTTCTCCTCCCTCGGAAATTACCACTGATCCACCCCCTCGGAGTGGAAAAACTTCCTTGGTGAAGAAAGACAAAAAGAAAAGCAAACACACTACAAATTTTCCCTCGAACATAGAAGATGTTTTAGGTGATGATCTTCATGATATTGATTCCAAGCATCATTTTTCCCTTTATAGAGTGAAGTATAAATAATTTCATCCGACCAAGGAGGTAAAGCTGAGAGACCGGTGGGGGATACTCGGGAACATTACAATTCGGTTTCCCACTGTCAGAAAGACTCCGCTGTCCGTTCGCAATCATGAGTTGATCCTCTATACCGAGCTTATGAACTGGGGCCTTCGTCTACCCCTTGATCCTGTTCTAGTAGAATCTTTTAACCTCATCAGACTATGTCCCTCTCAGGCCGGCGCTAACATGTGGTACACCCTCATGGCCTGCATCATAGCCTCTAGATTTTCTGGGATAACCTTTTCCATAAAGTAGTTTATCTCCATTTCAGGTGTGGCTAAGAACTCGCAGTAACTTTTTTACTCTTTTGGTTTTGCAAGGAAGTTTAAGGTGATCAAAGATTTTTTAGAAGCTGATAAAAAGTGGAAACAAAAATTCGTATTTATCTTTCGGCTATGGGAAACTGGCTTTGAATGCTCCGATGATCTTCCCCATCGGTTAACTTTGAAGTGGTCCGGGCAGGGTACGTATTCTTACATAGTCTTCTGTTTTATTAGTTAAAGTTGGATAGTCTTAAGATATTTATTTCAAAAAGCTATGAAGGGCGTTGCAAAGCCCTTTAAAAGTTACACCAAAGCTGCCAAAAACATATTTTTGAAGCTGAGCGTCTGGACAGGTGAAGATTGGGATCATAAATTTCACCAAAGTTTCCTGCCATTGAATTTTGTGAAAAAAAACTTATGGAGGTATGGACTTTAAAAAAAGAAATCCATGTCCGACCTCATGGTGCCTCCCCCAAACAACGATATCCTCAAATGCCTGGAATTCTTGGGCAACGTGGTGTATCTTCCTACCCGAGCTCGGGCTCCGAGTCACCAAGATTCGGAAAAACCCGAGAAATGTGGTGAAGGAACCGAGGAGGATACAGAATTGGAGAGTGATACTCCTGGGGAACAACGAGTTGGAGCCCAAGGAGATCACCAGGATGAGACTCAAGAAGAGAGGCCATTAGAAGTTCAGAAGAACACCTAGTGGGCCCCCAGATAAGTCTTACGACCCACGCCCATAAAGAAGAAATGATAGATGCTGATAATGATAATTCTGTTGAAGTAAGACCAGCTGGGAGAGTTGGCGCTATGATACCGAGAAGCCTTATTGCTGAAGAAAAGCAAAAGAAATTGGTTGATGGTGAAGGAGAAAGAAACAATACAACCTGTCCGGGCTTGCCCCAAATAAAGAAAGTTGTCATATTCGACTCGGACTCCGGGGGGGGGGGGGATTTTCCCTTTAGAAAAAACAACCCAAGGGTCAAGAAGAAAACTTTGAGGGAAATCCAACCGCAAGGATCGTTACAAGAATGAAGTCCTTCAAAGAAGATCTGAAGTAAAGACGCTGACCTCCTAGGCGACTGAGTTGAAGCAAAAGGTGAAATATTTGACAGATGAGTTTGCCAAGTAAATAGAGGTATCGTCCCAACTAAAAAAAGGTTGAAGATGAACTTTCCAAGAAGAAGAAGACGTTTGTTGATCATTTAACCAAAATTACTTCCTTAGAGACTGCAATTTCCAAAGAAGGGAGAAAGTTCGACGACGAGCGAGAATGTTTTATTACTAGAGATACCGAACGGGACATTCTGGTTGATGGCCTTACCCAGTCTTGTGTGAAGACTAAGGCATACTTTGAAACTGTTGTTGTAGATATTGAAAAGATGTCGAATGAGAACGAATCTCTGAAGAAGGACTTTGAAACTAATCAGAAGAAATGTCTTGATGCACACGCGGTCGGTATTGTCTCTCGCCATGAAGAAAGAGATGCTAACATGAGGTCTGCTATGGTGCTAGAGATGCATGAGAAGTTTTTTACCTGAAGCTAGGCAGTCTTTGGCTGCGCGTTATTGAAAGGTATCGTCTTAAAAGAATTTCCATGGAAGATTTGGAGACCAGCAATGACTCAGAAAGTTCATCCTTAGAATCTTGTTCCCCGGAAGGCATTAAGGAAAACTCTGCATCCGACTAGCAAAGTTTGAATGTTTTTACCCTTGTTTTGTTGATTACTTGTATGCACAACCTGTTAAAGTTTTGTTATGTAAAATTAAACTCATGCTTTGATAATTTATGATATTGTGCTTTAAAAGTTTATTCCTTATTGAAAAATTCCTTAGGTTAAAATGTTTAACCTAAAATAATTTTTTATCGGACAAAAGGTTTCAAAATTCCTATCTCACTCAATTTGTTTCTTACCTAAGAAATTCTTCATGTAATTTTTTTTATGTTTCTAATTGATATTTATTATCTTATGATTCAAAAAGATGAATTCTTGTCCAAAATTCTTTGGAATGTGTTTTGAGTTCAGAAAGATGAACTTTCTTGTCCAACCTTCTTTGGAAAGTGTTTTGAGTTCAGAAAGATGAAATTTCTTGTCCAAACTTCTTTGGAAAGTGTTTTGAGTTCATAAAGATAAACTTTCTTGTCCAAACTTCTTTGGAATGTGTTTTGTGTTCAGGAAGATGAACTTTCTTGTCCAAAGTTTTTTGGAGTGCCTTTTGAGTTAAAAAAGATGAACATTTTGTAGATCATTTCAAGAAGGCAACGATATTTTATATATAAGTCGGCTATTAGGACATCTCATTAAAAACTTCATGCGCCACCAGGGTAGGAAAGAGTATTCCACCTATACTTACATAAAGTGGTAAAGAGAATATCTACATATTTACACTTTTACTCTAGATAAAATTTGAGGTGCTCATTGTTCTAAGGGTGGGGAAGGTCTCTTCCTTCTTTGTCTTTTAATCTGTATGTCCCCGACTCTATCTTCTTTCATGTACAGACTTTCCTAATTGGGAGCTAACTTTCCCAGCCTCTTTTTTTTTGTGGAGGAAAACTTTCCTTAAAAATTTGTCCCCAACTTGGAACTCTTTTCTTCTGACTTTTGATACGTACCGACTCCTCATCAAAGTCTGGTAGTGTAACGAGTTTAACTGCACTCTTCTTCTATTTTATCCTATTAGGTCCAACTCGGTGCGCTTTCCTCTATCATTTGTTTTCTCGGAGTATTCACTTAACATGTATAATGGGAACATTGTTTATGATTATATCACCGCATCCATTGTATAAACGAGTGCAAAGGGTGACTCGTGTGTTGCAGTCCGAGGAGTTGTCCTGTAAGCCCATAGAACTTCTTGCAGGTAATCATGCCATTTTCCCGCCTTACCCTCGAGATTGTTCCTCAGCCCATCTAAGATCGTTCCATTAGTTACTTCAACATGGCCATTCACTTGAGGGTGGAAAGGTGTTGAGAAGAATTATTGTATTCCTTTGGATGCATAAAAAGATTTTATCTCATTGTTATCAAATTGCGGTCCGTTGTCCATTTTAATTTTCCTTTGTACACCGAAGAGACAACAGATGTTGGAAACGATAAACCTGATAACATCCTTCTCTCTTATTCCTGCTAAGGGCTCAGCTTCCACCCACTTAGAGAAGTAATCTACTACAACAATGATTGTTTGACGACCTCCTGAATACATCGGGAGTGGTCTGACTACATCAATACCCCATCGGTCGAATGACAAACACTCTGATATTGACTCGAAGGGCACACCAGGTGTATGGATCGAGTTAGCAAATATTTGGTAAGTGTCACATTTCTGCACTAACTCTGTTGCATCCGAAGAGATGGTCGGCCAATAATAACCAGCCAGGAGAACTTTTCGTACCCATCATATAGCTCTGAAAGTAGCAATTGCGACTCATCCTTCCCTAAGAAATGAAGTAGAGGCCGGCTAAAAGATTTCTTATACAATACATCTTCGAGTACCACATTCCCATATGCCTTGAATTTTATTCTTTTAGCCATTACTTTATAAAATGGTAATATGTCGTGGACTAAGAACTGTTGTATCTCAATTCTCCAGTCTTTCACTATTGTTGTAGAAATTTGGAAGGCCTCAATACCTCCTTTAACTGATTCAGATTCCTTAACAATTGATGGATTTTCTTGGACGACTATCCATGGATACTCATCTGAGTAAGATGCTATGGCCAAAGAATCAGCCACTGAATTCCGAACCATATGAACATGTTCGAATCTGACATCCTCGAAACCCAAGGTTAAGGCCTTCAAAACCCCCATATATTTTACTAAATGATCTTTTCTTACCTCTGATCGCCCATAAGCATGGTTCACTAGTGATGAGTCCGTATTCTGTCGCCACATTTTATGAGAATCGGAGAGGGTCAATTTGGACAATGTCTACCTTACCGGACAGGGGCAGTTCGGACACCATCATCCATTGAACTGTCCGAACAGAACTAAAGTACTTAAAACCTAATCACTTTTTGACTAAGCTGCATGTTCACTTACTTAGAACTAATGGGTCCTTAAACTCGACCCGAATCCATTAAACACGACCCGAAAGCCCATGTGGCCCAAATATAAGGGTATAAATACCCAACCACCAACATTAAATGAGAATAATGAAAATTAAATACAACCAAGCAGCTCAATTCTCCCTCTACATTCTACCCAAACATTAAATACTCACAAAACTCCACAAAACTCTAAACAGAATTTACAAACTTACCATCAGACAAAAATAAACCACACCAAATTGGCGACCACAATGGGAGTACGATGGTGCCTGAATCTAACATTCAAAACCATCAGAAAAATCAGTCTGAATGAATCCGGACGTACCGAAAGTACCGAAAGTACCACCAGCTTTACTTGAAGTGGTGGGGGAAAATGATGAATATACCATCGAAGAGCGTGATAGATTAAAGGGCGAGATAGAAGCTCTGAAGGCAGAGAAGGCAAAGATGGGCATAAAAGAGAAATCAAAGGCATCAGGTGCTCATCATACTGACAACCCTAGAGAGCATGAGCCTTCGAAGACCCATGTGAGTACGAAGAAAACTCATGCTAGCTCCAAAAAGTCTCACCGGTCCAAGCCAGTGGAGAGCTCTGATTCAGACTCAGAATATTCCAGTAGCTCCTCGGACGAAGATGGAATAGAAGAATCCTTGTCCTCCAGCAGTGATGAGGGCTGATCTAAAAAGAAACAAAAGTTGGTTAAGAATTATTCAAGAAAAAGGGATAGGAATTGAAGGTTAAAGAGGCATATAGGCAAATGATCATCTCATAACTGGAACACATAGACCAGATGCTGGTGGATCCTTTTGCCTTCCATGATGAGCCATGTATCTTTGCAACTCCTAGCGAGGATACCATTTTCAGTCGTGGTCGGAATTGGAGACAATCTCCATTGTCTTCCAAGATCCTATCCGGGAACCTCCCCAAGAGATTCGATAGCACGAAGATGGAAAAATAGGATGGCAGTAAAGACCCGGACAATCACTTGGAACAATTTAAAAATTTCATGATGAATTTCGATGATGACGATCAGTTGCTTTGTAGATAATTCTCCGACTCTTTTATGGGAAGTGCCTTGAAGTGGTATTACAGTCTACCACAGGGGTGCATCAGAAATTTCGATACCTTTTGGGTGGCCTTCCGGAGGTAGTTTGTTGGAAGTAAGGAGGTGAAGGGCAATGGAGATACAATTATCCATTGTGCCCAAGAACCGAATGAATCTCTGAAGGAATATATAAGTCGCTTTGTAAATACCAAAAATGGCTTGGCTGATTGCTTCGAGCAAGTAGCAATAACTTCTATGAGGCAGGGCTTAAACCCTGGATATTTGGCTGATTCAGTGACCAGAATAAAGGCCATGACAAGGGGAGGTTTACTGAATCAGGTCGGAAAGCAAATTAACGTGGATGAAACAAAGAAAAATAGGGTGCACAGGCAGGTGAGGTCTGCCCCGGTTGCACCAAACCCCAACCAAAATCAGTCCGGGAACAAGGCAAGGGAGGCCGGGCAGGGTCATAACAGAGCTAAAGCTCAGTCTCAGCCAGCTGTGCCTGCCCAGAGTCAGCAATCTAGAAATAAGAGAGGGCCTTGGGTTCAACCGAAGTGGTTTGCTGAGTTAAAAGAAAGTGTAGCCACCATTTATGACAAAACAAAGGAAGAAGTACACTATAGAAGGCCGGCTGCACTACAATCTCCTAGGGAGCATCGTAATAATTCCTTCTGTCAGTACCATAATGATACTGGCCATACCACTGACGATTGCATTGCTTTAAAGTAAGAAGTCCAGATTTTGATTGAAAGAGGAAAGTTGGGAGCATATGTTAAAAGAAGAGGAGGAAATAGGCCTGATAATGCTCATCGACCTGGTCCAAACAATGCAAGCACATCCGCTCCGGAGGGAGCTATAGTGATAATCGAGAGATTCGATATAGAGTCAGAGTACTTGGACCCTGATCCAACTCGAAACAGAGTGGGTGCCATTGAGGAACGTTGTAAAACAGTGTCCGGGCTTATTAACTTTTTTGAGTCACTCACAATTTTCGGAGGGGATACCATGACAGCACCCACAGCTTCTTCAAGGAAGAGGCATGTTCATACTTTAGCTACCCAATTGGAGGGAGGCATGACTTCCTATCAATCGCAGATTCCATTTCCATTCATTGTATTCGATGAGGATGACTTGAGGGATATAGCAGGTCCTCATGAAGATCCTGTTGTCATAGGAGCATCCATTGGGGGCAGTGACGTAAGACGAATTTTGGTGGATACTGGGAGTTTAGCAAATATCCTCCTTTTAACTTCCTACAAAAACATGAAAAATCCTGCGATAATTCAGCGTTCGAACAGGTTAATTGTGGGTTTCACTAGAAGCTCAACAGATGTGATCGGGGAGTTCGAAGAGGAAGTTTTGTTAGGGAAGGGCCCTTTTAAGAAGATGGTTAGAATACTGTTTATTGTAGTGGATTGTCCCACTTGTTATAATGCTATTCTAGGGAGGTCTTGGCTCTCTAGGATGCATGCAGTGGCCTCAACAGTCCACCAATGTTTGAAATATGCTGTGCAGGGACAAGTGGGAGTTGTTCGAAGCAGCCAAAAGATTGCAAGAGAGTGTTATGCAACAGCACTGGCCCCTCGGACGTTGGGGGCAGTTCGTATCAATGAAGAATAGCAGTTTGAGGGGCTTTCTGGGGGTGAGGGTGAAATTGATGACCCCAGAGAGACCCCTGGAGTTTTAATACCGGTTGAAGAAGTTGAAACACATTCTTTGGGAGAGGGAAAAATGTTGAGATAGGGTCCAAAATGGCCTCCGAGCTGAAGGGTAAAATGTTGAAGTTCCTAAAAGACCATCAGCATGTTTTTGCGTGGTGCAATGTTGATGTTACCGGGGTACCAGCAGATATCATATCACACCCCTTGTCCATCCGGAGAGACATATCACCTGTGATACAAAAAAGAAGAGCTTTTTCCAAGGAAAAGGCTGATGTCATCGTTCAAGAAGTCGACATGCTTACTAAAATGGGGCATATAAAGGAGTCTCAGTATCCTTTATGGACAGCCAATCCGGTCTTGGTGAAAAAGAAAAATGGAAAGTGGCGTATGTGTATTGATTTTACAGATCTCAACCGGGCTTGCCCAAAAGATTTGTATCATGTCCCCCAGATTGATCAGCTGGTGGATTCTACATCTAGGAATAAGCTACTATCTTTCATGGATGCCTTCTCCGGGTATAACCAGATTCAATTAGATCCGAAGGATCATGAGCATACTACGTTTGTCACTGATATGGGCCTTCATTGTTACAAGGTGATGCCATTTGGGTTAAAAAATGTGGGGCTACCTATCAGAGGTTAGTAAACAATGTCTTTGCTGATCAAATTGGAAGAAATATGGAAGTATATATTGACGACATGATGGTAAAAAGTGTGGATGAAGAGCTACACTTGGCAGATCTACAAGAAACTTTTGCTAACTTAGTAAAAGTAAATTTGAAACTAAATCCAGAGAAGTGTGTGTTCGTAGTGCAGTCCGGAAAATTCCTAGGGTATAATAAGTGAGCAAGGGATACAACCCGATCCGGACCAGCTTAATGCTTTATTCCAAATGGAGCCTCCTCGAAATATTAAAGAAGTAGAAAGATTGACCGGGAGGTTGGCAGCGTTAGATCGAATCATTTCAAGGTCTTCAGACAGGTGTGCCCCGTTCTATCAAACTTTAAAAGGTGCAAAGGGATTCGACTGGACTTCGCAGTGTGATGAGGCTTTTAATGAAATTAAAAAACATCTATCCTCCCCCAAGAATTTATATAAACCTGTTGACGGTGAGACTCTTTTCATATACTTGACAGTTTCCGGTTGTGCCATAAGTGTTGTGTTGGTAAGAGATGTGGATAGTTATCCCCGTCCAGTGTATTACATCAGCAAAAGCTCGATAGATGCGAAAAAACGCTATATAAATCTTGAAAAGTTAGCACTAGCCCTGGTAATTGCTGCTAGGAAGATGAGGCCTTATTTTCAGGCTCATCCTATTATTGTCCGGATGTCCTATCCCTTGAAAAACGTTCTACAAAAAGTAGATATTTCGAGTAGAATGACTAAGTGGTCAGTGGAACTGGGGGACTTCGATATTGATTTTGCTCCTTGAACAGCAATCAAAGCCCAAGTTGTGGCTGATTTCTTAGTTGAATTCCACTCAGATAGGGATACAGAGCAAACAACTGAGATGAAAGATAAAAAGGCCTGGGTCGTCCGGACGGATGGTGGATCAAGTACTATGGGATGTGGTGCAGGGGTATGCTTGACCTCTCCGTATGGTGACAAAATGTACCAAGCTATATGTTTTGCTTTTAGGGCTTCTAACAATGAGTCCGAATATGAAGCTGCTATAGCCGGTTTAAAGTTAGCTCTTATTTGTGGAGCCAAAAGGGTCAAGTTGATGAGTGATTCTTAGTTTCTTATCCATCATGAGGCACTTAAGTTCAAGAGCATCGTTTATGAGCACATACCCCGAACAGAAAATGAACTAGTAGACTCATTGGCAACCATAGCCTATACTGAATCATACCCTTGGATCCATGTGTTGGAGTGCCTTTCCATTCAACTCAATATAGGTAAGGAGGAAGAAAGCTTCGATATACAGATGGGACAACCCCAAGATTGGAGATTTCCTCTCCTTTAATATCTCTCCGATGGCATCTTGCCTCCGGATAAGTCAATAGCAAGAAAAGTAAAGTACAAGGTTCGTGGTTTTATCATACTAAGAGATGTTCTTTATAAGAAGTCTTACAGTAAACCCCTCTTACGATGTTTGGGGGTTGATGAATCTCAAATAGTCCTCTCCAAATTACATAATGGCGAGGGATCAGCTCACTGTGGATTCAAGGCTCTAACAAAGAGACTTTTATTGGCTGGTTATTATTGGCCCTCTATAATGAAAGATGCTAAAGAGCTGGTGAGGAGGTGTGACCCATTCCAAAGATATAGGAATGAAATTCATATCCCAGCCATCCCTTTAGAGTCAATTTCTGAGCCCATACCTTTTGCTCGATGGGGGTTGGATTTGGTGGGACCTCTACCTATGGCATCCAGAGGACGCAGGACAATAAGTGTTGCTATTGATTATTTTTTGAAGTGGATCGAAGCAGCCCCACTGGCAGGTACAACATCAAAATCTTCATAAAATTCATTTTATCCAATATCTGTTGCAGATTTGACATTCCACAGAAGATAACAACAGACCATGGGCCACAGTTCGAAAACAAGGAAATGGAGAGTTTCCGTGCCTCTAGAGGTATACAACATTGTTTCTCTTCACCTTTCCACCCACAAGCAAATGGTCAGGTTGAAGTGGCTAACAGAACTATACTGTCCGGTTTGAAGAAAAATTTAGAACGGACTGCTGGAAAATGGCCTAGTTATTTACAAGAGGTTTTGTGGGCCTACCGGACTACACCTGGGGCAGCAACACAAGAGTCACCTTTTGCCTTAGTCTATGGGATGGATGCCATAGCTCTTATAGAAGAAACTCTCCCTTCTTTTCGAGTTCATAATTTCTCCGAACACGCTAACGAAATGGCAATCAGAGGTCAGCTAGACTTAATAGAGGAAAGAAGAGTTAAGGCTCACCTTAGAGCTGCACACTATCAGGGTTTGATGAGAAGCAGGTTTGCTTCCAGAGTTAAAACAAGATATTTTTCAGCCGGGGGATAAGGTGTTAAGGAAAGTCTTCTTACACACTAAAGAGAAGCTGCTCGGCAAACTAGCCCCAACTTGGGAAGGACCCTATATGGTCATTGAAAGGCTTAAACCTGGGACATACTGGCTAGAAGACAAGGATGGAAGGGTTTTGAATCACTCTTGGAATATTGAGCACCTCTAGATATACTTGGAGTAGAAACTATGTAAATATTTACTTGTTTAAAAATCCATGTAAATATTTGGAGGCATACTTTTTCCTACCCTGGTGGCACGGGGAGGTTTTAATGAGGTGTCCGGGCTCTTTTATAAAATTTGATGCCTTCTTAAAAATTCAGAGTGTTCTTATTTTGTTTCTTGTCAAATTTTTGTTTAAACACCGGTCGGATTGAATTAAAGGTGTGATGACTACTTAAACATTTGTCATCGGAGAATTTAAACACTCTCACTTTAAGATGTTTATGAAATAACTAAGGGATGTTTAAACATTAGCCACCAAAATTGAGAAACTATGAAAGAATGCAAGAATTGTGCAAAATAAACATACTCATTCAAACGACCGAAGTGCCTTGGCCATCCAAGGACTTTAAATTGTCAATCAAAGAAAAAAGATCTGTCCGGTCAAACATCAGACACAGTTACAAAAATGCCTTGGACTTCCAAGGAATTTAGTTCAATCAAAACAAAAGGTAAAAGATAATTGATATTTTAAGATTGAGCTTTTGAAGACAGCTCAGCCTCACTCGTTTTCTTCTTCTTGAGGTCATCATTCTCCTCACCTGGACTCTCCCCGGTGTTCTCTTCTTCATCAGATGAGGATGCACTGGAGAAATCAAACCTGCCACCCTCAGCCATTGTATGGAAGGGAAGGTCTGGATACTCTACAAAAGTCTATAAGTCCCCCAGATTCCTCTTCGGAAACTTCTCATGAAAGAGTAGAACCATGTCCGACTTCACCTTGGCATACATTTCCTCCTGACCATCTATCACATTGTTGACATAAGCATCAATCTTGGCTTGGATTTTTGCCTCTTGCTCCCTTAGCAGATCAGTTTTTTCCTCTGCATCCTTGGACACCAAGTCCTCGAGTGCGATCTTGTCATTGGTCAAAGTATGAATGACTTGGTTCTTGGCCTTTATCTCCTCTTTTGAAGAGGAGAGATCCTTCTCCAACCCGGACTGCTTCACCCGGAGATCTTTGATAGTATCTTCTAGGGTAGCTACCTTTGTGGCCCAACCCTCCTGATTCTTCTTTAACTCCTCATTTTCTCTCTTCAAAATATCAGCATTTTGGGTGGCAGTGAGGAGGTCGTTGGACAGTGTCTCCTTGTCAGAGTTAAGGGCAGTAATGATTGTTGACTTACCTCACACATGTTTCTCCAGAACCAGCACTGGCTGAATATTGCTCAGTGTAGAGTGAGTTACAACATCTCTTTCACTTGAAACGGTGAAAGTTTTACCATTGAAGGTAACGGTGTTCGAAGTGCTCGGAGGGAGGTAGGGCCCAACAAAGTAATCTCTGGGGAGGTTTTCAAAATAGTCACCAAGTCCCTCAAGCCCTGTAATGTCGACACCATCGATACTGATGTCTCCTCCTCCAACCTCATCGGTTTGAAAGTCGCCAGGGATCTCTTCTGCTCTAGTTGGATCAGTAGGGTCAACAGGAGGGAGGGGCTCCGGAGGCCGGAGAGAAAGTTCATCAGCCCTGGAGGTCTTTTTCGTCTTGGCCTTCCTGTCCTTGCTTTCTGGTCCCCGTTTCCTGTATCTCTTGGGAACCCTTGGAGGCTTTGGAGATCCTGCCTCTTCCCTAGTACTCTCCTGCTCCACAACTTCTAGAAAAGGAACATCAATCTTACTTGAAACTGGTCCCTCTTGGTTTGTTGGAGCAGTTTCCTCCGCTTCAGAGGGATTAGCTTCGACCACATTCTTCTTGCCCTTCCCTTTTTTGCCTTTCATCTTACTTGGGGCCTTGGCTCGACCAGGCAAGTACAGTGACCCGTCCGGTGCGTGTGTTCTTTTACGGACTACATCCGGAGGGGATGGAGTGGTAAGTTCCTCCCAAGTTAGGTCCCTCCGGTCAGTAGTGTTCCAGAGGTAAGACCTTGCAAGATTGCCTCTAGTAAAGGCGTTGTGGAAGGGATTATCCCACTTTTCAGCAGCCCAAGTGTTTATCTTGGTGCAAGTAATCTGCCCGGCCTTTAAGTAATCATTGAAGTCTTTGGGCAGCACTGTCAAGAAATAAAAAAAAAAGACAAGGCAAATCAGTTAAACAAATTTGATAAAAATAAAAATGAGAATGCAAGGTGAGATTCTTACTATAAAAATGAGAATGCTGGTGAGGAGACTCGGGTTGACTCCGGCTTTGATCTTCTTCCCATTTTCCCAAGCGCCACTCATGAACAAGAATTGAGTCCTCCAATTTCTCTCCGACTCGAGCAGGTCATCTACTTCTTTGTAGTTATCACCCATGTTGAAGTGATAGAAGGGAATATGGGGATTCCTGCAGAGCCTGGCCACAACTGCGAATTCCTCCATTGGAAGAGGAATTCCGGAGAGCCTGGAAGCCATGATACAAGCCATGAGAGTGTACCAGACATTAGGGCTCAGTTGACTTGGGCAGAGCTTGATGAGGTGGAAATATTTGACTATCTCCGGATCTAAGGGAAACCTTAGTCCCCAGTTAAAAAGTTCAGTGAAGATGACCAGTTCACTAAGCTTGCAGTCTATCGGCGTTTCAGGGTCTATTGGGATCCTTATTTTTACATTCTCCGGAATCTCCCACTTCGTTCGCATCTGACCCAGTTCGGCTGTGTGGATGAAGGCACAATTAATTTTTTGCAAAGCAAGTAAATACTTAACATTGACCTTGTGGAAACAAGGTCCCACTTTTCCCTCAAGGATCTCTGGCAGATCTGGGTGCTTAAGGCATAGTTTTTCTTTGCCTTTATCCTTCTTGGCAGCACCAGCATCACTAGTTTTTTCGGAGACTTCGGACTCGAATGGAGACTCTTCGATAAGATCCTCCATTACCGAGGAGGGGTTTTCAGTTATTCTTGGGTGAGGGGAGTTAGGAGTTGGTTCAGTCTGACCTCCGGACTGTTAGGCTTCAATGCTTTCCTGAACTCTAGCCTCCGGCTGGGGCTCAGGTGTGGTGGTTTCTCTTCGGAGGCTTGAGCTAGAGGCCTCTGGTCCGGACAGCTTGTCCTTAGGAACTTTTATGGGTGCCTCTGACCCCGTGTTGTTGTCGTTGGCCCCTAATTTTGAAGGTGTACCTTTTGAAGCCTGCCCTTTTACCAGGCGACCTCTTCTCCGATCAACTAGTTTATTTGGAGAGACATCTGCATCTGATCCCATGACAATAAATGGGGAAGGCTTCTTGAAACTGGTAACTACTTGCCCTGGTTCAACAATGGGCTCCGATTCGTGAACCGACGAGCCTGAAACGATTGGCGAAATATTGGGTTGAAACAATCTCCTCGGTTTAACGCTCTTGGTTGAAGAAGAGCCCTGGTCAAGCTCTGGGCTTGGAATTTCTAGTTTGTCGACAGGGGAAGTAGGAAGGTCTGCAACAATACTCCTTTCTCTTTCGACTTTTTGAGCCCTTTCTAACTCTGATAGGTTAAGCCACCCACCTTTGATTAAAGCGTTCCTAGCCGTGAACATAAACTCATAACCAAAAAGAAGAATTTGTGTTTGAGAGAGAAAGCTCTGAGATTTAGCAAAGTAAGTATGAAGATGATGGTAAAACAGTAAAGAAATGCTTAATTTATAGTAAACACACAAAAAGATGCTCTGATACCTAGGAGAATTCGAAAGGATTGCAATGATTAGGGAACGACGCTGATGTCATCTTCATTAAATGGAGAGGTTACTTTTTAGAGAAGGTGGGAGCGAAATTCTAGGTGAAAAAACAGCTGAAATAACGAACCAGAGAGAGACACGTGTCCCACGAACTCTGACAAGAAACTGTTTAGCTTCAATAACTTTTTTCAGTCCGGATAAAACTATAACACAGTTCGAAAGACCTGTCCGGATGTAGCTGTCACCAGCAACAGACTGTTTTTAGGTCTTGTCAAAGGTTTTTGAACACCACCTAAAAAATGGGCTACTGATGAGTCCAGATTCTGTCACCATATTTTATGGGAACCGGACAGGGTCAATTCGGAAAATGTCCACCTTATCGAACAGGGGCAGTTCGGATACCATCATCCAATGAACTGTCCGAACAGAACTAAAGTACTTAAAACCTAATCACTTTTTGACTAAGTTGCTTGTTCACTTACTTAGAACTAATGGGTCCTTAAACTCGATCCGAATCCATTAAACACGACCCGAAAGCCTATGTGGCCCAAATATAAGGGTATAAATACCCAACCACCAACATTAAATGAGAATAATGAAAATTAAATACAACCACGCAGCTCAATTCTCCCTCTACATTCTACCCAAACATTAAATACTCACAAAACTCCACAAAACTCTAAACAGAAATTATAAACTTACCCTCAGACAAAAATAAACCACACCAACTAGAAGTTGTGAGTCACTTATCACCCCGACTCTTTTGGTTCCACAAATGCTTGCAAGTCTTAAGCCAGCCAAAACTGCTTCGTACTCTGATTCATTGTTTGACGCTTTAAACCCGAGTCAGATAACTTGATACATAGTAATTCCTTTCGAAGATGTTAATTTTACTCCTGCACCACAACCAGATGAGCTTGATCCCCCGTTAGTTCAGACTACCCACTTCGAGCCATATTCTTCTTTATCAATAATTATTTCATTCCGATTGGAGTGGAATTCGAAAAAGAAATCAGCTAGTGCTTGTGCTGTGATAGGAGTTTTTGGTTCAAATTCAATATCAAAGTCTCTAAGCTCTATCGACCACTTTATTATTCTTCCCGATACATCAGGCCTTAGTAGCATGTTCTTCAACGGAAAATATGTTCATACCATGATTGAATGAGCCTGAAATTAAGGCCTCATTTTTTGGATAAATTTTACCAATGCAAGTGCCAATTTTTCTAACTTGAGGTACCGCTTCTCTACATCCAGAAGACTCTTACTTAAATAATAAACCGGCTTCAGGACGTTTGAATCCTCTCGGATCAAGACTGCGCTAATTGCGAAATCTGACACTGCCAAATAAATGAACAACTTCTCCCCCAGATTTGGCTTTGTCAGGATTTCTAAGGAGGAAAGGTATTCTTTAATCTGGTTAAAAGCATCTGAAAATTCTTGAGTCCAATCGAAGTAATTTGCTTTTCTCAGTACCTAGAAGAAATGGGGCACATTTTTCTAAGGACCTCGATATAAATCTGTTTAACACTGCCAATCTTCCAGTCAGGATTTGTACCTCTTTGATTGTTCTTGGTGGGGCCATAGTACACAAAGCATTTAATTATACCTGATCGAGTTCAATACCTTGTTGACTGAATATGTAACCTAAAATAATGATGGAGCTTACCCCAAACTGAACTTCTCTGGGATCAATTTCAAATTTACCTTGGTCAAATTGGCAAACATTTCTTCCAAGTCAGCTAAATGATTCTCGTCTTTGAGGCTCTTAACTAGCATGTCATTGATGTAGACCTGAATATTTCTGCCAATCTGACTCCTAAAATCTTTGTTCACTAAGCACTGGTATGTTGCCTTAGCGTTTTTTAATCAGAATAATATCACATTCCGGTAATAAAAGTTGTGTTCTCTTGGTCCTTTGGGTCCATCTGGATTTGATTATACCCAGGATAGGCATCCATAAAGGATAACAAACGATTTACAGATGTCGAGTCAACCAAATGATCTATTGTAGGAAGAGGGAAACGATCTTTGGGACAAGCTCTGTTCAAATCAGTAAAGTTCACATCTATTCCCCACTTGCGTATATGGCCAAAAAAGATACCGTGACTCGCGTATGTGGCCCATTTTTGTTAAACGATCCACCTCTTCCATTATCTCTTTAACTTTTTCTTGAGAAAAGGATCTTCTCTTCTGTATGATTGGACGAACGTTGTTCCGTATTGCTAGCCTGTGACAGATGACATCTGCTGGAACCTATGTAACATCTTCTGTACACCAAGCAAATAAGTGTAATTTTATAGAAAGAAATTTGAGTAAGCTTTCTTTTACCGTATGGGATAAAATTTTACCAATCTTGAGAATTTCTTTAGGGACAAAAGACATGATCCTCAAAAAATCATGAGGGACCATGAAACCGGGGGCCTCCATCGGATGATCAACATGATCGGAATCTGCAAGGGGACCCACTAATTGTTATTCTTTTTTAGACTCAACAACCTTTAACTGTTTGAGGGCCAACGCAGCTCGGTAGCATTCTCTCACCATCTTCTGGATACTTCTTACCGTTTCCACGTTGCTTCCTACCACATACTTCAAACACTGATGAACAATAGAAGACACAATGTGCATCTTAGACAACCAAGACCTTCTGAAGATAGTGTTATATGATGTGGGAGCATCCATCACTATAAACAGTACTGTGACTATCATATTGAGTGGACCTCATCTCAACTCTACAATTCCTTCAAACTCTCCGACTACATCAGCAATTGCTCCAATAAATCCCACTATCGTCCGGTCAGATCGCAAGATTGTTGGTGCTTCTTTTATCTGGCTATAAGTTGACATAAACATTATGTTAGTTGAACTCCTAGTATCAATCAAAAATTTTCTTATCGCGTTTCCCGTTATATTTGCTTCGATTACCACTGCATCCTCATGCGGACGAGCTACGTCTCTCATGTTATCATCTTCGAAGCAAAAAATCGTGGATGAAATTCTGTACATGTGTGATAAAGCACATGCTTCCAACTATGTTGCCAGACTAACAATGTATCTCTTCCGAGAGTAGTTTGTTATTCCTGCCACTGTGTCCTCACAAAAAATCGCTAGTTATTCAAAGAATGCACATAATTCCCCATCAAATGCATCAATAAGTTCTTCATCGACCGCTTCAGATATCATCCTAGTACCCTCTTATTTAGGAGCAGCTTCTTGGTTAGGAACAACCGCAGAATTCGTTTTCACAAAATCGATTAACTTTCCATTCTCTAGCAAATATTGGACTTCTTTCTTTAATGCCACACAATCTTTCGTATCGTGCTCGATGTCTTAATGAAATTGATAATATTTATTCTTCCTATGCTCCCTTGGGTTCTGCAACGGGAAAGAATTACAAAAGTGTACATTAGCACGTGTTTTCTTGAAAATGGTTGATACACACTCAGTTAACTCAGCATAGTGACCTGGTCGGACACATCTGTCGGACATGGGTCGAACGTACTGTTGAGACGCTTGTTTTGCAGGTGCATACTGTTGATTGTATACTGCGCGTTGAAGATTTTGACTTGTTGCTTGAACTGGTGCTTGGGGTCGGACGGTTGTTGTTGGTTGACATATTTTTGGTCGGACAAGCACCGTTGGTGTACTAGCTCTAATCAAGGTCGGATCCTGATAGAATTGAGCCATCGATTCTATCTCCAAGGCTCTAGTTTCTTCTACTAGAATTCGCTTCTCTATCTGATCAAACAACGCTCTAAATGTCCTGGTCTGTGTCTCCGCGACATTATCTTTTATTACTCTCGGGAGAAAACGCATTTGGAAAGCAGCCAGTGTCACCTTGTCTTCACAAAATTCCATATCCGTCTGGACCTAAATAAAACGTTTCGTGTACTCTTTTAAACTTTACCCAACTTTTTGTCTGCAGTAAATGATAGTATCCTCATTTGCAAGGAATTTCTTGCTACCAAAAAAATGTTGTCAGAACATACTCCAAAACATATCCAAAACATATCCAAAATTCTAATACATCCCTGAGGTAAATGATAGTACCACTTGGATGCAGTGTTCTTGAAGGTTTGGGAGAATGCCACGCACAATAGCTTATCATCATCATCATCATCATCATCATCATAATTGATCATAAAGTTTTTGAACTTCTCAACGTGATTATCCGGATCTTGAGTCTCATCGAACGTTTCCAACTTGGAAATATTGAACCACTTGGGCAGATGTCCGAATAAGATCTCCGGAGAGAGTGGAGATGACCTCCAATTATGTCCGACTTTGTAAGCACTCCCCCATGGAACTTCATTAGCTGCCATATAGAGTCTTCCCTCGGTTGGAAAAGTTATTATTGATTCGGTAATCTTGATTGTAGCTGTTGGATTTAAACTGCCCACGTGGAGTTACATGTTCCAGTCGGACATTACCTACTTTGTCAGGCTCCTCGGAATGCAGCTTTCTTTTCCCATGATCAATTTTCTTCCTTGACTCCTTCCTTCTCCGACTGTTCTGATGAGAGTTCTTACGCTTCTTTGAATTTATTTTCTTATGATCTACTTTGTACCTAACATCGGTTCCCGAGGATGAAAACTCATCTGAGTTAAGAGAGGTATACTCACTAGATTTCGACGACTCATACATTTGTTCCGATCTAGCTCACCTTTTGGAAGATCCATGAATTTTCCTCCGACGCCTTTCTTCAGGTTGAATGGTTCCTTGAATCTGACCAGCCATGACTCTCTCTCGTCGGACTTCAGATCTGACTCTTCTAGAACCTATTATCGATTCTTTCTTCGCGTTTCGTCTTTCGATATCCTCCAACAATTCTTTACGCGTGGCAACCAAGACAGATTCTTCTAGAAGTTTTTCTGCGTATCGGTTAGGGTTGGTGTAGATTATTTTTAACTGAGGGTAATTTTGTCCAACGTTTTAAAGAGTTTTAAAGGTATTAAATGTTTGGGTGTTTTGTAGTGAGAGATTTAAGCTGCCCGGTTGTATTAAATGTTCATTACCCTTATTAATGAAAGTGGTTGGGTATTTATACCTTTAATTATGGACTCATGGGCTTTCGGGTCAAGTTGTGAAACCGGGTCGAGTTTAAAGACCCATTAGTTCTTAAGTAGATTAACACCTAGGTTAGTCAAAATATGTTTAGTGTTTTAATACTTTTGTCCTGTCCGGATAGTTCAGTGGGTAGTTATTGTCAGAATTACCCCTGTCCGGTTTTCTCAGCGAGTGGTGGTGAATAAATCTGGACTCGTCGGTAGCCCCTTTTTTAGGCTTTGTCAAAGATCTTTGACAGGACTAAAAAACTCTCTTAGTCAGTAATAACATTTTTCGGATTGGTCATGCGTTTGGTTCAAGGTTTATCCGAACTGATTTCTTCTCAGAATTCTAAGAGTTTTCCTTTGGATCGTGGGACACGTGTTGCATTTTGATTCGTCCTACCAACCGTTTTCTTCCAAGAACGTCGCTCCCACTAAGCCTGAAAAGTAACTCCTGCATTAAATGCTTCTTACGTCAGCGCCGTTTTCAATCATTACCTAATTTTTTTTCGTTTTCTCCTAGGTATCAGTAGCTTTTGACTTACTAATATATAAATTACTCTTTCACTGATTCACCATCTTCACCACTCCATAATTTATTTTCTCAGAGCTTTTCACCTTTTCTTTCAAAACCTCTCTTGGATAGTTTTATGTTCATAGCAAGGAATGCTCTTGTGAAAGGTGGTTGGTTAAATCTTTCTGAACTAGAGAAAACGAAAAAAGTCGAATATGAGAGACGCATTGCTGTTGGTCTTCCAGTTTCTCCAAGCAATAAGTCTGATAAACCATCCTTAGAAGCTGATCAAGGTTCGTCTTCTACCAAAAGCGCAAAACCTAAACGTTTGTTCAAGCCAAACCTCTCGCCAATCCCCTCAGGCTCCTCGGTATAGGAGTCTCAACCTTCTAACGTCCAGGAGAAAGCAGTATCAAGTGTCAGGAAGCCTTCTCCGTTTATCGTTATGGGATCTGATATTGAGAAATCCCCAGAGAAAACCAACCCTCGTCGGACAACACGCTTGGTAAAAAGCCAAGCAACTGGCTCACAACCCAAGTCCTCCAAAACGGGGGCCTCTAAGTCTGCATCTAAAGATAAAGCCTCCGGATTAGAGATATTTATTAGAGCCCCAAGAGACAAGCCCAACGGATCAGAGGCAACCAGAATTACTCCTCAAACAAAGTCCTCCGGAGCTGAGCCCCAACCGGACACCAGACCTCTAGAAGAAACTAATGCTCAGCCATCCAGACAGACAACTGATCCACAAGCTAACATTCTTCCATCGTCTACAATGATAGACGAATTAATGTAAGATAACATCGAAGAGGCTCCTTTCGAGACTGGAGCCTCTAGACAAACTAAGGATGTTGCCTCTGATAAAAAAGGAAAGGGCAAAGTGTAAGTGAGAATGACTCATCCGGAGATACCGGAGAGCTTGAAGGGCAAGGTGGGACCTTCATTTCAGAAGGTTAATGTGAAGTATCTACTGGCCATGTAGAACATCAATTATGTCTACACTCACACCGCTGAGCTGGGCCAGATCCAAAACAAGTGAGGGATCCCAGAATCAGTGAAAGTGAGAATCCTAGGCACACCGGAAACTCCGATGGACTGCAAGCTCAACGAGATTGTCATTTACACTGAGCTATTCAATTGGGGGCTCATATTCCCCTTGGATTGAGAAATCGTCATGTATTTTCACTTGATCAAACTTTTTCCAAGCTAGCTGAGTCCAAATGCTTAGTATACTCTCTTTGCCTGTATAATGGCATCGAGGCTGTCCGGTATTCTTCTCCCGATGGAGCAATTCGCAGCAGTGGCCAGTCTGTGCAAAAATTATCACATCCCATTTTACCACTACAACATGGGAGACAACTTCAAAGCGGTGGATGACCTGTTTGGAGTCAGAGAAAAACTGGAAGACCCAGTTCCTATTCATCAGTGGGACGTGGGAGAATGGGATAAAGATTAAGGCCAATGTTAATCCTAACATGCTCACAAGTAGGTGGAAGAGCACAAGTAAGTATTCAATTTTATTTGTCTTTATTATTTTACAAAAATTTTATTCCTGAATCACCCATTCTCTCATGTCAGTATTGTCGAAGGAGTTCTCCGATTATTTGGAGGAGGGGCAGACCACGTGCGCCAAATTAAACGCATGGGCTGCTGACCGTTGGGGGAAAACCTTCCACAAATTATTTACTTCATGAAACTTGGTGAGATCCCACATTTGGAATACTACGGGCCAAAGAGATCTCACATGGGAGGATCTGACTACACCACCTCCTCTGACTGTTATACGTAAGAGAACAGAGGAGAAGGATGGAAAACTGGCCTTGCCCTCCAGAGCCGAAGCCCCAAGCAAAATGAAAGGGAAGGGCAAGGATATTGCTCCAGAGAATCAAGGAGGGCAGACCCAAGGAGGGATTGATGCTACTTTGCTCAAAGTAGTTGAGGATGAGACCATTAGGGAGGCAGGTGAACCTCTAAATCCACCAAAGCCTTCTAAAAAGGACCGAAAAAGGGGAGCAAGCAGTGATGAGAGGACTGCTATGAAGAAAAAGGTCACCTTGGGGGATGAAGTAATCCTTTGTCCTTCGGAGTCTCTACCTTTGGCAGATCCAACTGATCCCACCTTGGCAGAGCAGATCCCCACTGATCTACAATCCCGGGAGGGTACCAGAGGGGATATTTATGGAGTAGAAATCAGTAGACTCCAAAATATTGGTCTTTATTTCAACGATTTTGAGAAAGACGACTTTTCTGGCCCCTACCTTCCCCCAAGCTCTTCCAATATGGTGAATTTCAATGCCAAGTCCTTCACTGTCTCAGGGGAACACGATGTGGTGACTCACTCTCTGCTGGGCCATATTCAGCGAGTGCTCAACTTGGAAAGGCAAGTAAAAACTCAGTCTGCCCTCATCAACACCCTCAATAAGACAAGGAGAGTTTGTCTACTGACCTCCTCAATGCCAACTAGAGTATTGAGGCATTGAAGAAGGAGCTTGAGGAGTTGAAGAATGAGAAAGAAGATCTGGCAACTAAGCTGGTCACCTCAAAGACAGCTAATACAGAGCTCCGAACCAAATGCTCCAGTTTGGAAAAATATCTTTCCACCTTAAAGTGAGACATGAAGACCAATGAAGATTCCATCTGAACTTTGTCCGGTGACAAGACTTCTCTTGAAGAGGCTGTATCCAAGGTAACCAAGGAGAAAGTAGACTTGGTGAAAGAGCAGGATTAGATAATTTAGGCTCGCATCGATGCATACAGCAACGAGGTGATAGATTCCCTAGAAAAAAGGTATGCCGGTTAAGTCTGATATGGTTCTGCTTTTCCACCAAACGTTTCCGAAGAGAACGCTTCGTACCTTGTGGCAATATATTGAGTATGAATATATCCCATTCCATACGATGGTGGATGGTGATAAGAAGAACTATTCTAGTGGAATCGATGACACTACCGCTAAGGAGGACGGAACCAGAGAGAGTTCCAGTGGTGAATCCAAAGTTCCTAAGAAAAAAAACTGAAGCAGGAACATTGGAAGGGAATAAGCCCTGAGGTTTTAACTATCTTTTCTTATTTTGGTTTTCTTAACCTTATGAATTACTAAAGTCCTTGGATGGCCAAGGTATTTTTGTAACTGCGTTCGGTTTGAGTCCGGTTAAGCCTTTCTTTAAACTCAAAGTTCTTAGATGGCCAAGGAATATTTTATGTTCTAATATCATCATCCGGTTTTTACCCGGACAGGTTTACCTTGCTAAATTTTTTCTTTGTTTCATATTTGCTTAATTTTAATGGCTGATGTTTAAAGAGCCGTTATTTATTTTACAAGTATTTAAGATGAGAGTGTTTAAAATCTCCGATGAAAAATATTAAATGGTCATAAATCTGATATGCCAAAGATCCTTAGAAGACTTTAAAGAAATTGTAATCAAACCACTCTGAGTATTTTAAGAAGGCATCAAATTTTATTGAAAAACCCGGGCACCTCATTAAAACCTCTCTGCGCCACCCGGGTAGGAAAGAGTATGCCCCCTAATATTTACATGGACTTAAAACAAGTAAATATTTACACAACTTTCATTCCAGATATAATCGGAGGTGTTCAATATTCCAAGGGTGCTTTAAGATTCTTCCATCTTTGTCTTAAAGCCTGTATGTCCCAGGCTTAAGTTTTTCGGAGACCTCATAAGGCCCTTCCCAGTTCGGAGCTAGCTTGTCGAACTGCTTCTCCTTAGTATACAAGAAATGTTTCTCAATACTTTATCCCCGGCCGAAAATCCCTTCTTTTGATTATGGAAGAAAATCTGCTCCTCATCAAGCCTTGGTAATGGGTGGCTCTAAGATGAGCCTTAACCCTTCTTTCTTCTATTAAGTCCAACTAACTTCTGATTGCCACTTTATTAGCCTGTTCGGAAAAATTGTGGGCTCTGTATGATGGAAGAGTTGCCTCTATAGGAGAAATTGCATACATCCCATATACCAAGGAAAAAGGAGATTCTTGTGTAGCAGCTTCAGGAGTAGTCCGGTATGCCCATAATACTTCTTGCAAATAACTTGCCCACTTTCCTGCAGCCCCTTCTAAATTCTTTTTGAGACCGGACAGAATGGTCCTGTTTGCCACTTCAACTTGACCATTTTCTTGTGGGTGGAAAGGAGAAGAGAAGCAATGCTGAATGCCCCTAGAGGCACAGAAACTCTCCATATCATTGTTATCAAATTGTGGCCCATTATCCGTGGTTATCTTTTTGTGGAACCCCAAATCTGCAACAAATGTTAGACAGAATAAATTTTATAACAACTTTTGAAGTAGTTCCTGCCAGGGGGACTGCTTCCATCCACTTTGAAAAATAATCAATGGCTACAAACCCTCCAGATGCCATTGGTAGAGGCCTTACTAAATCCATTCCCCAACGAGCAAAAGGCACTGGCTCGGAAATCGACTCCAGAGGAACAACTGGTATATGAATTTCATTACCATATCTTTGAAATGGGTCACATTTCTTCACCAACTCCTTGCCATCTGTCATTATGGATGGATAATAGTATCTGGCCAATAAAACCCTCCGGGTTAAAGATCTATAGCCACAGTGTGCTGATCCTTCACCATCATGTAGTTCAGATAGAATAATTTGGGACTCTTCAATCCCTAAACAACGCAGGAGAGGTCTACTAAATGAATTCTTATAAAGCATATCCCTTATGATTAAAAAACCACGAGCCCTATGTTTCATTTTCTTTGCCACAACTTTCACCGGAGGTAAAATGCCATCAAAGATGTATTGAAGAAAATGATATCTCCAGTCTTTGGGTTGAACCACTTGTATACTTAAACTTTCCTCCTCTTCCTTGCCCTGATTGGGCTGTATGGATAGGCATTCTTGCACATGAATCAATGTTTATGACTCAGAGTATGCTATGGTTTCCAAAGAGTCTGCTAGTGTGTTCTCCGATCTAGGTATATGCTCATAGCTAACATTTTTGAAGTTAGCTGCCACTTCTTTAAGGATAAACAAGTATTTAATCAACTGTTCTTTTTTGGCGTCGGATTGACCTTGGGCATGATGGATAAGAAGCTGAGAATCACTCATTAACCTGACTCTTTTAGCCCCACACAGAAAAGCTAATTTCAGACCAGCTATAGCATCCATATACTCAGACTCATTTTTAGAAGCCCTAGAAGCAAAACATATAGCCTTGTATAACTTATCGCCAGACGGAAAGGTTAAACATATCCCAGCACCACAACCCATGGTACTTGATCCACCATCTATCCGGACAACCCATACCTTCTTAGTTTTCTCATCTGCAGCTTGCTTAGTACTTCTGTCCGAATGGAACTCAACCAGGAAATCAGCAACAAATTGAGCTTTGATTTCAGTTTGGAAAGCGAAATCAATATCATAATCACCCAATTCTGCTGACCACTTGGTCATCCTGCTTGATATGTCTGCCTTCTGAAGGACATTTTTCAAAGGAAAAGACGTCCGGACGACAATAAAATGAGACTGAAAATAGGGCCTCATTTTTCTGGCAGCAATCACCAAGGCTAGTGCTAGTTTTTCAAGCTTTAAGTACCTTTTTTCAGCATCCATCAGACTCTTGCTGATGTAGTACACCGAACGAGGATAATTGTCCACCTCTCTTACCAGCACCGCACTTATAGCACATTCAGACACAACTAGATATATGTAAAGTGTTTCTCCATCAACAAGTTTGTAAAGAGTTTTGGGGGAAGATAAATGGTTTTTTATTTCAATGAACGACTAGTCGCACTGTGGAGACCAGTTAAAGTCTTTATCACCCTTTAAAGTCTGGAAAAACGGGGCACAACTATCCGAGGATTTTGAGATAAAACGATTTAAAGCTGCTAACCTTCGAGTCAACCTTTGCACTTCTTTAACATTTCGAGGATGATCCATTTTTAATAGGGCATCAAGCTGGTCCGGATCAGATTGTATCCCTTTCTCACTAATCACATACCCCAAAAACTTTCCGGATCGCACCCCAAAGACACATTTTTCTGGATTCAATTTTAAATTAACCTTCACCAAGCTGGCAAAAGTTTATTGAAGATCTGCTAGGTGCAACTCTTCTTCCACGCTTTTTACCATCATGTCATCAATATATACTTCCATATTTCTCCTAATCTGATCAGCAATTTCTTTGTTCACCAACCTCTGATAGGTAGCCCCAGCATTCTTCAACCCAAAAGGTATCACTTTGTAACAATGGAGGCCCATATCTTAAACAAAAGTAGTGTGTTCCTGGTCTTTCACATCCACTTGTATCTGGTTATAATCGGAGAAGGCATCCATGAAGGATAATAACTTGTTCCCAGATGTGGAGTCTACCAACTGATCTATCTGGGAGACTGGATAAAGATTTCTTGGGAAAGCTCTATTAAGGTCAGTAAAGTCGATACACATACGCCATTTCCCATTAGTTTTCGTTACTAACACTGGATTGACTGTCCATAAAGGATATTGTGACTCCTTTATGTGCCTCATCTTGGTAAGTCGGTCAACCTCTTGAGCTATGACATCAACTTTCTCTTTAGAGAAAGCTCTCATTCTTTACACAACAGGTACAACATCTCTTCAGATGGATAGTTGGTGTGATATAACATTCGCAGGTACTCCGGTCACATCAGCATTACACCAAGCAAAAACATGTTGGTGGTTTGCCAAAAAGGACAACACTTTTTTCTTCAATTCTGGTGCCATCTTGGAGCCAACTTTAACATTTCTTCCTTCAGCCAGAGAGTGGATTTCAACTTCTTCAATTGGTATCAAAACACCAGGGGTCTCTCTGGGGTCATCAATTTCACCCTCACCTAGAGGGCCCAAAAACTGCTAATATTTGTTTATCCGGACTGCCCCCAGAGTTTTAGGGGCAAGTGCAGTTGCATAATATTCCCTTGCTATTTTTTGGCTACTCCGAACAACTCCCACTTGTCCTTGAACTGCATACTTTAAAAATTGGTGAACTGTTAAAGCCACATCATGCATCCTAGAGAGCCAGGATCTCCCAAAGATTGCATTGTAACATGTGCGGCAATCTGCCAAAACGAAAAGTACCCTGACCGTCTTCTTGAAAGGGCCATTTCCTAACAAAACCTCCTCTTCAAACTCTCCGACCACATCCGCAGAGCTTTTTGTAAAGCCCACAATGGACCTATTCGAACGTTGAATCACTACTGAATTCTTCATCTGTTTATAGGAACATAAAAAGAGAATGTTGGCTGAGCTGCCAGTGTTAATCAAAATTCGCCTGATGTCATCGCTCCCAATCGATGCTCCTATCACCACGACATCCTCATGAGGACCATCGATGCCCCTTAGGTCATCTTGATAAAAAACAATGAAGGGAAAAGGATTTTGGGACTGAGAGGAGGACATGTATCCCTTTAACTGAGTTGCTAGAGTGTGAACATGCCTTTTCCTTGAAGAAAATGTCGGCGCAGTCATTGTGTCCCCCCCCCCCCCAAATATAGTGAGTGACTCAAAAAATCTTATAAGCCCAGACATTGTCTTGGTATGTTCTGTTATAACCTCCACTTTATTTCGGGTTGGATCAGGATCCAAATACTCCAATTCTACATCAAATCTTTCAATGATTACCATGGCCCCGTCCGGAGCCGATGTCCCTACATTGTTCGTTGGGCCACTCCGTTGAGCATTGTCAGGTTTGTTCTCAGTTCTTCTCTTGACATAAGCTCCTAATTTTCATCTTTCAATCAGATTCTGCACCTCTTGTTTCAAGGTGATGCAATCCTCGGTGTTATGGCCAATATCATGATGATATTGGAAAAAACAAGTATTACGACTTTCCCTAGGAGATTGAAACGCTGTTGGCTTCCTGAAATGTACCTCATCTTTTGTTTTGTCATAGATGGTTGCCACACTCTCTTTCAATTCAGAAAACTACTCCGGTTGGACCCAAGGTCCCTGTTTATTTCAAGACTGCTGGCTCTGAGCTGGAGCTGGGTGAGATTGAGTCTGTTTGGCCCTGTTTGGCCCCTGTCCGGCTTCCTTGGCCTTGTATCCGGACTGGTTCTGGTTTGGTGCAGCCGGGGCGGACCTCACTTGCCTGTGCACCATAGTCGTTTTTGTTTCATCTACATTGATTTGCTTCCCCACCTGGTTTAGCAAACCACCCTAAGTCATTGCCTTTTTTCTGGTTACCGAATCGGCCAGGTTCCCAGGGTTTAATCCTTGCCTCAAAGAAGCTATTGCTACCTACTCAAAGCAATCAGCTAACCCATTTTTTGTGTTTATGAACCGGCTTATATAGTCTTTTAGTGATTCGTTTGGCTCTTGGGCACAATGGATAATAGTATCTTCATTGCCCTTCACCTCCTTACTCCCAACAAACTGCCTCCGGAAGGCCACCCAAAACGTGTCAAAGTTTATGATATAACCCTGTGGTAGGCTATTGTACCATTTCAAAACACTCCCCGTTAAATATTGAGAGAAGGCTCTACAGAGCAGTTTGTCATCATCATCAAAATTCATCATAAATTTTTTAAACTATTCCAGATGATTGTCCAGATCCTAGCTTCCATCATACTTTTCCATCTTAGTACTTTCAAACCGCTTAGGAAGGTTTCCTGACAGAATCTTGGATGACAAGGACTCCTCAAGTCCATCCTCATTCGAGGAGCTACTAGAGGACTCAGACTCTGAGCTCTCCACCGGCTTAAACCGGTGAAATTTCTCGGAACTGACATGAGTCTTTTTTGTACTCAAGTGAGTCTTTGCTGATGGGTTATTCTCCCTTGGGTTGTCAGTATGGTGAATGGCTGACACTTTCGACTTTTCTTTCAAACTTATCTCTGCCTTTTTAGCAGCTCTCAACGCTTTTATTTCAGCTTTCAACCCGTCCGTTATTCGATCGTGTACTCATCGTTCTCACCCACCACTTCTATCAAAGGTGGTGACACTACTTGCTCGTCTTGATTCATCCAAACTGGGTTTTCTTGCTGGTTTTGAATGCTAGATTCAGGCACCTTATTCTCCCATTGTGGTCGCCAATTTGGTGTGGATTATTTTTAAAGAGTTTGGGTGTTTTGTCCAACGTTTTAAAGAGTTTTAAAGGTATTAAATGTTTGGGTGTTTTGTAGTGAGAGATTTAAGCTGTCTTGTTGTATTAAATGTTCATTACCCTCATTAATGAAAGTGGTTGGGTATTTATATCCCTTAATTATAGACTAATGGGCTTTCAGGTCAAGTTGTGAAACCGGGTCAAGTTTAAAGACCCATTAGTTCTTAAGTAGATTAGCACCTAGCTTAGTCAAAAGGTGTGTAGTATTTTTATAGTTTTGTAGAGAGAGAAAGAAACAAAATGAATAAATGTAGCAATAATTGACTAATCATTGGCCATTTTCCCAAAAAGGGAATGTCCTTATATTGTACATGAGGTGAATAATAAAATTACATAATTACCACCGTTAAAATGGATTTCTCACCCCACTCATATACTATTTACATACAAGTTCTTAGGCATATCACCCAATCCCTTTATTTCTTATGTTTGCTTTACTTTGGTCCTTAATCACCAAATACACACATTTAGTCATTATATTTTACATAATTAACCATATTATTACTTGTATTTGCCTTCCTTATCACAATCTATCCAAGCATGCTTGAATAATAAACGGGGTAGTACAAGGTATAAATATGTCAGATGGTAACACTGGTGATTCCATTTCCTTCCACAATCTACGACACTGCGAATCTTACGGTTGCGGCACAGTTTTCGTTTAGTTGTTTAAGAATTTTTTTATAAGTTTCTATTGTTAGCCTAGGGGGGAAGGGTTAGATCATTCATCATTATTCATAATAATGGAAAAGATTTATTAATCTTGTGTAGCGAGCCGAGCGAGAGAAATATTACTAGGGAGATAAAGCAAGAGTTTGTTTATTTTAGAGAGAGAAGCAATATAGGAAATATATATTGAAAGAAACACTAATATTCATAGTACTTCTATAAGCCAAAGCTTATTTATAAAAAATATATATGAGTATTTGTGCTAGTTATGTTTGAGAAAGTTTTTTTGTAACTTTCTTCAATATAATATAAAAATCAGTATCCCATCGATGCAGGATTTCTTCATAATCCAAACCATGTTAAAATTGTTTTGTATGATTGCTTTAAAAACATTCTTGTTAACTTTACATTGGAAGGTTCACATATCCAAAACTTTAATTATATCTTGTCATACATGCTATGAATGAATCACTAATGGGTTATGTTTCGGCCATACCAGCTTAAGCTTGAAGAAGTCTCGCCTACGGTTATAGGACTTGATATTGTGATTACTACTGAGTCTCAACTAATGCTATTATTATTTTGATTTTGTTTGATTATATCCCCGATAAGAATTAAAATTTAGCAACTCTTTGGATATGAAATATAACCTAGACAACGATTTGGTGAAGCTCTTGTAAACCAGTGGTGTTTATCTTCATTATTATTTATAATGAAGTCTTCAAGTATTTTTAGATGTATCCTAAAAATTTTAAAATCATGAATATTATACTTTACCTCAAGTGATGAATTTGAGAAATGAGATTTGCTTTTTATAGGGCTTGTGTCTTTCGTTCATAAAAATTCTTTTAGAAGAACTATTGGATTTAGTCTTTATAATGAGCTCGGTTCTTTGTGTATAAACCGATTCCAATGGATTGAATAAGTTGGCTCATAAAGTAAAAGGCTTCAGTATTAGTTAACGTGGTATTATTTTTCTAGTAGTCAAAACTCAATATTTTACTAAGAAAACCTAAGGTTAAAACTGAGTTGTCTGTATGTTCTACCCTAGCATATTTAATCTTGTTTTACGAGTAGCACATTCATCTATGAGCCATACTAATTTCTCTCTTATCATTGAACCACGTTTATTCTCTTATCTTTACACTACCATGTTTTTCTTCTTTCTTGATACATTATTTCTAATATCCTCCTTAAACTATAATGGTGAGTTAAAAAACATTAGAAATGAGAGAGTTGTGGTGTTTGTGTAGTTGGAGGATTTTTGGTGTGGTTATTTAAAAGAGTGTTTAGTTGTTATAACTGGTGCAAAGATTAATGACTTGACTGATCGACTATATGTTGAGTGACAAGACAGATATGCATTAAGCCTTCCTAATAGCCTCATACGCCTAGTTTCATTGATTTTTAATTTTTTTTTTGTTCGGTCTGGTCTAGGAGATCACCAAAGGTCAAAGCCTTTCACTATATAATATATTATGCCAAAATATTTTAGAGGATGTCATATCTATAAAGTTCGTTGATTTTGAAAGATATTTTTAATACCGATAACCTTTTTGTCTAGTCCCGCAGATTTTGATTGGGTTTTTTCTCATAGTATATTACGTAATCTATGTCTCATCGGATTACCTTTCTCCCGATGAATTGGTCTTGGAACGATGTTCTTACATCTCAATGTATTCAATCAAGCCCGAAGATAATTGATTGAACCTTGTGTTAGCACTGCCTCAGAAGTCGTCAAAAATATTGGGTACAAGAGCCTATAATCTATACCCAATTCTAGCATCTCACATTGAAAATTTTAAATATAGTACTCGAGATTTTTAGTCCTATGATACTTATCCATATTATATTGGTTGACTTTATAAGGTAGATTGTTCTTTAGTATTTCCAAAGTTAATTGAGACATGGTTGAACTGTACTTCATATCTTGAACCCTATTGAGGATCGTTGTAGTTCGGCATATAGTGATCTATGGAGTGACTATGTGATTTATCTTCAGGTGTGATCCATGTCATTATGGGCTTTGATTAGGCACTATATTGTTATGGGGGTTTCTGTGATGATTTGTCTGACTCTCTTTTGGTCCAATTAAAAATATGTTTCGTGTTGATTTTTATTGTAATGATAGTAATAATAATTTTGAATTTTTTGATTTGAACAAGAACGGTTCCCTTTTTGGATGATTTTTTGAAAGATAACTCTTATATACGTATGTCATTTATTTTAATGTCGTGGAGTGTTTCCATAATAGTATTTTGGAAATCGTCCATCTAACTTCTTATTTCAAAAATCGGATCTTTAATTTTTTAAATTTCAAAATAAATGATTTTAATATAACTAAAATTAATCATATAAAAATATAGAATGTGTTTTAAAATATTTATAATATTTAAAAAACATTATTTTTTCACATGTGAGGTTTAATTTTGTTTATAAAATCAACATTCGACCAAAACACAGTTTAAAGTAATATTTTTATAGTAAATATTCATCTAAAATAGTTGAATAAAATTTGTTATATATATTGTAATAGTATTATGTGTTAATTTTATTAAACCTTGGATCCAATTGATTTATGATAATAAAAGAAACATGCTAATGTGGTTAAGAAAATAAATCTTAAAATCACCCTTTCAATTTTTTATGTAGTACACTGATTATATAATTTTATAAGTCAAACGACTAAGAATAACATTGGATACGTGGAATATGTGCATGGCGTGGGTGATATTAATTGGACACGTGTTAAAACGCACAAACACGTGGTTTCGAGGCCGTATAAAGACGCATGAATAAAAAAACATATGACTGATATGTCTTTACCATTGTCGGATATGTTGTAATTTCGTTATTTTAACCCATAAATTCTTTTAGTAGCAATAGATAGTTAATGCTAGCGTGAAAAGTGTTTTTTACTGATTGTATTAATAATAAAAAAAGTACAAAGGCTATTGTGTAATATTACAAATATTTGAAAAAAATAAACGTTATTAGTCATTTTCTCTAAATGACTAACCTTGAATCAAAATCAAAATCAAAATTTTAAATTGAAATGCGAAGATGGCTTTCCAAGAAAGTGATGGTTTTTAGTTTGGGAGGAGCATCAGTTTCGTTAACATCCAATTGGTTTCCTTCTCTTAACATTTCATTTGCTATCAATCCGCACCATAATTTTGCTTCCGGAAAACATGATTAATAATCATGGAAGACTTGATAAGCTTTTTGCAGCAGCTTAAGATTGACTCTAAGTATCAAATCAAGTTACCACAAAGCAAGAGGTTGACAAGAACATTTGAATAAATGTCAATGTCCACCATCTCAATTTTGAGAAAATTGTAGAGCTTTAAACCATCAAGTAGAGCCCTTCACTCTGCAATGAGAGGGTTACCTTTGTCATATAGCCTGCCCAAACCGATAATGATGCTGCCTTTACTGTTCCGGACAAGAATTCCACCTCCAGCTTCGTTGTTGAAGGTACAAGAGCCATCGACGTTGAGTTTGAATCTACTTTCTTTAGGATTTTTCTATCTTAGAAAGAGAGGTTTGGAAGAGTTTTTCGTCTGATTTATACATCCTAGAATAGCAGCCTCCTTCACGAATCTACCCCAGTGTTTCTTCTTCAGAACATTTGCGAAATCAAGGCTTGAGAGAATATATTAAACATGCTTGATAATGGTGGTATAGCTAGTATTATAGTCACCGTGTTTTCTCTTATTTCAACCAGACCAAATCGACCAGACTATGATGGCAGTCAGAATAGAAAAAAATTTAACAATCCTTTTGAGAAGCCCAATACCACATTCTGATAATGTGCGCAATAGTCATGTGAGACTAAATCTGAATCTTGAAGATAGAACTGAAGTATATTCAGACTTTCCAGACTTGAGAACAATGCACTAAAGCATGGTGAGCGGTTTCCATATTGTTACAGTAGGTACACTTTGAGGCAAGCTGAAATTTCTTGTTTTGCAAAACACCATCAGTAGGGATCCACTTGTGAAGTTCTCTCCACAAGAGAAATGAGCATTTCTTAGGGGTGACTGCATTCCAAGTCTTAGCATATATGTTCGATATTTTACCTTTCTGCCTGATATGAATCATAGTGTTTTTTGCTGTTGAATTCCCCGTCTTTAGAGAGACCATAACATCTTGTCAGGCTTAGTAGTTAGAGAGATTTCTTTAGTTTTGTTTACCCCAGTTTCAGTCACCATAGTTCTAATTCTGTCAAAATCCCAGCTGCCATTAATCCAAAATCTTTTAACAGCATCACTACTAACATCCCAAAGAAATCTTCTGTTAGTGTTGTCTCTAAATTGGATGAATGGCTTTTCAGAACACCATCTGTCAAGCCATAAGTTCATGTTACCATAACCATGCAAGTAGAAAATGTGTTCCTCAGACAGCTCTCTGACATTTATAATACAAACCCAAGTTTTAGATTTCTTGACAAGAAATATAGCTAGGATTGGGTCAATGTTATCCCTACAATAGATAAACGTCATGTATCTGGCCCAAAGAGAGTTTTTTCAGCCTGAAATTAAACCAAAGCTTCATCGAGTAAACAAGCTGAACATCCTTTAGCTTTCTTAGACTAAGTCCACCTTTATTATAATTCTTGCATAATCTGTTCCATCTTGACAAGTTTATGACCTGCTTGTTTTCCTTGTTTCCCCACAGAAATTTGTTGAAGAGAAGCTCCAGTCTGTTGATGACACTACTAGGCAGAATCGTTTGTTGAAGAAGATAAGTAGGAAAAACAGTTAAAACCGACTGAATCAGTAGAAGGCGGCCAGCAAAGGAAAGGTCCAACTTGTCCCAGTCCTGGATTTTATTTGTGGTTTTATTTATCAAATCATCAAAGGTGGCTATCCTGGTGGAGATAGCAATAGTTGAACCTAGATATTTGATAGGCAGAGTTGTACGCTTGATGTTTAAGATGTTTTCAATTGTAGAAGAATGTTGAGTCTTCATATTGTTAGAAATAATAAAGTTTGATTTGGTTGTATTTATTTCCCGGCCTGAGACTTCTTGATAATGATCAAGGAATGTCTTGATAGTTTGCATAGAGTCAGACCCATCATTACTAAAAACCATGAAGTCGTCTGCAAATGTAAGACATGAGATGTTCATGTCACTTATGCTTTTAAACCTGATTTTAGAGTTGCCAAGAGAAATCTGTTTGATACTTCTGATGAGATACTCTTCAACCAAGATAAAGAGACTTGGAGAAAGCGGATCTCCTTGTCTCAGACCTTGTGTGTTGAGAAGGAACCCTTTCAATTCACCATTAATAAGGATGGAAGAATACACCTTGCTGATACAATTGCTAAGAAGCATAACCAAATTAGTATTAAAGCCAAATAAGTAAAGGATCTTAAAGATAAACCTATGTTTGAGCTTGTCAAATTCCTTAGTCATGCCAGTCTTCATGATGACATTGCCTCCTTTGCATTTAGAATTTAGACCATAACACATTTCCTGGGCAATAAGAATGATATCATGGATGCTTCTCCCCTTCACGAAGGCACCTTGCTCATCAGAAATCAGATTAGGAAGGATCTTGGATAGTCTATTGTTGATGATTTTCCCAATGATTCTAGAAATCATGGTAGTTAGGCTGATAGGACGGTAGTCATGCCATTTGTTAGGATGCTCGACTTGAGGAATTAGGAAAATAGCTGCAGCTTTCATCCCAGGAGGAAGATTATACCCATTGAAGAACCTTTGGATAGCTTTACAAAGATCGGGACCAATAATAGGCCATCATTTTTTTATAAAACTCGCCGTTGAAACCATCTGGCCTTGCAGCAGACACTGAACTTAAAGAATTAATAGTACAACGGATTTTATTAGTGTGAAAAGTGTTTCTTTTTGCTAGTTTATTTTTAAATTTTTTTAGTTATTGATGTTTTCAAAAATGCACTCTCACCACGAGTGTTTAAGAGTGAAAATTTGATTTTTTTAAATATTTTACTTTTTCAATTTTTTTAAAAGGAGACTTAATTTTTTTTTAATAATATTTTTTATAAAAATGTAAACCAACCAACTCGTATTATAAAAAATTTTGGTTTTGTTAGCATGTTTTATAAACTATTATTGCATGTTTAATAAACTATTGTTTGTATTCTTCAAAACTTCATTTTGGAGTTCATTGTCTCGATGCACCCATTTATCAACCTCTCATAGGCATATCCTTCTCGATGAACGCTTTTAAAGTCTCTCTTTTCATTTATGAACAATGTTTTAAAAGATTTATTCCTCTCTTACTTATCATTTCTCTACAATGGTCAATACTAGGGAAAACTCAAAACACAATAGAAAATGATCCTACTCTTCCAAAAACATCGGTTTCAATCGTACTAACATAGTAAATTTTGAGTTGGTCCTGATGATCTCACAATACCTCCCTCGAGGTTCACGACATATTATTTTGACCTGAGACCATCCTTAAAGATTCATGTGCATGGCCTTTTTATTGTTGTGCATGCGAACCCTTCCCCTTCCGCTAGTTCAAAGCATGTTATCTTTGAACAAAATTATGTTTGACGAACGATGATAAAGACCCATATGAAGCTGACTTTGGTACACATAATACTAAACTCGATCGTTTAACTGTTATTTATTCATGTGATCATTGCCTATTCTAAACTGACTCTCAAGCTCAGTAAACATCTGTGAAATGAGCTCACCATCCTCCATTAGCTCCCCTCGTGGTGCTTTAAGCGTGGTTGTTTCCAATCTTGTTATCATGGTTCTTAGTCAATGCTCACTGGTGGAGAAGAACCCCCTCTATGTCACCGCCTCAACCATAATAATACCTCCTATACAATTTCTATTGATCGCACCATGTTGGTTATCTCATCTACCATTCATGGGGTAAAAAACACCAGTCATCCTTCACGTTTGCCGATTGTAACAAGTTAGTCCCTGTCCTTTGAGGTCGTAATAAAGAGGTCCTTGTTGTTGTATTGGGTAGAACAAAACCATCCTTTTCGAGTCCAGCCCAACATTTCTCCCTATTATACCCTTTGACCAGCCACATCAGCTATCCACGTAGGACGCTGATGTGGCATCAGTAAAACTTAAACCCGGCCCAACAGCCAACCTTAACCCAATAACCCAGCCCAATAACCCAGCCCAAGTTTTTTACCCCGAAGAAATCTAATTATTTCCCACCGAACTGCCACGTGTCAAATCCATAACCAGACTCACCTTAACATCCTCCCTTTCCCTGAAATTCAAAAAATCTTCTCTCTACTCTCTCGCTCACATTTTTCTTTTACAGTGAAAAACGCCATGAACGCGAGAGCTATTCTCTACACTCACTCTCTCTACAACCACAAATCCCCACCCGATAACCCGATCAAATTCATCTGATCCGCAACAAGTCCGATTCGGTTTCTAATTCGAGTCGGGTCATCCCGAGACCGTTTCGAATCCTTTCGGGTTTCAGTTCAGAGAGAGGGAGAGAGCAGGAAAGCTTTCGTTGTTTTCAAGTCGACGCCGTCGTTGGCGAAAGTAAACGACGTCGTATCAGGAGTGGAGGAGACGATAGCGCCATGATGGGAGGAGTTTCCTAAACGCTGGACTATCGTGATATTGTGCTTCTCTGCTTTTCTTCTCTGCAATATGGACAGAGTAAGTCTTCATTTAATATACATAGGGATGACCCGACTCGAATTAGAAACCGAATCAGACTTGTTGCGGATCAGATGAATTTGATCGGATTATCGGGTGGGGATTTGTGGTTGTAGAGAGAGTGAGTGTAGAGAATAGCTCTCGCGTTCATGGCGTTTTTCAGTGTAAAAGAAAAATGTGAGCGAGAGAGTAGAGAGAAGATTTTTTGAATTTTAGGGAAAGGGAAGATGTTAAGGTGAGTCTGGTTATGGATTTGACACGTGGCAGTTCGGTGGGAAAGAATTAGATTTCTTCGGGGTAAAAAACTTGGGCTCGGTTATTGGGCTGGGTTATTGGGTTAAGGTTGGTCGTTTGGCCGGGTTTAAGTTTTACTGATGCCACATCAGCGTCCTACGTGGATAGCTGATGTGGCTGGTCAAAAGGTATAATGGGGAGAAATGTTGGGCTGGACTCGAAAAGGATGGTTTTGTTCTACCCAATACAACGACAATGACCCCTTTATTACAGCCTCAAAGGACAGGGACTAACTTGTTACAATCGGCAAACGTGGAGGATGACTGGTGTTTTTTACCCACCATTCATGCATCTCCTTTGCTATCTGGCACGTGTTCCGCTAGCATGTAAGACCCAATCCAAGTAAACTGTCCCTCATCCACTATCTTATGCCCAATAACCAACCCATCTCTTGTAAAATATGCTGTTAATCACTTTTTTATGCAGTCAGATTTGTCCAAGACCAAATCTAATGTCATGCAACTTTACCCAACCCTAATTTATCACTCCACCATTTCTCCAAGCCTACTCAACCCATTGGTTCCACCATCATCCATAATTCAACCATATATTACCCTCTAAACTTTTAAACCTTCATTATCCCCCTTCTAAGCCTTGGTATTACTTTGATAACCTCTTTCTCTCAACCCTTTCCTGGTTGAAATAGTCAAGGAGGGATTCTGTATCGTTCAAGAAGAAGGCCTAAATACACCGCCAATATTGTCCTCCAAAACGTACGACCTGTCAACCCAATTGAAACCTCCTAAAGTTATGCAAGAATTGCTGTTTCTCCCCTTGAAATGGATCCACCATAATAGTTGGAAAAAGTTCAATCCCCGCATGTTGAAGATTGAGTCTTTGTTCTCCCACCTAAAGCTATCAAACAATGATAAAATGGATTAGACCAATTGTCTATTTAGATACTTTATTGGTGAGAAACTTACATCATATCATGTTGAATTCATAATTGATAGAATTTGGGGCATACATAAGCTTTAATAGTGAAAAGCCACAACACTTGTTCACTTAAGCTTTCCGTCAATGCTAACACTACCATGATGCTTAAGTTGGTGCCTTAGTGTTTTAGTAGCAACCTCATCATACTCAAGATATAGGAGCCAATGGCTTCTACTTCCAAAGATCCCCTGAATTTGATTCATTTATGGGTTAAATTCTATATGCTACCTCATGCTCTCTGATCTAAAAAAGATCTTAGTATTATGGGTAGCTACTTGGGCACTCGCATATATGTCGTCACGCATACCACGAATTATGTATGCCTGAACTTTGCTAGAATTTACATTATGGTGAATGTAACTGCTAATTTCCCATGTGTTTTATGGATCAAATGTATGGAAAAGCTCACCACACTCTATATCAAATACCATATTTGTAGTAAATGCTCCATATTTGGTCACACAGTCTCTAACTGTGCCACATCAGCTTCATCTTCTCACTCGAACGACACCATAAAAGCCCCTCGTCGACCAAAAAAGGATATGATGGTTGATGGGAACGGAAACCACGATCACGATTGGTCCAGTGATAGTGATCCCTCTCATCCTAACTACAACTTCCTGGTTTGAAGCATTGAAGATGGTAGAGATGATAACCACTCTACCAGCTTCGAGATCATAATAAACTAGGATGATATCACTACCTAAGAAATTATCTTTAATCTACCATCCTCGGAAAAATAACACTGAGGTAACATATCCTTGATCGGGTATCCCTGGACTCAATTATTACTGATCCGGTCAACTTAGAATAACTGGAGGATAACATAATCCTCTATTATTAATTATTATGAGTCTTCTTCTTCATTCCTCAATGATAATCTATCATTGGAATTTGCGTGGTCTGAATGACCCCATTTGTCAAAATGATGTGTCTCATTATGTTTTCTCGAACCACATCATCTTAATTTATTTACTTAAAACCAAAGTAATATAAGATAAAATTGACAGTATTATGGAAATAACACTTTTTTTAATATTATAAGTCTAATCATGGTTATCACCATATAAGAATAATTTGTATTGTTGAAATCCAAGTGTGTTTAGGGTCTCTATTGATTTTATATCCCCACAAATTATAGATATGTTAATTTGTTATATCTCTTAGAAATCCAATTTCTCACCGTTTGTATTTTATGGTTTCAGCGAACCATCTAATTGCATTCCCTTAGGCATAATATCAACACCATATTTTTCCGTTACTAAGGCAACCCTTGGTTTTCTCTTTTTGATTTCAATAAAATCCATGAACCTGAGGATTGAATTGATAACTCGTAAAATTTTGTTATCAAAGTTAACTAAGTTACTTATGTTTTATGGGGTTTCAATTTTCTTGATGCAACAAACAAATTGATAACCTTATTTTCTTATTCCTTAACTTCGTAGCTCATTACCAGTAACCCAACACCTTCAATCACACCCTCGTCACTTTATTTCTTCGTACGCCTAGATAAAAAACCTTTTAGGTTTTTTAGCATGTAGCAATCCTATTACGACTACACTTATATATTTCACAATAGTTGGTCCCTCCCTACTAATGGCCCGATCATGGTACTTATCTTCATGAAGTTAAATTTCCTCCACAATCCTATCTCTTACCTTAACAAAATAGAATTCAATAACATCTATGACCGAGTGAAGAATGCTCGTATTCACCAAAGCCCAACATGTATTTGCCATCAATCCTAATGACCCATCCCTTATTGAGGTGGAGATTTCTGCCTCAATGAATACATATATTTATGATCTTGGAATTCGTAACATGAAGTTTTTTCACAATAGCATCAAGACCCGTATTGTTAGGAAACGATCGTCACCATTAACGACCAACATGGTCTTCCCTATTCTAACCTCAAAAGAGTGGTGGGTATTTTTCTCAACCATTTATTTAGTATTGTATGTACAAAGAACCCTACAACCTACCACGGGCTCTCTAGAATTTTTGAACTCATCCCTTCAAATCTTAGCAAAGTTGATAAAACCAACATGATCCATCCTATCAATGAAAATGAGATTAAGGCTACCCTTTTCAACATCGATGGTAATAAGGCACCATTACCAGATGGGTTTAGTGCCAATATTTTCAAATCCTCTTGGACAACCATTAGTCGAGACTTCACCAAAGATGTGCACAACTTCTTTCGCTTCAATTATATGGACTGACTTGGAATAAAGCTATCATCTCTCTTATTCTCAAGATGGATAACCGTATATTTCTCTTTATTTTCAGGCCAATTATGTGATGTAATATCATCTACAAGGTTATCTCAAAGATACTCACAAATAATACTAAGGGAGCCCGCCCCTCCCTCATTGACCATTCGCAATCGACATTCATCTAATATTGTAGTATTTCTGATAATATCCTTCTCTCCCAAAAGTTACGCAATGGGTATCATACCAATCAGAAAGGTCTACGTGCAACCTTTAAGATTTGTCTAATAACATATTTTGGAAATGTTTGATGTTGTTTTTTCTTGGGAATTCTCTTTGTCATGGAACTTCCCCATCGTATGATTGGTTACATCATTCAATAGCTTTCCACCACCTCGTATTTGATCAACATTGATGGTAATTCCTTCAGCTCTTTACGAGGGAAATAAAAGATTAGACAAATGGACCCTATATTTTTTTCTTCATTTTCTCGTGCAAGTTCTCATAAGTACCCTTAGAGAGAAAAGTCAACACCCCAGCTTTGGCTTCCATGAAAAATGTCACAAGCTTAAAATCATGAACCTTTTATTTGGAGATGACTTAATGGTTTTCTTCCGAGCTGATACCATTTATGTCGATCTTTTAAATGAAGGCATCGAGGATTTTTACTATATTTACGGTATCCACCTCAACCACTCTAAATTCATATATATCATTATGGTATCCCTCACCAAATACGTTATTTAATAGTTACCACTGTTGGTGTTGAGGAGAGAACTATTCCCATGCGATAACTTGGTAGGATTCAGCTTATCAAAGCTGGAATAAAGCGGTCGTCCTTAAGAATTTCTAATCCATCTTAAGTGGTACTTCTAGAACATTATAGAATAATTGGGTCGGTAAAATAAAAGTGAAAGATAAAATCCTTTGGAATCTCCCCACTGGTTTTGCCCTTAGCTGGAGATGGATGAAATTTAACCTTAAAGCCACCGCTAGCAAGCTTTAAAAAATTAACGTAGGGACGACGCCTCTACTTCCTTCTCTTTGACCTTTATCTTTTCAATAACTCTCTCGTGGATCAATGTTGATGAGTCCGAATTCAGCGTACTCCCCGGAAGGGCAAATCAGTCTAAATCTCTACGGATACCGGACAGGCACTAAGGACATAAATCGGACAGATCATTTGGGCCGGACAGATCACTTCGAACACTGCGAACTTAATGCTGTTCGAACTATGACTAAAGTACTAAAAAACCTAAACACTTCCTGACTAAGCTACCTGCCCTCCTGCTTAGAACTCATGGGTCTTTAAACATGACCCGAGTCCATTCAACATGACCCGAAAGCCCATAAGGGCCCAAACATCACACTATAAATACCCAACCACCAGCATTAACTATGGGAATGAAAATTAACTGCTACCAAGCTGCTTAATTATCTCTCCACCGTTAAACACTCACACACCACCGTTAAACACCCATACACCACCTTGAAACTCCACTTAAAATTACTAGCCTACCCTCAGGCGATTATTATCCACACCAAATTGGCGACCACAGTGGGAGGAGAGAGGTGCCTGAATCAAGCATTCAAAACCTGCCAAGAAATTCTGTCCGAATGAATCCGGACAATCCAGAGCTTCCACCAGCTTTGCTCGAAGTGGTGGAAGAAAACAATGAGTATACTGTCCAAGAGCGCGACAGGTTAAGGCTTGAAATAGAAGCTCTGAGGGCTGAAAAGGCCAAGATGGGCGTGAAAGAAAAATCCAAGGCATCAGTTGTCCATCACACCGATAACCCTAGAGAGCATGAGGCTTCCAAAACTCATGTGAGCACCAAAAAGACTCATGCTAGTTCTAAAAAGTCTCACCGGTCCAAACCTGTGGAGAGTTCTGACTCGAGTTCAGAATCTTCGGGCAGCTCTTCGGACAGTGAGGAAAATGAAAAATCCTTGTCCTCTAGCAGTGATGAGGGTCGAACCAAGAAAAAGCAAAAGCAGGTTAAGAAATATTCGAGAAAAAGAGATCACCATGGAAGAATGAAAAGGCATATTGGAAAGGGGTCATCTCACCACCGGAGGTATACGGACAAGATGCTGATGGATCCCTTTGCTTTCCACGATGAGCCAGGTATCTTTGCAACTCCCAATGAGGATACTGTGTTCAGTCGTGGAAGTAATTGGAGGCAGTCTCCACTGTCTTCTAAAATCCTGTCCGGAAACCTCCCCAAGAGGTTTGACAGTACTAAGATGGAGAAGTACGATGGCAGTACTGATCCGGACAATCATCTGGAGCAATTCAAGAACTTCATGATGAACTTTGATGATGATGATAAACTACTGTGTAGGGAATTCTCCCAATCTTTTACGGGGAGTGCTCTGAAATGGTACAACAGCTTGTCTCAAGGTTGTATTAAAGATTTTGATACGTTTTGGGTGGCCTTTCGAAGGCAGTTTGTGGGGAGTAAGGAGCTGAAGGGCAATGGAGACACAATAATCCATTGTGCCCAAGAGCCAAATGAGTCGTTAAAGGAGTACATAAGTCGTTTCGTGAACACAAAGAACGGGTTGGCTGATTGCTTCGAACATGTGGCAATAGCATCCCTAAGGCAAGGTTTGAACCCAGGCAATCTGGCTGATTCGGTGACCAGAAAGAAGGCCATGACCTGGGGAGGGTTGCTAAATCAAGTTGGCAAGCAAATAAACGTTGATGAAACAAAGAAGACCAGGGTACACAGGCAGGTGAGATCCACCCCGGTGGCACCAACTCCAAATCAAAACCAGTCCGGGAACAAAGCAACAGAAACCGGACAGGGGCATGGTAGGGCAAAAGCTCAGTCTCAGCCAGCTGCTCCTGCTCAAAGTCAACAATCTAGAAAAAAGAGAGGGCCATGGGTCCAACTGGAGTGGTTCGCAGAACTCAAAGAAAGCGTGGCCACCATTTTCGATAAAACAAAAGATGAGGTACACTACCGGAGACCAACAACCTTGCAGTCTCCCAGAGAGCATCGTAACAACTCCTTTTGCCAATACCACAATGATATTGGCCATACCACTGATGATTGCATAGCATTGAAACAAGAGGTTCAAAACTTGATTGGAAGGGGAAAGTTGGGTGCATACGTTAAAAGAAGAGGAGGCAACAGGCCTGACAACACTCACCGGGTTGGTCCAAGTAATGCTGCCCCGGAGGGGGCCATGGTAATAGTGGAAAGGTTTGATGTGGAATCTGAGTACTTGGATCCTGATCCAACACGAAACAGGGTGGGTGCTATAGAGGAGTGTTCTAGGTCTGTCCCCGGGCTCATTAAATTCTTCGAGTCACTTACAATCTTCGGAGGGGACACTATGACAGCTCCTACTGCTTCTTCGAGAAAGAGGCATGTTCATAATTTAACCTCCCAGCTAGAAGGAGGCATGACATCTTATCAATCACCAAACTCATTCCCATTCATTGTCTTTGATGAGGATGATTTAAGAGACATTGCTGGCCCTCATGAGGATGCTGTTGTCATAGGAGCATCTATATGGGGCAATGAGATAAGGCGAATTTTGGTGGATACTGGAAGCTCTTCCAATATCCTTTTCCTAACCACTTATAAGAAAATGAAAAATCCAGCTGTGATTCAAAAGTCGGACAGGTCAATCGTGGGCTTCACGGGCAGCTCAGCCGATGTGATCGGGGAGTTTGAAGAAGAAGTGTTATTGTGCAGGGGCCCTTTCAAGAAAGTGGTTAGAATACTCTTCATCGTAGTGGATTGTCCCACTTGCTATAATGCTATTCTGGGGAGATCTTGGCTCTCTAGAATGCATGCAGTGGCTTCGACAGTCCATCAGTGTTTAAAGTATGCTGTTCAGGGACAGGTTGGGGTTGTCCGGAGCAGCCAAAAGGTTGCAAGAGAATGCTATGCCACTGCCTTGGCTCCTCGAATGCTGGGGGCAGTCCGTGTAAATGATCAATAGCAATTTGAGGGTCTTTCTGGGGGTAAGGGTGAGATTGATGACCCCATGGAGACCCCCGGAGTGTTAATCCCAATTGAAGAGGTTGAAACGCACTGTCTGGAAGAAGGCAAAAGTGTCAAGATAGGGTCCAAGATGCCACCAATGTTGAAAGAAAAGATGTTGAAATTCTTGAAAGACCATCAACACGTTTTTGCTTGGTGCAATGGTGATGTTACTGGAGTTCCATCAGAAGTGATATCCCATCACCTAGCTGTCCGGAGGGATGTGGCACCAGTGGTTAAAAAAAAAGAGCTTTTTCAAAAGAATAGGCCGATGTCATAGTACAAGAGGTTGACAGACTCACAAAGATGGGGCACATTAAAGAATCTCAATATCCTTTGTGGACTGCCAATCCTGTCCTGGCAAAAAAGAAAAATGGAAAGTGGCGCATGTGCATTGATTTCACAGACCTCAATAGGGCTTGCCCGAAAGATTTGTACCCGGTCCCCCGGATAGATCAGTTGGTAGACTCTACTTCTGGGAACAAACTGCTCTCCTTCATGGATGCCTTCTCCGGGTACAATCAGATCCAAGTAGATCTAAAAGATCAAGAACATACCACGTTTGTCACTGATAGGGGTCTACATTGCTACAAGGTGATGCCTTTTGGCTTGAAAAATGCTGGGGCTACTTATCAAAGGTTAGTCAACAAGGCATTTGCTGATCAAATTGGAAGAAATATGGAAGTTTACATTGACGATATGATGGTGAAAAGCGTAGATGAGCAGTTGCACTTGTCCGATCTCCAAGAAACTTTTGCCAACTTGGCAAAAGTGAATTTAAAACTAAACCCTGAAAAGTGTGTATTCGGAGTGCAGTCCGGGAAGTTCTTAGGGTATATCATAAGTGAGCATGGAATACACCCCGACCCGGACCAACTCAATGCCTTATTCCAGATGGAGCCTCCCCGAAACATTAAAGAAGTACAGCGATTAACGGGGAGATTGGCTGCCTTGAACAGATTCATCTCCAGGTCTTCGGACAGGTGTGCTCCATTCTTTCAAACTTTGAAGGGTGCAAGAGGGTTCGAATGGACCCCGCAGTGTGGTGAGGCATTCAATGAAATCAAGAAACATCTCTCCTCTCCTAAAACTTTGTTCAAACCAGTTGACGGGGAGACTCTTATTGTATATCTGGCCGTTTCAAGTTATGCCATCAGTGCTGTGTTGGTAAGAGAGGTCGATGGTTGTCCCTACCCAGTGTATTACATCAGCAAAAGCTTGATTGATGCTGAGAGGCGTTACTTGAAACTCGAAAAACTGGCATTGGCTCTGGTGATAGCTGCAAGGAAAATGAGGCCTTACTTCCAGGCTCATCCTATCATCGTCCGGACATCTTTCCCTTGAAATAATGTCCTTCAAAAAGCAGACATTTCAAGCAGAATGACGAAGTGGTCAGTGGAGTTGGGGGACTTCGACATAGACTTTGCCCCCCGAACAGCAGTAAAAGCCCAAGCTGTGGCTGATTTTCTGGTTGAATTCCACTCCGATAGGGATTCAGAGCAACCTACTGATTCAAAAGACAAGAAAGTGTGGATTGTCCGAACAGACGGAGGGTCTAGCACCATGGGATGTGGGGCAGGAATATGTCTCACTTCCCCATATGGGGACAGCATGTACCAAGCTATTTGTTTTGCTTTCAGGGCGTCTAATAACGAGTCCGAATACGAAGCAGCTATAGCTGGGTTGAAATTGGCCCACATCTGTGGGGCTAAAAGGGTCAAGCTACTGAGTGACTCCCAGTTACTTGTCCACCATGCCTTAGGCCAATCTGAGGTCAGAAAGGAGCAGTTGGTAAAATATTTACTCCTCCTCAAAAATGAAGCGCTAAAGTTTAAAGCTGTTGTCTATGAGCACATTCCCCGGGCAGAAAATGGACTAGAAGACTCATTGGCAACAATAGCATATACGGAGTCCTACCCATGGATCCATGTGTTTGAAAGCCCTTCTATTCAACTTAGTGAGGGTGGAAAAGAGGAAGTTTTTGAAATACAAGTGAATCGGCCTCAAGACTGGAGGTCTCCTCTCATACAATATCTGTCCGATGGTATTATACCTTCAGATAAGTCACAAGCCAGAACGTTGAAACACAAGGATCGTGGTTTCATTATGTTGAGAGAAGTGTTGTACAAAAAATCCTATAGTAAACCCCTCCTACGTTGTTTAGGGGATCATGAGTCACAAGTGGTCCTCTCCGAATTGCATGATGGTGAGGGATCAGCCCATTGTGGGTTCAGAGCTTTAACAAGAAGAGTGTTACTCTCCGGATACTAGTGGCCATCAATCATGAAAGATGCTAAGGAGCTGGTAAGAAGGTGTGACCCATGCCAGAGGTACAACAATGAAATTCATGTACCAGCCATTCCTTTGGAGTCAATTTCTGAGCCCATCCCTTTTGCTCGATGGGGATTGGACTTGGTTGGGCCTCTCCATGTGGCGTTCGGAGGGTGTAAAACTATAATTGTGGCCATTGACTACTTCTCGAAGTGGATAGAAGCAGCTCCCCTGGCAGGGACAACATCAAAAGCTGTCATAAAATTCATTCTGTCCAATATATGTTGCAGATTTGGTGTCCCACAAAAGATAACAACAGACAATGGGCCACAGTTTGACAACAGAGAGGTGGAAAGCTTATGTGCCTCAAGAAGTATACATCACTGCTTTTCTTCGCCTTTTCACCCACAAGCCAATGGGCAGGTTGAAGTGGCTAATAGAACTATACTGTCCGGGTTAAAGAAAAATTTGGAAGGGGCTGCTGGGAAGTGGCCTAGCTATCTACAAGAAGTCTTGTGGGCCTACCGGACAACACCTGGGGCTGCAACACAAGAATCTCCCTTTGCCTTGGTATATGGGATGGATGCAGTATCCCCCATAGAGAAGACACTTCCTTCCTTTCGTGTTCACAACTTCTCCGGACACGCTAATGAAATGGCAATTAGAAATCAGCTTGATTTGATAGAAGAAAGAAGGGTTAAAGCCCACCTTAGAATTGCACACTATCAGAGCCTGATGAGAAGCAGGTTTGCTTCTAAAGTTAAAAGAAAAGATTTCCAGCCCGGGGACAAAGTATTGAGAAAGGTCTTCTTGCATACTAAGGAAAAGCTCTTCGGAAAGCTGGCCCCAACTTGGGAGGGTCCGTATACTATAATCGAAAGAATCAAGCCTGTGACTTATTGGTTGGAAGACAAAGATGGCAGGGTTTTAACTCACCCTTGGAATATTGAACACCTTCGAATGTACTTGGAATAACACTTGTGTAAATATTTACTTGTTTAAACATCCATGTAAATATTTGGGGGCATACCTTCCCCTCTTCGGTGGCACGGAGAGTTTTCAATGAAATTTGATGCCTTCTTCAATAATTTTCTAAGTATTTTCAAAATTCTGTCTCTTGTCATACTACCCGGACTGAAAGGTCTAAGGGCTATTTAAACTCTAGCCGGAGAATCTTAACACTCTCACAATGCAATAACTCAAAGCTACTTAAATTCCAGCTATCTAAACTAAAACGAATAATGAAAGAAGATGATGGTTGAGCAAAATAGAAACATTCATTCAACAAATTGAAACTGCCTTGGCCTTCCAAGGACTTTTGAACAAATTAGGGAACAGCAAAAAAATCTGTCCGAATAACACCGGACGCCACAACAAAAATAGTGCCTTGGCCTTCCAAGGACTTTAGTTTGAATGAAAGATGAACAAAATAAACTATAAATTAAGGTTGAGCTTTTGAAGATGGCTCGCCCTCATCTGCTTTCTTGCCCTTGATATCGCTCCTCTCTTCGACTATCTTTTTGCCCTTGGGATCAATCTCCTCTTCGCCTGGGCTCTCTCCGGTTTTCTCTTCATTATCAGATGAGGACTCACCGAAATATCCCTCGTCAACCATAGTATAATATGGAAGGTCATCATCATCCACATAGCTCCATAAGTCCCCCAATCTCCTCTTCGGGAATTTTTCGTGAAACAGGAGAACCATATCAGACTTCACCCTTTGAATCATTAGCTCCTCGCTTTGTATCATCTCCCTGGCATAGGCGTTGATCTTGGCCTTGATTGTGGCCTCTTGGTCCCTTACCAAAGCAGCCTTCTCTTCAACAGCCTGAGTCACTGCATTTTCTAAAGCAATCTTGTCAGTGGTCAGGTTGGTGATGAGCTTCTCCTTTGCTGCAGTTTCTCCCCTTGAGGTTGTAAGGTCCTTCTCCACTCCGGACAGCTTATCCTGAAGATCTTTTATGGTTTCTTCTAGGGTGGAAACTTTTATGTTACTTTCATTTTGCTTCCTCTTCAGCTCCTCATTTGCTTCCTTAAGCAAGTCAGCATTGGTGGTGGCAGTGCGGAGGTCTTCGGACAGCTTTTCCTTATCAGACTTGAGGTCTTTGATAGTGTCTGCTTGACTCCGGACTTGCCTCTCCAATGTGAGCACTGGCTGCACATTGCTAAGCAGAGAATGGGAAATAGTGTCCTTCTCACTAGAAACCATTAAAGTCTTACCGTTAAAGTTGACCGTATTGGAGCTGCTCGGAGGGATGTAGGGCCCTGCGAACTCGTCTCTGGGCAGGCCAAGAAAATATTCACCAAGTCCACCCAGACCGGTGATGTCCACTTCATCCAAGTTGAGCTCTTCCCCCTCAACTTCATCAGTGTGAAACTCTCTGGGGATCTCTTCGGCCAGCGTTGGGTCAGAAGGGCCTGTGGGGGAAAGAGGGCTCCGGATCCCGGAGAGCGAGCTCATCTCCTTGTGAAGTCTTTTTCTTCTTGACTACCCGGTCAGCGCTTTCACTTGCTTGCTTGCGAGTCCTCTTGGGAGCCCTTGGAGGTTTTGGAAGGTCTACTTCCTGCTTCTCGGTCTCTTGCTCCACCACCTGCAAGAGGGTTGCATCAATTTGAACTTGGGCTGGCCCCTCTGGCTCTATTGGGGCATCCTTCTCAGCATCACCTGCCACCTTCTTGCCTTTTCTTCTGCCCTTCATTTTGCTTGGGGCTTTGGCCCGGGCAGGCAGGTAGAGTGTCCCATCCAGCTCATGGGACCTTCTCAGCACAATGTCTTCATCAGGCTGGGTGGTGAGCTCCTCCCAAGTTAGGTCTCTCCGACCTGTGGTGTTCCACAGGTGAGACCTTGCTAGATTTCCAGGGGTGAAGGCCTTGTGAAATCGATTCTCCCAATTCTCTGCGGCCCAAGCGTTGATTTTGCCACAGGTAGTCTGTCCGGCCTTCAGGTAGTCCCCGAACTCCTTTGGCAGCTTTGATAGAACAGAAGAGAAATTGGTTAATAAAAACTTAACTTAAAAAAAAGGAGAAAAACGGACGGAGACTCAAGTTGAGAAACTTACGGTCACTCCTCCACCTACTCCTGAGGAGGCTTGGGTTCTCTCCGACCTTGATTTTCTTGCCATTTCCCATGAGCCACTGACAAACAAGAATTGGCTCCTCCACTTACTCTCCGATTCCAGGAGATCATCAACAGCCTTGAGATCGTTCCCCATGTTGAAATGGTAGAAGGGGAACTGATGATGCTTGCACAGGTTAGCCACTGCTGCGAACTCTTCCATAGGAAGAGGAATCCCAGATAACCTAGACGCCATGATGCATGACATTAAGGTGAACCAACCATTGGGGCTTAGCTGTGTTGGGCAGAGCTTGACCAGGTGGAAGTAGCGCACAATCTCCGGGTCTAGTGGGAACCTGAGCCCCCAGTTAAATAGCTCCATGAAGAAGACTATCTCGTTTCGTTTACAATCCATTGGGGTCTCCGGATCAATGGGGATCCTTATCTTCACGTTTTCAGGGATCCTCCATTTGGTGCGCATTCTACCCAGATCAGAGGTATGGATGAATGCATACTTGGTCTTATGCAAGGCCAAAAGGTACTTAAACTCGACCTTGTGGAAGCACGGCCCCACTCTCCCCTCAAGGCACTCCGGCAGGTCCGAGCGCCTTAGGTACAAATTCTCTTTGCCCTTTTTGGTAGCAGCAGCAGTGGTATCAGCCTGTCCGGAGGACTCAGACTCAAAGGGAACCTCTTCAGTAGAGTCCTCCATTCTCTCCTGCATAATTGTTGGAGGGACTTCTGTGGAAGTGGTTCGGAGAGGATTGATGCTTGGCATAGCGTGCCCTCCGGACTGTTGCCTGCCTGTATCTATCTGACTTCTCACCTCGAGTTGAGTTTCTGAAGTAGAAGATTCTCTGGAGGGTGCTGGGCTGCTGGCCTCCGGACCGGACAGCCTCTCCCGGGGAGCTCTAAAGGGCTCTCCAGACCCAGAGTCACTATTCGTTGTCCCCGATTTTGAGGGAGTATTTTTAGAAGTTAGCCCCTTGACTAACCGGCTTGGCCTCTTGATGACTAATTTCTCCGGAGAGTGGTCAGAGTCAGACCCCATGGCAATAAAAGATGATTTTTTCCTAACGCTTGTAGCGGTGACTCCTGGTTCAACAGCAGGTCTTGACTCCTGAACTGAGGATCCAGATACTATGGGAGAAAGGGTAGATTGAAAGAGCTTTTTGGGCTTGGTACCTTTTGAAGAGGCTGAGTCTCTATCAGATTCTGCAACAGAGGAGGCTGGTTTCTCAACAGGCGACGATGGTAGCCCTGCTGCCAGTCGTTTTTCCTTCTCGACCCTTTGTGCTTTCTCCAACTCTGAAAGGTTGAGCCAACCGCCTTTGATCAATGCTGTTCTTGCTGTAAACATAAAACAGCCAAGGAAGTTTTTGTTCTAGAGAGATAAAGCTCTGGGTGAAATTGCAAAGTAAAATTTGAGAGAGATAGTGAAAACAATGAAAAATGAATGAGAATTTATAGTAAATGTGAAAAAAGGAGTTGATTCCTAGGAGAATCCGAAAAGTTGGGTAATGATTAAAAGACGGCGCTGATGTCACTATTGGCAATTAAAGAGGTTACTTGTTCAAGAAGGTGGAGCGAAATTCGAGGTGAAAAAACGGCTGGAGTGGCCAATCAGAAAGCAACACGTGTCCCACTATCTTTGGCAAAAACCGTTTGAAATTCGTAACGTTTAATCTGTCCGAGTATACCCACAACTCTGTCCGGATTAAGAACCACTTCATGCAATCGGACTGTTTTTCAGTTCTTTGACAAGGACACTTGCTCAAACACCTAAAAAAGGGGCTCCTGATGAGTCCGAATTCAGCATACTCCCCGGAAGGGAAAATCAGTCTAAATCTCTCCGGATACCGGACAAGCACTAAGGACATAAATCGGACAGATCATTTGGGCCGGACAGATCACTTCGAATACTGCGAACTTAATGCTGTTCGAACTATGACTAAAGTACTAAAAAACCTAAACACTTCCTGACTAAGCTACCAGCCCTCCTGCTTAGAACTCATGGGTCTTTAAACATGACCCGAGTCCATTCAACATGACCCGAAAGCCCATAAGGGCCCAAACATCACACTATAAATACCCAACCACCAGCATTAACTATGGGTAATGAAAATTAACTGCTACCAAGCTGCTTAATTATCTCTCCACCGTTAAACACTCACATACCACCGTTAAACACCCATACACCACCTTGAAACTCCACTTAAAATTACTAGCCTACCCTCAGGCGATTATTATCCACACCAAATGTGGTCAAAGTATTATTGGTTATGCTAATTTCGCAGCAACAACAAAGTTCTTGAGATGATCTCCAATTGCACATGAAATTGTCCCAGTCAAATCTGTTTGGGTAAAAGATCTCATTAAAGCTCGAAACTAGTAACATTATTAGTCTTCTCCCACCTCCTCCGGGTGGAAAAGATGTTAACTTCTATATCCCAAATCAGAATTAAAATTTCACCATTATTAGCACACATCATATCATCAAGATCTCGGGGGCCCACGTTCATTAGGACAATCTTATGTAGAACGCGTATAATATTCTCAAACATTTTTTTATCGTATGGCTAACTATACTTGGGAATCTTACTATCATAGACAAGTTACTCGCGTAAGGTTACAATAACATTTAATGATAGATTTCTATTATTTTCAGTTGGTTTAGGAACCTTTCTCCATAAAGATTTCCCTCCCATCTGCACCCTCTTATTAGTCCAACTAGCTACACAATATTAACACTTGGTCCATTTATTTTACTGCCCTTGGACATCTTTGGCGTGTTGCTTTGTACGTGGTGGTCTACCACATTTTAGAATATAAAAATGCTAGGATTTTCACCAACACCATTTCATGAGGCTCAATGTTAACCTATCATATTCTCTTAGACCTTTGCTACAGATTTCACGGTACAAAGATCCATTGGCCAAGCTAGACAATGACTAAATCACTTATTTTATTGCTTGCAAGTATTCTCGTGGATGTTTTTTTGGTCTAATATTTCACTCTTATTGGAGAGTGTACCTCAATATTTTGGATTCTTTCTAGTATTGTACGTTTTGTTTTATCTTATTTTGTTCATCCTTAGGGGCATGCCCCCATTGGTTCTTATAATTGCACTTTGGCTTTTATTTTTATGGGTAATACCCCGATGTACTTACAAACAACAAATTTGCATTTAATATACTTATTCTCATACAAAAAATGTTATAATTTTGTTTTGACATTTGATCTCAATCTTGGACGGTGATAGATTCATTTTTAAAGCTTGATTATACCATTTGATGTTAAGAGTATGCAGACTACATATTCATTTTATACAGGAAATCTCCTTCGTATCTATAATATATCAGTTTTCACCATATTTTAAGACATCAAGATCCCACCTCATTCTTGGACGATGAATAATTGCAATGCATGACTCTTATGTTTTGAAAAACAACTTAACTTCGTTTTCTTGGGGAATTTGAATTAACTAGATGAAACGAGCCATTATGATATATTATATTAACAATATAGTAACCTTTATATCTCTTGTTTTTCATTCACTCTATAGTTCACCGTCGGGGTGGCACCAGGCTCAATGTCGTAAAAAATGAAAGATCTATCTAGTACATCTATGTCGATGAAAACACCAAGCAACCAAAAAAAAGATGTCATATCCATAAGGCATGGGAAGCTACTATCTCTAGGCTACATGTTGTTGTGTCATTGTTTCTATTAGTAAATTTTTGGTGTCATACTTAAGGACTATTCTTTCACCACATATACATGCAATCGATACTTTCAAGCATTTTGGGGAAATCCTCAGTCCTGACCAACTTGTAGTAACCTCTCCAATTTTCCCACATTCATACGTCTTAAGTATTCATTTTGAATATATTCATCACAATCATCTATTGTATTTCCATAAGCAAACATGCACATATCACATGTGGACTTCTGGATACTTGCAAGCCAATTTTGGCTGCATTATTCTTCATTTGAGTAAAATATTTATCGTAACTAGATAAACTTTCTACAATAAGGAGAAATGGTGACCTCCTCATATGAAACCCTATTCTAAATTATTAAAGAGGATATAGTTTGATGGTAAAACAACAAAACTAGAGAAAAACTATGGTTTAACAAAAAAAACGTTTTATTGTTGAAAATAAAATCCATTACTGTACCAAAACAAAGGTCGCAATAGTAAGATCATCCATATTTATTTGTAAAACTTTAAATTTTATTATATTTAAAATCAAAGAAAATAAAAAAATTACATATACTAATTAAAGACAAAAATATACATAAATACCTAGTCAACTATCTCACTATCATCTAATACCCAAAAAAATGTATACTAACAATAGATACTTTGACCATGGTGAAAAATAACCGTCTTTCTTTCTTTGAACAAACTTCCTCTTTCTAATTTTTTTTTATATTAAAAAGCCTGTATCTTTCAAACCGTAACTCGGAAAAACAAATATGAAAGTGCTTTCTTTTTTTGAAGACGAACAAACGTATATCCATTAATTATATTTTTGGAATATTTTTTTGAATTTTTTTTTCGTCCGTAACATGCGAGACTAAACATAACCAACCATGCGAGACCAAACATAACCAATTATACGAGACCAGGTAAACCCAACCATGCGAGACCATGCATAACCAACCATTAGAAACAAAACATAATCAACCATGAGAGACCAGACATAATCAACCATAAGAGACTATGAAAAATCAATCATGCGAGACCAGACATAACCAACTATGAGGGATCGGACATAACCAACCATGAGAGATCACACAAACCAACAATGCGAGACCAGTTTTACTGGGGCCGATGAGAAAAAAATCATCAATTGATCTAATATTAAACGTCTTAAAAGAACTATAATTTATTATGCATTGTCTCGTATGTTTATTATGATTGGTCTCCCATGTTTTATTATGTCTAATCTCACATGTTTTTATACATGGGCTCGTATTTTTGGTTATGTTCGATCTCTAATGTATATTTATGTCTGGTTCGTGTGTTTTTTTGCATGGTATCGCATATTTCGGTATGTCTTGTCTGTCATGCTACTAACAGATTTTTTTAATATAAAAAAAATCATCAATCAACGATATTTTCGAATTTTTATCTCGAACTCCGATTTAAAAGATACTGATTTTTTTTAAAAAAAAATTTTGTACGTGACTTAGTGATGGAGCACGTGTACTGAAATATTATTAAAAAATTAAATATTGAGCGGTATGAGAAGAAATTATTAAATATTCATTAAATAAAGTTTAGCTATGGAATGGTACCGAAGTTTATTTGATTTTTCAGGTGTTACCCGCAATTAAAAGATATATAATCGGACTTTTATACGTACTAATCCTTTTTAAAGGAATGTTGTAGTCGATTTAATGTGATTTTTAAAGGAATGTTGTAGTCGATTTAACGTGAAACCATATTCTATTTATAGCAATCAAACACCTTCCACAGTTTCATTTTTCGAAAGTAAAAGTATAGGCTGAGTTACAATTGTCCATAAAATATTAATCAAGACAGATATTCAAATTGTTAAAACTTTCAAAGCTCTTAAACAATAAACAATAAACAATAAACTAACTCTTCGAGGTCTGAAAAGAGTCGGTCAAATATTATATAATCATAATTTTAGCCAAGTGTTGGTATAAGAAAGAGTTTTCGAGAGGCTATTCACTTTGAGAGCTAGAATGGAGACTCCAGATCCAAAACGGCAACGTAGTGAGGAAACCCGAGAAGATGTAACTACCCGTTTACCGGATCATATGGTTGAGCATGTTTTGGGTTTCTTTCCTACCACCAAAGAGTCCATCAGAACCAGCGTCTTATCAAAGAGATGGAAATCCCTTTGGAGTTCTGCCCCCGTACTCTCCTTCTCCAACATTAATGGAAACCCTCCTCCAGTAGATGACTTCTCCAACGTTAATGGAAACCCTCCTCCAGTAGATGACTTCACCTCCTCTCTCGACAAAACTCTAAGTAAGTGCAACTCTCATGCTGAACTCCAAGCTTTTAACCTCGAACTTGACTTGAGCTTGATAGAAGAATCCAGGTGTCCCATAGACCAATTTCTACGCTTAGCATACGAATACTCCAAACAGAAATACATGCCTCAAATTGATAGGTGGGTTCGCCACGCAATCTTGCGGCGTGTCAAGCAACTTTCTCTAGTGTTTTACAAAAGACCATACGAGGTGACTTCTAGTTCTTATCTATTCAACCATTCAAGGTTGACAAAACTGAATTTGAGTGGATGTACTTTCGAGTCTAATGCACGGTTTTCGTGGCCATCGCTTAAGGCTTTATTCCTCGATCATGGTTATATGTATGACGACCTATTTGCAGCAATTCTATCTGGATGCCCTGTTCTTGAGTATTTCACCTTAAAGTCTTACCACTTTTTTAGAGGTGTTTATAGGCTTAGCTCAGTCACTCTGAGAGATCTAGATTTAGATGTTACCAATGCTCTACCTGTTGTCGTAGAGGTTCGTGCTCCAAATCTCAGGAACATGACCATTAAAAGGATGCACAAATGGATAAAGTTTAACATAATTGATGTGTCTTCCCTGTTACGAATCAGACTTGGTTTTCTTGGTGTTAGTGGTTGCACTTCTATCAACCTAAACTCGATAAACGAACTTCTTCGAAAGCTAGATTGTGTTGAGCAATTTACCTTTGATCTGGCAGAGGAGATTCAGGTATTTCTTCCACTTTACTCCTGTAGTATCATTCTCTCTTACTCATTTTTGCTCACCTCATATAATTTGCCTAATTTTGTTTTGGTTTCTTGATTATATTTGTATCAAGGTTTTGTCCACAACTAAAGCTAACGGGATAGTGTTGAAGAATTGCAAAGACTTAAATGTAAACATGGCCCTCTCCGATACTTTGCTTTATGAGTTACTGAACTTGCTCAAAACTTCACCTAATCTAAAGAGACTGAAAGTTAAACTGCATTCCAGGACTCCTGGTCAGGTTGGTTCATACTGTGCCCTTTGGTGCTTTTATTTTGATTTTGTGGTGTGTACGATGTATCTTTTTATAATTTGAGAAATTATATGAAATGATTCTTTGGCGTCGTACTATTTCTTTATACGATTTGTTTCCGTTGAAAATATAGTTGATCAAGTTCCGTGGTGTTGTAGGAATATGCACATATCGAATTACCAATCTTGATCAGACAATTTCGTTCTTTAGTTATATGATTGTTTTGAACTTTCTAAATGCAAGGGTGAAGAGGAATGGAAGCCACAGCAGAGTAGTTTGAGTTATTTGATCTCACATCTGACAATGATTGAGGTTTTTTGCGACCAATCATCTGAGTTGAAGTCAAAACCTCTACTCAGCCTCGTAAAATTTATGCTTGGAAATACCATGGTGCTAGAAAAGCTGTGTGTCACTACGGACAAGAGTTGCGACGATCAATCAATTGAGGGTAGGAAAGAAAAGGATTTTTCCATGGTGGAGGTGCCGCATCTTATTTTGAGTCATAAAAAGGCCTCACCGAATACCATAGTTCAATTTCGAGAAGTGTCTGACTGAAACTACTATAACTCTTTGTTACCATAAACAGCTTTAAGTTTTAGTATCTTTTTTTGTCCAACTTGGGTTGTAAGATGTTAAACTATCCTCATGAAGGCGCTTTTTGTTATTACCACTGTCAAAACACGAGGATGATAGTCTTATCCTCCAGGATAAGAAATTTTCTTCGTAAACAATATCAGGTTCTTTTATATTTTCTAAAACTCCCAATCGCCGTTTATAATTTTGAATGGCTAACCCATGGCAAAACTTGTACTTTCCGAATTGTGTCTCCCGTTTAGTTGGAATCCGAAGTATTGTTCTCTAAGTTTATTTTTGAGTATTTTGGTTTGGTTAAAATGTTTTGAGCTTTTATTAATTAATTTTAATATTTTGAATTTTTAAGCAACGGGCTTATTGGAAGTATGAGTATTATATATTTCATTTTCTTATTAAGTATGCTATTGGGAGTACGAGTATTATATGCTTTGGATCCAAAGATACGTCTAAATTTGGTTTCGATCCATTTATAAAAAACTCAGATTAGTTGATATATGTTCTTACTTAGATACCACTAATCATTTTCATGTCTAATGATAAGAGACTTTGGCCCTACTTAATTTTCCACTAACTTATTTCTATGATTTGAGTTTATAGGAAATGAACTTGGATATATTTTAGTATTTGGATGAAGTTTATTTTTTATAAATTTGTTTTAGTTTTGTCGACTTAACATATTTTACATTATTTTTAATATTTTGTTTTGGAAACGAACTTAGAGGTTTTAGTCTCTAACTTGGTTCCAAAAATAAGAGGACTAGTTTAACCAATTTATCGTTTTTTGTTATGTCATAAAGGGTTCATCTGGTAAAATGCATAAGAGTTTAAAGTAAATTCATATAAAAATAATGTTAGGTATATGTTTAAAATAACTGATACAGGTCAGCTGAGAATTCAGGGCCGAAGAATTGGGTAGTCGAGACTTAAGGATCGTAACTTTTGAATCTTTAAATGGTTGGAGCTCAACAGAGACTTAGGCGGAGAGATGTATATTGGAATCTAAAGGAAAAGTTGTTCCGAGATTATTGAGATTATTGATAAGTAATTATTATAACTGAAAATGCAATATCATTATATGTTAGACCTAGGTGTAAAGACTTATGTTGAAGAGACTTCTGAAGAATATTTTATATTTCTCACTGGAGCGCTCATTCACTATTATATTGAAAAATATAGATTGATAAATTATTCTCAACCATTGATCAAGTTACCTTTGATTCGAGCATGCGTGTAGAATGAAGAAGGTATTATAAGGTATAGCAGTTGCACGTGACAGCGTTAATGCTTCCATTACCCTCCACAATGTACAACCATACGAATGTCAGGCTTACAACAGTGTTTTTGTTTGACTTTTTAAGAGAACGAGTTGTAAATTTCTGTTGTGAGCATGGGAGATCATTTTACTTATCATTGGTTCTATAAATAGTTGAAGAAAGATACGAAGCTTGTCTAGCGAGCATGAGCGGGAGTAAAATTTCTAGAGAGAGATATCCAGAGCTTCTCTGGTTTTAGAGAGAGAATTAAGGTAAAAGATAAACACTGAGAGAAACAACGAGATCCAGAGTACCTTCTGTAAGTCGAAGATGCTATGTAACCGAAGACGAGTATTTGTGTTAGTTGTGTTTGAGAGATTCTATTTGTAATATTTTTTTATATAATATAGTTAATCTTTGACAATACTAGAGGGATGGAAAAATATCAACCTTCTCGTAGCATGCTCACCCCTAGCAACAATAGATCTTGTAGACACTTCTATGTGTACCATAACGACCGTGGTCTCACAACTAAAGGCTGCTAAAAGTTAAGGGAACAGACTCAGATATTGATTGATAATGGTGAGCTCGTTCAGTTCATCAAGCGTAAGGAATGGGAACAACACGAAAAGAAAAGTAAAAATAGTCGGTAGATGACCAATCGTAAAAAACAAGATGGCATGAAGAATGAATAATGGCTTCATACTATTTCTTATGGAGATAAGATGTCGGGGCCGAAACCCAACTCCATGAAAAAACACAAGAAAGATTTAGAGGTAGAGTTGGTGGACGAGTTCATACTACAATTACAATCCGTAGCCGACTTGTCTTTCAATTATGATGAGTTGAGTGACATCGTCACTTCTGACGATGACGTTCTCATAATTATCTTAGATATAGTCGGATTATTGTTTCGTGTGTTCTGGTCATCAACGAAAACTCGACTAACATTATTTTCAAAGCCATTTATGAAAAATGGTTTATGTACCACTGTACAAACCGAATGGCAGTTAGTTGGTCGACTACAAAGGAAAATATTCTAGTTGTGTTTCCAAAGTTAAACTTCATAAAATATGGGATATGGTAGTTCCTAGAAGATTGCAATAGTGATTTTTATGATTGTCAATACCTATAACTTGTACAATATAATCGTGAGAAGACCCTGGTTTCACATAATTGAGGCAAATACTTCCAGGATGTATATCTTGTTGGAAACCTAGTAAGGATAATCAGACACAGTCAAAAAAATCCATAAATTGTTATGTGATCTTCTTAAATCCTACGAAGTTAGCTCAATAGAAATTAACAAACCTTGAAAGGTGTTGTTGCCCTGACAAGGTCGATCAGCTCACAACCGAGGTCAACGATCCAAGGTAAACGGTTCAATGTGATTATATCTTGTGTGATGTCGTTGAAGAAATAATAATAAGGAGTAAGTCATTAAATTCGCGATTTAATTCCATCCTAGGTTTAAACACAAGTTGATAGAGTTACGGAGAACTAATTTGGATGTTTTCGTGTGGAGTGTTAATAATATCTACGGAGGTAGCTCGACCATCATCTACCACAAGCTATCAATTGATAAGAGGTTGAGATCAGTTAATAAAAAATAAAGGGTTATTTCTTCCAAGAAGTTTCAGGTCGTTGTCAAAGAGGTACAGAAACTGCGCAGACTTGGCCACATTCAAGAATCCATATACCCAACTTAGTTGGTCGACCGTTTATTGGTTAGAAATATGAATGTGTAGTGGAATATGTACGTAAATTTTACCAAACTCAATAAATCATGTATGTAAAAAGTCTTCCTTTTGCCTCATATCGATCAACTAATATATGCTTTTACGGGAAACAAATCCTATCATTTATGGACGCATACTCAGAATACAACCAGATTTGAATATACCGTAGTGACAATGAACATGCCGTTTTTCAGAAAAATAGAGGTTTGTATTACTATAAAGATATACAATTTATTTTTAAAAATACAGGTCAACTCACCAAAGGCTAGTTAACTAGATATTTGAAAAGAAATTGGGGAAAAACAAGGAGGCTTACATCGATGATATGATCGTAAAAAGTAACATCATGGGTCGTTATCTATAAGTTTTATCTCACATATTCGATAACTTATGAAATTTTAATCTCAAGATATATCCGTTGAAATGCTCATTTGGAGTCCGTAGCGACAATTTTCTGGGGTACATCGTTAATAAAAATAGAATCAAAACTGACACCGGGCAGCTAAAACACTTTTAATAATTAAACCCCCATAAAATATTGAACAAGTTTAGAGATTGACGGGCTATCTAGCAGCGCTATTAGGTTTTTTCTCTAATTATTTTGATTAGAGCCATCGTTTTTTGAAGTTATTAAAGGATCCGAAATTCAGTAAGACCAAAGAGTGCGACAAGACCTTCTGGACTTTATCCAACCCCCAAAATTATTTAGCTCCTTATACCTACATCTCTCCACTTGTATCCTGAGTGTTGTCTTGGTTAGGGAGGACGAAGAGGTGAAGTGACAAATTGATTATGTAAGTAAAAATTTCTCGATGTCAAAAAACGATATTTTAATCTACAAAAATTGACCGATGACGATCAAGGGTCAATCAATCGCCAATTTTATAACTGAATTCGGGAAGGACATAACCGATGACGAAGAGGAAATGCAACTAGACTTAGGATATTTATAATATATGATCGAAGTTTATGGAGCCTCAAATATTAATGGAGGAGGATCTGACATCATCATAAAAGCTTCATTCAAGAAAAATAAGGCAGTTTGATGTCACCAACAATGTGGCTAAATACGAGGTTGTCTTGAGTGGTTTGAAATTGACTTTTATTTGTAAAGGAAAGTTCGTGTGAGGACGGTCTGATTACTAGTTAATGATAAGTTAAACAAAAGGTTTATACGAGGAAAAGTAAGAAATAATGAGAGGGTAGCTGGATCCATTGCAAGAATGGGAAAAAACTTTGCATGAGTAGAATACGAACAAGTACCTTGTCTGGATAACTCGATGGTATATTCATCAACAAAATGTCATGGTAATGGTCAAAGACGGGAGCCGAGAGTACTAACTATATTCGCGAGATCAAATCCTCCATGCAGTTCGGGTATTACGAATACAAGCAGTTAAGTATGACATTGTGGATATTAAAGCTTAGTTTAACAATTCATTTTGGTAGGTTTTTATTGGCGTAGTTTAGCAATTCTGTCGAAGCCATCATCCAAGGATGTGATATATGTAAAAAAAATGTTAATATGAGTCATTTTCCTAGCAAAAAACAAAGCATAGTCCAAACACCTTGCCATTTCGATATGTGTGGGATCGATATAGTGGGACCTCTACCTACGATCACAGTAAAATAAAAACAATTAGTGATGGTCGTTGACATAGGTCAAAGTAAAAACTTTGTGCAAGATAAGAGTTCACGAAATTTGCGAGTTTCCAAAGAGTTAAATATTATCTAGGTTCGAGATCTCAAGAATCCTAATGATGAATATCGACCTCAATTCCAAAACTAGGTAATGATGATTTTGTGTAAAATATACATGGTAAAATAACATTTTTGATTCCATATTACCCAAGAAAATGTGCAAGTGAAGGTAATAAACTGAACTATTATCGACGAGATAAAGAAAAAGATAGTAAGAGCCAATGGAAAATGGTCTAATAAATTAGCTTAGGTAATTTTGACATATATGACGACCCATAGGTCGGCCACTAACGAAACCCATTTTTTCTTAAGATATGGGATGGAGGTTTTCATGCCCCTAAAAATCATCATACATAGTTATAGAATCAAGTATTATCTGGAGGAAGACAATGGTAACGAACGAAAAATCTCCATCGACTTGATTGAGGATTGAGGAACATTACGACCAAATTGGTTCGTGCAGAGTACTTTAAAAAACTCATGTAGAGCATATTTGATTCCAAAATGAAGCCTCAAACTCTTACATAAGACGATTTGGTAAAGAAAAAATATATTTTAAGGAGCAAAGGATAAAACTTCAGGAAAGTTAGCACTTAATTATGATTGACGATACATAATGATCTTCAAAAGGAACCATGAGGCATATCAGTTGGTAAACAAGGATGGAAACACTGAAAAACCTTTGGAAGATCCAACACCTAAAATATATATAAGAATACTTTGTATCAAAACATTTTGTAAAGCGGTTGTGCACTCTTTTTCACTTCTGGTGGTGCATGGGTTTTTTTTAATGAGGCACAATGTAAGTAATTTCATTAGTATGTAACTATGCATGGAAAATTATTTTTCTATTCAATAAGTTATACCTTAAGCATAAATAGATACTGACATTCGATAAATACTCACAACACAATCTATAACACAAATACATGTTTGAATTGGCAGGATAAATCTTCACGTTTACTAATAAGCATAAGTAATAGCTATCAGATAAAGAATATGTTGCTAACACAAACAGAACAGCAATACTAGGAGGGTTGGGGATCGTGTAAACTCTATATATAGTGGATTTACCCCTAGAGATCTCCGTACTAGAAGGACTATACGTAAAATAACCATCATGCTCGACTATAAACAACATAATCTTCACGATCGTAAGTATCTAAGTTAAACCATAAGCATTTAAAAGATGGAGGTCGTGTATTATAACACCTAAGCGAACATGGTTAATAAACTGGCCTCAGGTTGATCAATCATAAGGTTATGCAAGCGACCACACTGAGTCCTCGCTTAAAACATCAAAGTAGCAAAATGGTTCATGAACCAAGTCTATAAATTCACGCAAGCGGCTATATTGGGCCCTGAATTAAATGTAAAGTAGCGACATGATTCACGAACCAAGCCTATAAGTCCGCATGATTGTCCAAACGGAGCCTTGACTTCAAATTTCAAACATCTGAACATTGTTACTCGAAAATCTTAAGGTCAAATAAGCCACACGGTTACACAATGGGCGATATTATGCCTAGACTCACGAGTAAACTATATATCTGATCCCTACGATAAGATTACATGTAAATATATATTGCTCCCATTTAATCACATATGATACAACACATGTTAGAGCACACCTCTAAAATTATATAACACGCCAATAAGTAAACATTACAATACACAATAAAATCAAGAAATAATAAGTTATTTAAGATACAAAAACTCCCCTGAACAAAAGATTAGTCTTATCAATTAGCCCGAGACATATACTTTGCTTCGGTAACACCCTCGGAATCATGCTCACTACAAGGAGAAATCACATTGATGTTTTCATCCCCGTCTTCCAGTCGGAGTTACATCTCTCATGCCTTCAGCAGTATGATCTCCCTCAATAACTGCTACTTCGTCGTCATCATTTTTACCATCATTTTCCTCTTTCTCTCCTTATTCCTTGTCGTATTATAAACATGGAAGCTCATGCTAAAGTACCAAAGACCTTAAGTTACCTAAAATTTATTTTAGGATTATTTCTCTAAATCTCGAGGACTGCATTTTTTGTACCCTCTTTAGTTGACCCTGTGTAGTCATCATGTTTTTTCTTTGTCCCTTCTTAACCGTCTTCGCGACCACTTTTAGTATTACCCTTTTCGAGTTCTTTATAGTTATTGCGACCTCTCTCACCTCATACTTCAAGATTATATTTTCAATCATTGTTGTACTCACACGGGTAGATAGTTCTTCTATTTTACTTGAGAGACTTATATTTTCATCAAGAAGAGGGACATTTTGGCCATCATTTTATCATTTTGCACAGATGTTTCATTACTCTGAGTAACTAGATATGCTCTGATAGCAATTAAATTTTTATTTTGTGTCTTCAAGGCATCTCTTTCAGCACATACCTTCACAACAACCCCATCCCCTTTAAAAGTTTTCTTCATCAGCTTCTTAAACCATCGCTTTGAAATAAAATAAGCTTGCTTAAACCTTCCTAACTACCTATTTAGTTCTCTGGTCAAGCGAAAAACTACAGGCTTCATCTTGAAACTTTCCAACACGTCGACATCTGCATGGTTTATTCATTGATAAACCAATACTATTGAGTTATGATGAATCAGTAAAATTACAAATACTAAAGGACTCAACTACAACGCCCGTCAACATACAATTGGGAGAGGTATAACACCAAATTTTGACCTATATTTCTAGATGCAACTATCTTTACATGGTAATAAGAAATTTACTTAATAAAAAGTGAATGCAACTCCAGCAACCAAACCAAATTGGAAACAATAGATAATCTCCACAAGATATTTATGTCACTCATCTCATAAATATTCTTGAACAACAATCGATATTACTTACCTGAATCTTCCATGTAAAAAAGACAAGAGCTAACAATCAGTAAATCATGTAAATGTAGTTGTATCTAGAAATACAGGTCAAACTAGCGTTACACTAATCATTTCTTATATGTATTCATCCATTTTCGTTGAACCTGGCCATATTTTTTAAAAATCTGATACTCCGAGTTCCTAGTCTTAATTTTTTTTTAAATGATGGTGAGATGAGAGAAAATTAACGATCTTATTTTCACCTTGATTAAATATATAGTAAAAGGGGTTCTTTTTCAATTTTCATACATTAATATTTGTTAGGAAGTTCACCAAAAATATTTGGATGTTTAGAATCCTTGAAATTAACTTCACGCTAAGTATCGTGTAACACTTATTATTAGTTAGTTTTGTAGGTCATATCCGAATGTATCTAAAAACTCTTGAATTAACGGGTGTAAAGGCAATCACAAAACCAATTCAATATAGTGTTAAAGAAACAAGTCTAATATTCTCGGTTTTAAAGGCAAGTTACCTGGATCAAACATGCGAGTTACAATATTGTTGAGAATACCATATTTTTTCCCTAAAAATGTGATGTTCCTCTTTCGGCATATGAGCATGGCTACCAGATAATTGATAAAATAATTGGTCTAAAAATTCATTTTCTCCTTATTTTCTACAAGAGAAAGGGCATTGCCGGATTTTTTTTGCAGCTTTGTTCCTTTTGTGAGCCATTATGAGGTCGAGAGAATACAAATTATTAGTAGAATTTTCAAACTTATGCTCGCTTCTTTCGTGCGTTACATGATGATCAGGATCACAGTTTGGGCTCACCTAGAGATTTTAAGAATAAAGCACATATATCTAGTATTACAGTCTTAATAATGAACTTCCACACAAGATCTCCCTTTCTATAGTTAATGGTTCTGTTATACCATAATATTAGGACTTATTATATAATTAGATATTCTCCATACTTGCAACATACAAGCCACAAACCTAAATGGAGAAGAGACAAGGAACATACCTATTGACTATGGTGAAGATGAATACCGATTTTCTAGAATTGGAGCTCCAATGTCACTATTCAAGATCAAAAAAATAAAGAAAATAAAGAAATGATGACGATGGGATTTTTAGAATAAATACAAAGATTTAGTTCGCATCACATCTGAGTCATTGAATTTAAACGAGATCAACGATGCTAGTTAATTGGTACATAATTGTATATGATATTACTCAGAATTACATAGTTTCAAAAAATATGTTAGACGTTAGGAATAATTGGTGGCACCAATCCTTACATGTATCGGTGAGATTATTTCAAGATAATATTTCTGTCCACACGATTTTTTCAACAAAATAAAAATTATTATTATATGTAACTAGCATATAGATCTCTATCAAGGTATTATAGTGTAACCAAAGGACAAGGTAAACCAAAGGAAGAGGTTGACACGCAGTATAAGACAAGGGCCACAATGAAACTACCAGACCAGGGTTATGTCATTGATACGAAGTACCTAAGCGTCAATACGAGTATATATAATATGAGAGTGATACATGATGTAATAGTAAGGCCGCAACAAAGACATTAGACAAAGAACACGAGAATATTGGTCGAGCGCATGAGAATGGCATTCAAACGATTAGAATATGATATCATGTGTTGTCGCATTATATGTTAATAAGAAACATATTTACATATTTATTAGAGAACGTGATGAATGTTTATGGCATAACCACACCTCCAAACATATAATGAATAAATGATAAATTTGGAGAGAGAATATCTCTTGTAAATAGGATAAATAATGGTAGAATTTTATGTGTAAATTTTGGATTACATTATATGATTGAGAAAGAAATACCTTGTCCAAAATGAGACTCCAAGAAATTTGTGATATAGTGGGACCTCTACCTACGATTACTGTTAAACAAAAAAAATTAGTGGGTGGTCGTTGACTAATTTACCAAATAGGTCGAAGCAAGAACCTTGTGCAACACGAGTGTCCAATAAATTTATGATTTCATAAAGAGTTAAATATTGTTTTGGTTTGAGATCTCATGAATTTTGATGTCAAATAACGACCTCAATTCCAAAACGAAGTAATGATGAACTTTTGTAAATGATACATGATAGAATAACATTTTCTGATTCCATATGAACCCCAAGCAAATGTGCAGGTGAAGGAAATGAACTTAACTATTATCGACGGGATAAAGAAAAATATAGTAAGGGCCAAGGGAAAGTGGTCTGATAAATTAGCTTAAGTAAGTTGGGTGTATATGACAACCCCTAGGTAGACTAATGGGTTCCTTAATATATGTGATGGAGGTTGTTGTGCCCATAAAAATCACCATCCATAGTTATAGAATCAAGTATTTTTTTAAAGAAGGCAATGGTCACGAATAAAAAAATCTTCATCGACTTGATTGAGAAACACCACGACCAAGCTCAGGTTCACGCATAACACTTTCAAAAACTCATATTGAGAATATTTGATTCCAAAATAATGCTTTGAGCTCTTACATAAGACCATTTTATAATTAAGAAAATATTTCAAGGAGCAAATGATAAAATTGCGGGAAAGCTAGCATTTATTAGAATTGGCGATACCGGATGATCTCCAAAAAGAACCATGGGACATATCAGTTGGAAGGAAAGGATGGAAATGCACTGAAACACCTTTGCAAGATCCAACACCTAAAAATATATAAGAAAACTTTGTATGAAAACATTTTGTAAAGTAGTTGTGCACTCTTTTTTCACTTATGGTGGTGCATGTGGGTTTTTTTAATGAGGCACAATGTAAGTCAATTCATTAATATATATATATATATATATATATATATATAACTTTGCGTGGAAATGAAAATCATTATTTTTCTATTCAATAAGATATAATAAAGGATAAATAAATTAATGATGTTCGATAAATAATCCTTACAACACAATCTACAACACAAATAGATGTTTAAATTGGAAAAGTAAAACTTCATGTTTACTAATAAGCCTCAGTAATAAAGATAGGTATCTGACAAATAATAATTTACTAACATAAGCACAACAACAATATGAGTGGGGGTGGTCAAACTAAGCCCTGACTTAAATTTCAAAAAACCAAACATGGTCACTCGATCAAGCCTAAGATCAAATAAACCATACAGTTACTATTCCTAAGTCAACAACATATATGACCCCACATAAGATCATAAGATCATAGGTAAGCATACATTTCTCACACCAATTCACATATGATACAACACAAGTTAGAGTACAACTCCATAAGTGTATTATACATCAATAACTCAACATCACAATACAAAACAAAATCAAGAAATAATAAGTTTTTGATATACAAAAAATCCCCTTCACAAAAGATTGTTCTTATCAATTAGCCCAAGACAAATAATTTTATTCGGTAACACCCTCAGAATCATACTCACTACAAAGAGGAATCACTCTGATGTCGTCATCCTCGTGTTGACCAATTAGAGTTACATCTCCCACGCCTTCGGCACTACGGTCTCCCTTAATAACTCCTACTTCGTCGTCATCCTTTTCGTCATCACTTTCCTCTTTGTCTTCTTATTCCTCATTGCATTACAAGAATGGAAGCTCATGCTCAACGACTATCAACATTTAATTAAAAGAGCCATAACACTAAATTTGGACCTATATTTCTAGATACAGCTAACTTTACAAGATTTTTACCATCTTGACAATGTCTGAGTTGGCTGTACATCAGTAATGTTAGAGTTAGAAGTATGGTTGTTGCATAATCAAGACATAAGATTAAACGTGTCTCTTATACTATGCTTAGACCTCTACAAATTACATTTCTCTCTATATTATGCTTAGACCTTCTTTCTTGAGTGTCCATATATTCTTCGTCGGTGGCTCTTATGGTTATGCGGTTTTGATTTGAGAAACATGAAGCCTCTCCCTCTGGTGTACATGATTTACCACACCCCACTCTTCTTCTAAGGATTATGATTATCTTGTGACCCTTCGGGTTCTTGATTCTGGAGCGTCGATGTTTCTTTCCCGTCGGCTCGTTTTTATTACCAACAGTTTTGCTCGGGGAGGTCTCGTTACTGTTTTTGTCACTTTGTTTTTGAGAAGATCCATTTCATCAAGCCACTTTGCGCATCATTGCGGGTAGTTTCCTTCTCGATCACTGTAAGGGTCAATTTACTATCTCCATTCATTGTATGTTCTAGGTTCGATCGAAGCCCGGCTAACAAGAAATTTACTTCATAAAAAGTCAATGCAACTCCAGAAACCAAACCAAATAGGCAATGACAGATAATCTCGACAAGATATTTGTGTCACTCCTCTCACAAATATTCTTGAACAAACCAATGATACTTCCCCAACCCATATAAAAAAGACAAGAGCCAACAATCCGAAAATCGTGTAACAAATTAATAATCCAAACTAAGGCTACACTAATCCTTTCTTATATATATTCATCTACCTTCGTTGAACGTGACCATATTGCCTTTAAATATGATATTCTCACTTTGTAGTCACAAACACAAAGAATTTTTTCAATGATGGTCAGTGGATGCAAAATTTACGATCTTATTATGAATAAATATACTGTAAAAGAGGTTCTTTAACCATTTTCATACATCAGTATTTGTTAGTGATGAGTCCGAATTCAGAATACTTCTCGGAAGGGCAGATCAGTGTAATTCTCTCCAAAAACCGGACATAACTTTTGGACCGGACAGATCACTTCGAACCAATGTGAGCCTAAGGCTGTTCGAACTATGACAAAAGTACTAAAAAACCTAAACATTTCTTGACTAAGCTACCTGTCCTCCTGCTTAGAACTCATGGGTCTTTAAACATGACCCGTGTCCATTAAACTTGACCCGAAAGCCCATAAGGGCCCAAATTTCATACTATAAATACCCAACCACCAGCATTAACTATGGGTAAGAAAAATTAACTGCTGCCAAGCTGCTCAATTCTCTCTCCACATTGAAACACCTTGAAACACCTTGAAACACCTTGAAACACCCTTACACCGCCTTAAAACTCCACTTGAAATTACTTGCCTACCCCTATACCATTTTTATCCACACCAAATTGGCGACCACAATGGGAGGCGACGGTGCCTGAATCAAGTATTCGAAACCAAGCAAAGAATTTCTGTCTGAATGAATTCGGATAATCCAGAGCTTCCACCAGCTTTGCTCGAAGTGGTGGAGGAGAACGATGAGTATACTGTCCAAGAGCGCGACAGGTTAAAGCTTGAGATAGAAGCTCTGAGGGCTGAAAAGGCCAAGATGGGCATGAAAGAGAAATCCAAAGCGTCAGCTGCTCATCACACTGACAACCCTCGAGAGCCTGAGGCTTCGAAAACTCGTGTGAGCACTAAAAAGACTCATGCCAGCTCTAAAAAGTCTCACCGGTCCAAGCCTGTGGAGAGCTCTGACTCAAGTTCAGAATCTTTGGGCAGCTCTTCGGACAGTGAGGGAAATGAAAAATCCTTGTCCTCCACCAGTGATGAGGGTCGAACCAAGAAGAAACAAAAGCAAGTTAAGAAGTATTCCAGAAAAAGAGATCACCATGGAAGAATGAAAAGGCATATTGGAAAGGGATCATCTCACCACCGGAGGTATACAGACAAGATGTTGATGGATCCTTTTGCTTTCCACGATGAGCCAAGTATCTTTGCAACTCCTAATGAGGATACCGTGTTCAGTCGTGGAAGGAATTGGAGGCAGTCTCCACTGTCTTCTAAAATCCTGTCCGGAAACCTCCCTAAGAGGTTTGTCAGCACCAAGATGGAGAAGTACGATGGTAGTACTGATCCGGACAATCATCTGGAGCAATTCAAGAAGTTCATGATGAACTATGATGATGATGATGATAAACTACTCTGTAGGGAATTCTCCCAATCTTTTACGGGGAGTGCTCTGAAATGGTACAACAGCCTGCCTCAGGGTTGTATTAAAGACTTTGATACTTTTTGGGTGGCCTTTCGAAGGCAGTTTGTGGGGAGTAAGGAGCTGAAGGAAATGGAGACACAATAATCCATTGTGCCCAAGAGCCAAATGAGTCGTTAAAGGAGTACATAAGTCGTTTTGTAAACACAAAGAATGGGTTGGCTGATTGCTTCGAACATGTGGCAATAGCATCCCTAAGACAAGGTTTGAACCCAGGCAACCTGACTGATTCGGTGACCAGGAAGAAAGCCATGACCTGGGGAGGATTGCTAAATCAAGTTGGCAAGCAAATAAACGTTGATGAAACAAAAAAGACCAGGGTGCACAGACAGGTGAGATCCACCCCAGTGGCACCAACTCCAAATCAAAACCAGTCCGGGAATAGAGCAAGAGAAACCGGACAGGGGCATGGTAGGGGAAAAGCTCAGTCCCAGCCAGCTGCTCCTGCCCAAAGTCAGCAATCCAGAAACAAAAGAGGGCCATGGGTCCAACCGGAGTGGTTCGCAGAACTTAAAGAAAGCGTGGCCACAATTTTTGATAAAACAAAAGATGAGGTACACTACCGGAGACCGGCAAACTTGCAGTCTCCCATAGAGCATCGTAACAACTCCTTTTGCCAATACCACAATGATATTGGCCATACCACTTATGATTACAAAGCGTTGAAACAAGAGGTACAAAATTTGATTGAAAGGGGGAAGTTGGGTGCATACGTTAAAAGAAAAGGAGGCAACAGGCCTGACAACACTCACCGGGCTGGTCCGGTTAATGCTCCCCCGGAGGGGGCTATGGTAATAGTTGAAAGGTTTGATGTGGAATCTGAATACTTGGATCCTGATCCAACAAGAAACAGAGTGGGTGCTATAGAGGAGCGTTCTAGATCGGTCTCCGGGCTCATTAAATTCTTCGAGTCACTGACAATTTTTGGAGGGGACACTGTGACAGCTCCTACTACTTCTTCGAGAAAAAGGCATGTTCATAATTTGGCCTCCCAGCTAGAAGGAGGCATGACCTCTTATCAATCACCAAATTCGTTCCCATTCATTGTCTTTGATGGGGATGATTTAAGAGACATTGCTGGCCCTCATGAGGATGCTGTTGTTATAGGAGCATCTATAGGGGGCAATGAGATAAGGCGAATTCTGGTAGATACTGGAAGCTCTGCCAATATCCTTTTCCTAGACACTTACAAGAAAATGAAAAATCCAGCTGTGATTCAGAAGTCGGACCGGTCGATCGTGGGCTTCACGGGCAGCTCAGCCGATGTGATCGGGGAGTTTGAAGAAGAAGTGTTGTTGGGCAGGGGCCCTTTTAAGAAAATGGTTAGAATACTCTTCATTGTGGTGGATTGTCCCACCTGCTATAATGCTATTCTAGGGAGATCTTGGCTCTCTAGGATGCATGCAGTGGCTTCGACAGTCCATCAGTGTCTAAAGTATGCTGTTCAGGGGCAGGTTGGGGTTGTCCGGAGCAGCCAAAAGATTGCAAGAGAATGTTATGCCACTGCATTGGCCCCACGAACGCTGGGGGCAGTCCGAATAAATGATCAATAGCAGTTTGAGGGCCTTTCTGGGGGTGAGGGTGAAATTGATGACCCCAGAGAGACCCCTGGAATATTGATTCCGATTGAAGAGGTTGAAACACACTGCTTGGAAGAAGGAAAAAGCGTCAAGATAGGATCCAACATGCCACAATGCTGAAAGAAGGAATGTTGAAATTCTTGAAAGACCATCAGCATGTTTTTGCTTGGTGCAACGCTGATGTTACTGGAGTTCCATCATAGGTGATTTCCCATCGCTTGTCTGTCCGGAGAGATGTGGCCCCAATTGTACAAAAGAGGAGAGCTTTCTCAAAAGAAAAAGCTGATGTCATTGTACAAGAGGTTGATAGACTCACAAAGATGGGGCACATTAAAGAATCTCAATACCCTTTGTGGACTGCCAATCCTGTCTTAGTAAAAAAGAAGAATGGCAAATGGCGTATGTGCATTGACTTCACTGACCTCAATCGAGCTTGTCCAAAAGACTTGTATCCGGTCCCCCGGATAGATCAGTTAGTAGACTCTACTTCTGGGAACAAGCTTCTCTCCTTCATGGATGCCTTCTCCGGGTACAATCAGATTCAAGTAGATCCAAAAGATCAAGAGCATACCACGTTTGTCACTGATAGGGGTCTACATTGCTATAAGGTGATGCCTTTTGGCCTGAAAAATGCTGGGGCTACTTATCAAAGGTTAGTCAACAAGGCATTTGCTGATCAAATTGGAAGAAATATGGAGGTTTACATTGACGATATGATGGTGAAAAGCGTGGATGAGCAGTTGCACTTGTCCGACCTCTAAGAGACTTTTGCCAACTTGGCCAAAGTAAATTTAAAGCTAAACCCTGAAAAGTGTGTGTTCGGAGTGCAGTCCGGGAAGTTCTTAGGGTATATCATAAGTGAGCATGGAATACAGCCCGACCCGGACCAACTCAATGCTTTGTTCCAGATGGAGCCTCCTCGAAACATTAAAGAAGTACAGCGATTAACGGGGAGATTGGCTGCCTTGAACAGATTTATCTCCAGGTCTTCGGACAGGTGTGCTCCATTCTTTCAAACCTTGAAGGGTGCAAAGGGGTTTGAATGGACACCATAGTGTGATGAAGCATTTAATGAAATCAAGAAACATCTTTCCTCTCCCAAGACTTTGTTCAAACCAGTTGATGGGGAGATTCTCTTTGTATATTTGGCTATTTCAAGTTGTGCCATCAGTGCTGTGCTAGTAAGGGAGGTTGATGGGCATCCTCACCCAGTGTACTACATCAGCAAAAGCTTGATTGATGCTGAGAGGCGTTACTTGAAACTTGAAAAACTGGCATTAGCCTTGGTGATAGCTGCAAGGAAAATGAGGCCCTACTTCCAGGCTCATCCTATCATTGTGCGAACGTCCTTCCCTTTAAAGAATGTCCTTCAAAAAGTAGACATTTCAAGCAGAATGACCAAGTGGTCAGTAGAGTTGGGGGACTTCGACATAGACTTTGCTCCCCGGACAGCGGTAAAAGCCCAAGCTGTGGCTGATTTTCTGGTTGAATTTCACTCTGACAGGGATTTGGAGCAACCTACTGATTCAAAAAACAAGAAAGTGTGGATTGTCCGAACAGACGGAGGATCCAGTTCCATGGGATCTGGGGCAGGAATATGTCTCACCTCCCCATACGGGGACAACATGTTCCAAGCTATTTATTTTGCTTTCAGGGCATCCAATAATGAGTCCGAATACGAAGCAGCTATAGCTGGGTTAAAATTGGCCTACATTTGTGGAGCTAAAAGAGTCAAGCTACTAAGTGACTCCCAGTTGCTAGTCCACCATGCTTTGGGCCTATAAGAAGCTAGAAAGGAACAGTTGGTCAAGTATTTACTCCTCCTAAAAAATGAAGCGTTGAAATTTAAAGCTGTTATCTATGAGCACATCCCCCGGGCAGAAAATGAGCTAGCAGACTCACTAGAAACGATAGCATATACGGAGTCCTACCCATGGATCCATGTGCTTGAAAGCCCATCTATTCAACTCAATGAAGGTATAAAAGAGGAAGTCTTTGAAGTACAAGTGAATCGGCCTCAAGACTGGAGGTCTCCTCTTATACAATATATGTCTGATGGCATCGTGCCCTTGGATAAATCACAAGCCAGAACATTGAAACACAGGGCTCGTGGTTTCATTATGATTAGAGAAGTCTTGTATAAAAAGTCCTACAGCAAACCTCTCTTACGTTGTTTAGGGGATCATCAGTCACAAATGGTTCTCTCCGAATTGCATGATGGTGAGGGATCAGCCCATTGTGGATTTAGAGCTTTGACAAGAAGAGTGTTACTCTCCGGATACTATTGGCCATCAATTATGAAAGATGCCAAGGAGCTGGTAAGAAGGTGTGACCCATGCCAGAGGTACAACAATGAAATTCATGTACCAGCCATTCCTTTGGAATCAATTTCTAAGCCCATCCCTTTTGCTCGATGGGGATTGGACTTAGTTGGGCCTCTCCCTGTGGCGTCCGGAGGGCGTAAAACCATAATTGTAGCCATTGACTACTTCTCAAAGTGGATAGAAGCAGCCCCCTTGGCAGGAACAACCTCAAAAGCTGTTATAAAATTCATTCTATCCAACATATGTTGCAGATTTGGTGTCCCCCAGAAAATAACAACAGACAATGGGCCACAGTTTGACAACAGAGAAATGGAAAGCTTCTGTGCCTCAAGGGGTATTCAGCACTGCTTTTCTTCACCTTTCCACCCTCAAGCCAATGGGCAAGTTGAAGTGGCTAATAGAACGATATTGTCCGGTTTAAAGAAGAACTTAGAAGGGGCTGCTGGGAAGTGGCCTAGTTATCTACAAGAAGTCTTGTGGGCCTACCGAACAACACTTGGGGCTGCAACACAAGAATCCCCTTTTGCCTTGGTCTATGGAATGGATGCAGTAGCCCCCATAGAAAAGACACTCCCATCCTTTCGTATTCATAACTTCTCCGGACAGGCTAATGAAATGGCAATTAGAAATCAGCTTGATTTAATCGAAGAAAGACGGGTGAAAGCTCATCTTAGAATGGCACACTATCAGGGCTTGATGAGAAGCAGGTTTGCTTCTAAAGTTAAAAGAAGAGATTTTCAACCAGGAGATAAAGTATTAAGGAAAGTTTTCTTGCATACTAAGGAAAAGCTCTTCGGAAAGCTGGCCCCAACTTGGGAGGGTCCATATACTGTGGTTGAAAGAATCAAGCCTGGGACATACTGGTTGGAAGACAAAGATGGCAGGGTTTTAACTCACCCTTGGAATATTGAACACCTTCGAATGTACTTGGAATAAAACTTGTGTAAATATTTACTTGTTTAAACATCCATGCAAATATTTAGGGGCATACCTTCCCCTCTTCGGTGGCACGGAGAGCTTTCAATAAAACTTGGTGCCTTCTTCAAAATTCTCTAAGTATTTTCAAAATTTTGTCTATTATCATACTACCCTGGTTAAAAGATTTAAGGGCTATTTAAATTCTAGCCGGAGAGTCTTAATACTCTCACAATACAATAAAACTACTTAAACTCCAGCTATTTAAACAAATAATGAAAGAAGAGGATGGTTGAGCAAAATAAAATATTCATTCAACAACTTAAAGCTGCCTTGGCCTTCCAAGGACTTTTTAAACAAGTTTGGGCACAGTACAAAAATCTGTCCGAATAATACGGACACCATCACAAAAAGAGTGCCTTGGCCTTCCAAGGACTTTAGTTTGAATAAAAGATAGACAAAATAAATTATAAGTTAAGGTTGAGCCTTTGAAGATGGCTCACCCTCATTTGCTTTCTTGCCCTTGATGTCGTTTTTCTCTTCGACTATCTTCTTACCCTTGGGGTCAATCTCTTCCTCACCTGGGCTCTCTCCGGTTTCCTCTTCATCACCGGACGAAGACTCACCGGAGTACCCCTCATCAACCATGGTCCAGTATGGGAGATCATCATCATCCACATAGCGCCATAATTCCCCTAGTCTCCTCTTCGGGAATTTCTCGTGAAACAGGAGGACCATGTAAGACTTTACCTTTTGAATCATTAACTCCTCGCTTTTGATCATCTCCCTGGCATAGGCGTTGATCCTGGCCTTGATCATGGCCTCTTGATCCCTCACCAAAGCAGCTTTCCCTTCAACAGCCTGAGTCACTGCATTCTCTAAAGCAATTTTGTCAGTGGTCAGGTTGGTGACGAGCTTCTCCTTTGCTGCAGTTTCTCCCCTTGAGGCTGTCAGGTCCTTCTCCAGTCCGGACAGCTTAGCCCGGAGATCTTTTACGGTCTCTTCCAAGGAAGCAACTTTTGTGTTGCTTTCATCTTGATTCTTCTTTAGCTGATCATTTGCCTCCTTGAGCAAATCAACCTTATTGGCAGCAGTCCGGAGGTCCTCGGACAGTTTTTCCTTCTCTGACTTGAGGTCTTTGATGGTGTCTGCCTGGCTTCGGACTTGCCTTTCCAAAGTAAGTATTGGCTGCACGTTGCTAAGGATAGAATGGGCTATAAAATCCCTCTCACTGGAAACCATAAAAGTCTTACCGTTGAAGTTAACTGTGTGGAGCTGCTTGGAGGGACGTAGGGCCCTGCGAACTCGTCTCTGGGCAGCCCAAGAAAATATTCACCAAGTCCACCCAGACCGGTGATGTCCATTTCGTCTAAGTTAAGCTCTCCCCCCTCAACTTCATCTGTGTGGAATTCCCTTGGGATCTCTTCTTGAAAGTCTCTTGGGATCTCTTCGGCCAGTGTAGGGTCAGTAGGGAAAGAAGGCTCCGGGTCCCGGAGAGCAACCTCATCTCCTTGGGAAGTCTTCTTCTTCTTGGCCTCCCTATCAGCGCTCTCACTTGTTTGCTTGCGAGTCCTCTTAGAAGCCCTTGAGGGCTTAGGGAGGTTCACTTCTTGCTTCTCGCTCTCCTGTTCCACCACTTGTAAAAGGGCTGCATCAATTTGAACCTGTGCCAGTCCCTCTGTGTCTGTTGGGGCCTCCTTCTCATCATCACCTGCCACCCTCTTGCCTTTCTTTTTCTTGCCCTTCATTTTACTTGGGGCTCTGGCCCGGGCAGGAAGGAAGAGAGTCCCATCCAGTTCATGAGACCTTCTCAGCACGATGTCTTCATCAGGTTGGGTGGAGAACTCCTCCCAAGTTAGGTCTCTTCGACCTGTGGTGTTCCACAGGTGAGACCTTGCTAAGTTTCCAGAAGTGAAGGCTTTATGGAACCGGTTCTCCCAGTTCTCTGCGGCCCAACCGTTGATTTTGCCACAGGAGACTTGTCCGGCCTTCAGGTAGTCTCCGAACTCCTTTGGCATCTCTGAAAAAACAAAAGAGAAACTAATTAGCATAAACTTAAAAGAAAAGGGAAAATCAGACAGAGACTTAAGATGAGAAGCTTACGGTCACTCCTCCATCTACTCCTGAGGACGCTTGGATTCTCTCCGGTCTTGATTTTCTTGCCATTCTCCCATGAGCCACTGACAAATAAGAATTGGCTCCTCCATTTGCTCTCCGACTCCAGGAGATCATCGAAAGCTTTAAGATCGTTCCCCATGTTGAAATGGTAGAAGGGGAACTGATGATGTTTGCACAAGTTGGCCACAGCTGCAAACTCTTCCATAGGAAGAGGGATTCCAGATAACCTAGACGCCATAATACATGACATCAAGGTGAACCAACCGTTGGGGCTTAGCTGTGATGGGCAGAGTTTGACCAAGTGAAAGTAGCGCACTATCTCTGGGTCCAATGGGAACCTGAGTCCCCAGTTGAATAGCTCCGTAAAGAAGACTATCTCATTCCTTTTGCAGTCCATCGGGGTCTCCGGATCGATGGGAATTCGTATCTTTACATTCTCAGGGATCCCCCACTTAGTGCGCAACCGACCCAGATCTGAAGTATGGATGAACGCATACTTGGTCCTTAGCAAAGGTGAAAGATACTTGAACTCCACTTTATGAAAGCATGGCCCTACTCTCCCTTCAAGGCTCTCCGGCAGATCCGGACGCCTCAGATACAAGTCCTCTTTGCTCTTCTTGGCAACAACGATAGCAGTATCAGCCTGTCCGGAGGACTCGGACTCAAATCTAACCTCCTCAGTGGAGTCCTCCATCCTCTCCTTCATAATCGTTGGGGGAGCTTCAGTAGAAATAATCCGGGGAGGATTGAGGCTTGGCAGAGCTGATCCTCCGGACTGTTGGCTGTCCGTATTTACTCGACTTCTCACCTCAATTTGAGTTTCTGAGGTAGAAGATTCCTTGGGGGGTAGTGGGCTGCTGGCTTCTAGTCCTGACAGCCTCTCCCGGGGAGCCCTTATAGTTGCCCCAGACCCTGATACACTATCTTTTGCCCCCGATTTCGAGGGTGTGTTTTTAGAAGAAAGCCCTTTGACCAACCGACTTGGCCTTTTCATGATTAGTTTGTCCGGGGAATGGTCAGAGTCAGACCCCATAGCAATGAAAGAAGATTTTTTCCTAACACTTGTGACAGTAACTCCCGGTTCAACAGCAGGGATCGACTCCTGAACCGAGGAGCCAGATACTATGAGGGAGAGCGTTGATTGAAAGAGTTTTTTAGGTTTTGTACCTTTGGAAGAAGATGAACCTCTATCAGATTCTGTGACAGAAGAGGCTGGTTTCTCAATAGGCGACGATGGTAGCCCTGCTGCAAGTCTTTTCTCCTTCTCAACTCTTTGAGCTTTCTCCAATTCCGAGAGATTAAGCCAGCCGCCCTTGATCATTGCTGTTCTTGCTGTAAACATAAACAGCCAAGAAAGTTTTGAAGATTCTAGAGAGATAAAGCTCTGAGTAAAATGGCAGAGTGAAATTTGAAAGAGATAATGAGATAGTGAAAAGTGAATTAGAATTTATAGTAAATGTGAAAAAAGGAGTTGATTCCTAGGAGAATCCGAAAAGTTGGGCAATGATTAAAAGACGGCGCTGATGTCATTAATGGCATTTAAAAGAGGTAACCTGTTCGAGAAAGTGGTGCGAAGTTCAAGGTGAAAAAACGGCTAAAGTGACCAATCAGAGAATGACACGTGTCCCATTAACTCTGGCAAGAACCGTTTAGAATTCGTAACGTTAGGTCTGTCCGGGTTTATCCACAACTCTCTCCGGATTGAAAAACCACTTCCTATAATCGGACTGTTTTTCAGTTCTTTGACAAGGACACTTGTTCAAACATCTAAAAAATGGGCTCCTGATGAGTCCGAATTCAGAATACTCCCCGGAAGGGCAGATCAGTGTAATTCTCTCCGAAAACCGGACAGAACTTTTGGACCGGACAGATCACTTCGAACCAATGTGAGCCTAAGGCTGTTCGAACTATGACAAAAGTACTAAAAAACCTAAACACTTCTTGACTAAGCTACCTGTCCTCCTGCTTAGAACTCATGGGTCTTTAAACATGACCCGGGTCCATTAAACTTGACCCGAAAGCCCATAAGGGCCCAAATTTCATACTATAAATACCCAACCACCAGCATTAACTATGGGTAAGAAAAATTAACTGCTGCCAAGCTGCTCAATTCTCTCTCCACATTGAAACACCTTGAAACACCTTGAAACACCCTTACACCGCCTTAAAACTCCACTTGAAATTACTTGCCTACCCCTAGGCCATTTTTATCCACACCAGTTAGGAAATCCACCATAGATATTGGGATGTTCAGAATATTTGAACTTAACATCATGCTAAGTATCATACGACACCTATTATTAGTTAGTCCGGTGGGTCAAATTCAAATGGATCAAAAAAACTTTTGAATTAACGGGTGTAAAGGCAATCACAAACCTAAGTCAAACATAATGCTAAAGAAACAAGTTTCATATTCTCGGTTATTGTGGGGTAGTTCACCCGGATTAGGCATACAAGTCACAATATCGTCGAGAATGTCATATTTTTCCGTAAAAATGTAATGTTTTTCTTTCAACATATGATCATGACTACGAGCGAACTGACTAAATAATTGGTCTAAAAATTCCTTTACTTCTCTCTTCTACAAGAGAAATGTTATTGTTGGATTTTTTTGAAAGCTCCTTTTGTGAGCCATTTCGAGGTAAAACGAATAAAAATTATTAGTAGAATTTTAAAAGTTATGCTCCTTTATACCCTGCATTACACGATGATTAGGATCACAGTTTGGGTTCACTTAGGGCTTTTAAGAATAGACCACATATATCTAGTATTACAGTCCTAATAATGAACTTCGACACAAGATCTCATTTTTTATAGATCATGAATTTGTTATACCATCATATTTTATATAACTGGGTATTCTCTAGATTTGCAATATATACCATCACTTACGGAAAATATTTTCTTACGATGATCGAATATAAGAGTGCTCTAAACTAAAAATATCTTCATAAGAGGATAGTTTTAAAAAATGACTCTGAAGGTCTCAGATTGAGTGTGAATGGAAGGCCTGGAAAAAAGGATGAAACTATCGGTCCAAATCAAGGAGATTTGTGAGTGGTTCATATCAGTAAGAATTCCCAGAAAAGAAGAAAGGAGATAATTATCCAAAGCATGAACCTGGAAATTTTATAATGGTCTCACATGACTACGAATACACTCATATTACTTCCACATTGTAATGATCTTGACTCATGAGTTTTATTCCACATTACTTCCAATTAATATTAGTTTTAAAACCTGGGATTGTTTGATGTTATTAAGTCTATATGAAAGATTGGAGAACCTTTTATTATGAGAGACATGGAGAACGTTCGGTTCAAATCGTCTACAAGACTTGAGAGAGTGATAACAACTTTGAGGTATGTACACAAAATTAAACGTAACCTTTTTTACATCGACATCTTAGATGAGAAAGGGTTTACATTTAAAGATAAAAATTACATATTTAGCATTTTGTAAGCTTATTGATTGTTATGAAAGCCTATAGGACTAGTGGTGTTTTAGTTCTTGAAGGGTTTATAGTTAGCTTAAGTTTTTTCCAACATAAAGATAGATTCAACCAAGCTATGAATTTTGAGGCTAGGGAAAATATATTATTGATTTTAGCAAATAAGGGTTGTTGGATGGTAATATTATTCAAACAATGAGCTTCCGTGAAATGTATGTACTCGGTAAAAGCAAAAAGGTTAAGTTCTTAACAAGAAACCTTGCAATCAATAACATGTTAGAATATGTTTATTCGAACCTTTGAGGACCTGAAAGGCATCTAATAATAGGATTTGTTATGTACTTCATGTCTTTCATTAATGTATATTCCAGAAAAGTATGGTTTATACTTTTAAATACCAAAGATAAAACATTTGATGCTTTAAAGGAATAAAAGAAGTTGGTGAAGAATCAAACTATAAAGATAATAAAGAAGTTAAGAAATGGCAATGGCTTACAATATGTGAATGAAGCATTCACTATCTATTGTTCTAAACTTGACATTTTTAGACACAAAAATGCGAAGAGAAGTTCATAACATAATGAGCTTGTTGAGAGGATGGATCGAAACTTGTTTAAAAAATGTAAAGTGTATGCTTCCAACAGCTAGAATAAGCCAAACATTTTGGGGAGAAACTATAAAATAAACTGCATATATCATCAACAATAGTTTATTTACTACAAGAAAGTTTAAATATCTAGAAGAGATATATTGTGAAAAGAAACGTGCGCTGAAAATTTTGAAAGTGTTCAGATGTAATGGTTACTTACATGTGAAGCATAATACGCTTCAACTGATATGACTAGTGTTTATTCATCGACTATAAGAAATGAGTAAAAGGGTATAGGTTGGGGTTCGTATAATATGAGAGTAGAAACATCTAATTAGCCAAGATGTGGTATTTATTAAGGAGTTTATTTCATTGGTTACGATGGAGAACAAACATAATACTACCGAGAAAAGATGTTAGGATGATGGTGAGTCTGCACAAAGAAGTGAAACCAAGAATGCTTCAGCAAAAAAATGATTGCATACTTTGACTAAATACGACTCAAGAATAAGAAGTTCTCCTAATGCATAAATTAAATAATATTCGATTATTTGATGTTCAAGAACCTTCAAATGTTTGAACAAATGAGTAACATGATTATCTTAATAATTATTAGTTAGTGAGGGGTAGAACACAGAGACCTAGAAATCCTACATAGTGATAACACTTTTTGTATATAATAGTTTATACTTTATCGATTGAAATGCATGGTTATATTCTTGAACCCCGGGAGTTATCACGATGCTATAAAAAAGTAGCGATAAGACGAAATGGGTGAATCCATAAAGAAACAATTGAGTTTTTTGGAGGAGAATGATACATGGATTCTTGTGAAGCAACCGAATGATCATAACCTTATGGTTAACCTTAAGGTTTGAAGAATGGAATAAAATAGATATGTATTTATCGAAAAGACCCCTATATAGGTTGAAACAGTGTCAAGATAGTGGAATAAAATATTTAATTATGTCATGAGGCCCATCAAGTATGTAAGGTGATGATATGAAAACTATGTTTATAGTAAAGTGGAAACATACATGGAGCGACAAATCATGTTGGTGTTGTATGTATATAACATACTAATAGCTTCAAAGGATAATATGATAATTGAATTGGTGAAGACTAAATTAAAGTAAGAGTTTAAAATGAATGATATGTGAGAGGCTTAAAGATGTTTAGTAAAAAGATCAAGAGGAAGTATAAGGGGTAACTCGGTAAATTTATGAGTCAGATAGTCAACTACACCAATTTATATTTATTTAAGTAAGGAAATGCCTCAAAAGGGTTTTTATGTATTTTTTAGGCCAATAGAGTCACATTGGCTTAAAATGTCAATATAAATAACCTATGTCACCTCAATTTGACATCATATTTTAGTTATTATTCACGTGTTGTTACTTTCTCTCTCTAACTTCACTATCGAAGCAACTCCTAACTGGAAACACCAAAGGTGGTTACCCACGCCAAAAAGACCCTTGCAATGCTAATTAAAATAATGTATCCAATCAACCCAAACTCATAATCCAACCACAAATACACCACCATGATTTATTTAAACACACCACATAAAATCTAGACTAATCAAGGAACATATTCAGAGGTAATTTATTCTTATCTCAACAAGAATATACATAAGGTTCTCATGAAGTTTAGCATGTTTAAGCCCGAGAGGTTGGAATTCTCATTGGCGCCCACTTCAAACTTTGTACCACTCAAGTACCAACCAAATTAAAAGATAATAAGTTTATGTAAGAGATACCATATGTAAATATCATTGTAATCATCATGTACGCAATGATATGTACAAGACTTGATCTTGCGTACTCTATTAGTATTTTAAGAAGATTTATGTTAAATCTGGGGAAGCCTCACTCGCAATCTCTCACATGGCTCATGAGATACTTGAAGGGTTCGGTTAAAGTTGGGTTGTGTTATAATCTGAACTACAAGGTTGATGAGATGTTAAATGGGTATGTTGACTCTGATTATGTAGGTTGTATTGAGGCTTAAATCGATGTCTAGTCCTTCGACTATCAGGTTTTCTGCTATTTAGTCCCTCGACTAAAAAATCACGGGTGAGTGTCCCTTGACTATTGAAAATCTATAAATTTAGTCCTCATGCGTGGTCTTCTCCCTGGTTCTGCCACGTGTCACCATAGTTAAATGGTTCTTGTCTCACAGATAATCCCTTGACTTTTAATTACATTTTTACCCTTTAAATTTAATATATTTTTTTATTCTTATGAAAATAGAGTATCATAAAATTTATGATACTCTGTTTCATTAAAAGACCATTTATTAAAGTAATTTAACCATGGTCACCTCTATCCACTTTTTTAACTCTCTTGTATTGTGCTTTAAAATTCTACTTTTAGTACTCCCGAAACATCACTCATTCAATTAAAATCTTGTACTGAACTTTCAGGTAAGAAGATCCTTGTTTTGTATAAAGTGAGAACTTACAGAAATGGCTATTAAATAACTAGATCTCAGGACATCTGTCGAAATGAAGAGGATGGTAAATGTTTTGTGAACCCCTCTTAGCTTTCTCCTATTTTGAAAGTGAGCTATTTTTTATGCGCGCGTGGTGCTACAAAATGGTTTATTTACTACAATTTTGTTGTTTAAAACCACTACGTTCAGCTTAGAACCTCAAACCTTAAGCATAAGTAAGTTCCTTGCATGAAGCTGTATTGATCACACTCTAAAATCGAGCTCTAAGACTTGTCTATGTTTGTAACCGATAATTTAATTCAGTCATTTAATATATCTTTTGTTGTTCTTTTCATCAATCTTGTTTTGTAAAGAATTATCAAATGTGCGCTAATAAATGTTCTTTTAATGAAACATAGTAGCTTAAATTTTACGATACTCTGTTTTCATAAGAATAAAACAAACAAAAAAATATTAAAAACATATTAAATTTAAAGGGTATAAATGGAATTAAAAGTCAAGGGACTATCTGTGAGACAAAAACTATTTAACTATGATAACACATGGCAGAACCAAGTAGAAGACCACGCGCGGGGACTAAATTTGTAGATTTTCAATAGTCAAGGGACCCTCACCCGTGATGTTTTAGTCGAGAGACTAAATGGCAGAAAACATGATAGTCGAAGGACTAGACAACGGTTTAAGCCTTATATTGACACAAAGAAGTCAACTTCGACTAATCTGTTTATTATGCTTGGTGAATGGTTACCTGTAAATCATGTATTCAAAAGGCCATTTAATTGTTATATACAGAAAGAAAAATACAACTCTTTCTACAGAAGTAATGACGAAAGGTATGTGGCTGAAAAGATTATATAGTTGGATCATTGGTATATAGCAATAATGGACTATGTTATATGATAATATTATAGCTTTTCAATTAATGAGGAATAAAAAGTCGCTTGAGAGAACTAATAATTTATATATCAAGCTTCACTTCTATTTAAGATATGGTGGAGAGTGAGTAAGTGAATGTGGAAATATTTCAAGTGTTAAAAGTCCTTCTGATGCTCTAACCAAGTTATTACTAGTTTTAAAGTTCACAAACTCCATGAGATTTGTGCAAGTATGGGAATTAGTTAGACTGGATATACCTAAAGATTAGCTTAAATATCAAGGTAATAAATACCAAAGTCATTATAATCCTAGGTGAATATTCCTTAGGTATATACTAAATTGACTGATGCAACTCAGCCAAGACTTAAATGATATAATTGTCGTTTGTAAGTGGCATGAGCTCAACTAAGAGTTAGGTGTAGAGATATTTATTGGAACCCGAGGATAAAACTCTACCGAGACTATTGATAAGTAACTGCTAGAATATAAAGTGCCAGATCATTACCTTATTTGCCTAGGTGCTTGGAGTTATGTTGCTGGGACTTCTAAAGATATTTATAGGCTCCTAAACGGAACTGGTTCACTATTATGATGAATAATTTTGATTGATGAATCATTATTAACCATTTATCAAGTTACCATCAATCAAAGCATACTTGAAGAATAAACACGGTAGTACAAGGTATAAAAATGCCATGTGGCAATGCTGGTGATTTCACTTCCTTCCACAATGTACAACACTGTGAATATTAGGTTTGCGGCACAATTTCTGTTCAGTTAATTAGGAGAACAAGCTGTAAGTTTCTATTGTTTTCCTAGGGTGGTTAGGTCACTCATAATTAGTCATATAATAAAGGAAAATATTTAATAATCTTATGTATCGAGCACAAGCGAGGGAAATATTGCTAGAGAGATAAAGCTGGAGTTGTCTGTTTTAGAGAGAGAAGCAATGTAAAATATAAATATTGAAATAAACACTAAGATCAATAGTACTTTTATAAGCCGAAGCTTATTTGTAACAAAAATTGAGTATTTGTACTAGTTATGTTTGAAAACGTTTCTTCGTAACTTTCTTCTATATAATATCAAGATCAGTTGCCTATCAGTGTAGGATTTCTTCATAATCTAAACCACGTTAAAATTGTTTTATGTGATTGGTTTTAAAAAAACTCTTGTTATCTTTATGTTGGAAGGTTCACATATCCAAAACTCTAATTATGTCTTGTCATAATTGTTATGCGTAAGTCACATATGGTTTATGTTTCGGCCACACCATTTCAATCTTGAAGAAGTCTCATCCACGGTTATAAGAATATATCTTGTGACTACTACTGAGTCTCAACCAATTTTATTATTGTTTTGATTTTGTTTGGTCATATCCCCGAGAAGAATTAAAATTTAGCAACTCTTTGGATACTAAATTTAACCTAGACAACGATTTGGATAAAGTGCTTGAAAACAAATTATGTTTATCCTCTTTATTATTTCTAATGAAGTATTCAAGTATTGTTAGATGTATCATAAAAAAATATAATCGTGAAGATTATAATTTACCTCAAGTTATGAATATGAGAAATAATATTAGCTTTTTATGGGGCATGTGTCTTTTATAGGGTTGAAGAGTATATGCTTCTAAAGTTGTGTATATGTTTTACCGGTTACTCGACTTCGTTCACGATGGATTACTAGGATCTGCCTTTCTCTAATGAGTACTTCAAGATGCTTGGACATAACCTTCAACTATATATGTCTTTCGAAGGTTGGGCTTCTTGATAAAGGTATTTGGATATTTTGAGGGAACCTTTCTAGCCACTCTTATGCGAGTAATCATGTGCCATATGATAATCTTATTAGCTAGAAGCTTGTTATTGTGTTCATGGGTTCCAATCATTCATATTCTAAAAAAAACTAAGTATATTCGCTTGATGACGGAGGTTGGTTAAGTTAAAGTAACGAATTTGAAATATTTTTAGATTGTGATATATTGTTGTATTATTTCAAAGTTGTTAGAGTGATGAATTTTTTATTATATAATACAATTGGTTACATATATGTGTAATAGATCTTATCTTGTTGATAAAATTACATTTCTTTTAGAAGAACTGTTGCATCCAGTCTTTCTAACGAGCTGAGTTCTTTGTGTATGGACCGAGTCCAGTGTTATAGAATCAGTTGGCCCATAACTCAAAAGGCTTCAGTATTATTTAAAGCGGTATCATTTTTTCAATAGTCAAAACTCAGCATTTTACTAAGAAAACTTAGGGTTAGAACTGACTTGTCTTTCCGTTCTTCACTAGTATATTTAATATTGTTTCACGAGTAGCATCTTCATCTACAAGCCACACTAGTTTCTCTCTTATCATTGAACCAAATTCATTCTCTTAACTTTACATTATCATCATTTCCTTCTTTCTTGAAACATTTTTTATAATATCCCCTCAAACTAGAACGGTGAGTGAGTGGGCCTGAGTTTGTCATGGAGGAAAAAATTGGAAATGAGAGAGTTGTTTGCTGAGATAATTTTTTGTTTGATCGCAAAAATAAACATATCAAAATTTAAAGACTGTTGAAAACATTGGTCACAATTGCAGTGTATATTTGAATAGATATCATTGATTTGATCATGAAAACATAGATTCAAGGAAAGATAACTACCCCTAGATTATCAAACCAGATGTCTGGGTTCATATTAGTAGAAATTAAAGCTTAGCCAAAATATAAAAAATCCATATGAGTTATGCAGACAGATTTGCAAGAGCTTGATATTCAGAGTTTATGCTAGATTAAGCTATGATATTTTGTTTCTTAAGACCAAAAGATATGGGTATATAAAAAATGCATACATTAACCACCCACAGACTTGAGATTGTCATACGAGCTTGTCCAATCTGCATAAAAAACCCATGAAATTAAGATAAGGATTGGGCTTGATATGAAAATCAAGCCACGAAATTCTAAATAAGTATCTTAGTATTCTTTTGAAAGATTGTGACTGTGATGTAGTCTGTGAATTTTGAAACTCACTGAGTTTATTTAAAGCGAAAGTAATACCAGGTCGAGTATGTACTAAGTATTATGAAGCTTCTAATATGCTTCTATATTGTGTGGGTTATAACTCTACCATTAAACCATACTCGTTAGAAATGATTATAAGGTATGGATTTCGGTAGAGTTGAGTCAAATTCTAGCCTATTTATTGCACCTCGAGGTCAGTTAGTATTACATTTGTTTTAAGGAATTGGTGACTTGTGCAAGGAAATCTACTTCGAGGATGGTGAGTACTACTTACCGGTTTGGATCATGATACAACTTTTCATCACAATTCGCATAGATTGTTAGATTTTGCAGTACTCGGTGTGCCACAAGTAGTGTTTTTTCTTAAGAAGGCTACGCGTGGGGAACTTGTGTCGGCTTCGTCAAGGTATTTTTTGAAGTTGTAAGGGCTCGATCTTTGGTAAACTCAATCATTTTTCCATCGTCAATGAGATTCTGATTTTTATCTTTTTAAGGTACGACAATCACTTGTTTGATGTTAGTTCATATTGTGGTACTTATATAAATTATTAGGGTTGTTGTTATCTTTTGCGGTCTATATTTTTCATGTTTGTAAAAGTGGAACACGTATTTTTCTTGTCATATATTATTGTCACACTCTCAATGAGCTCATTTTATTGAAAATATGAACCCATGATAGATTATTTTTGTTTTATGGTGTTTGTCTAGTGGGAGAAGTTTTTTATGTCGTTATCTAAAATAGTTTTTAGTTGTTATAACTGGTGCAAAGATTAATGACTCGACTCTTGGATTATACATTGAGTGATGAAATGAATATGAATTAAGCCTTCCTGATAACCTCATACACATAGTTTCATTGATTTTAATTTGTTGTTCGGTCTAGTCTAGGAGATCACCAAAGGTCAAGGTATTTCACTTTAGAATATTCTGCCAAGAGATTGTAGAGGTTGTTCGGTCTAGTTTGTTAATTTTGAAAGTTATTTTTAATATCAATAACCTTTTTTTCTAGTCCCATATATATTGATTGGGATTTTTTTCATAATGTATCAGGTAATCCTTGTCTCCTCGAATAAACTTTCTCCCGATGAATTGGTCTTTGAAATATGTTCTTACACCTCTAAGTCTTTAATCAAGCTCGAAGATAACTGACTGAAACTTGTGGGAGCATTGCCTCCTAAGTCGCCAAAAATGTTTAGTAAAAGAGCTTATAATCCCTACCCAATCCTAGCATCTCACATTAAAAAATTTCAATAGAGTACTCGAGATTTTCAGTCTCAAAATACTTATCTATATTAAATTGGTTCACTGTAGAATGTAGATTATTTTTCAGTATTTCCAAAGTTAATTGAGACATGGTTAAACTGTACTTCATATCTTGAACCCATATCCATGATCGTCGTAGTTCGGCATATATACAGCTCTATGGGGTGACTAGGTGATTCATCTTCATGTGTTACCCATGTCATTGTGGGCTTTGATTAGGCTTTATGTTGTTATAAGAGTTTCTGTGATGGTTTTCCTGAATCTCTTTTGGTCATATTCAAAATATGTTTCATGTTGATTTTTCATTTTAATATCAGGAACAATGAGTTCAACTCTTTTGAGTTGAACAAGAACAATTCTCTAATTAGATGATTTTTTGAAAGATAACTCATATATACGTATGTTGGTCATCTTTTTTTTTAATATCGAGGAGTTTCTCCATAATATTATTTTTGATTGTCTATCTAATATTTTATTTCAAAAAATAAATGATTTTAACATAATTAAAATTAATATTTTAAATATAAAATGTGTTTTTAAAATTTAAAATATTTAGAAAACCTTAATTTTTATAAATGAGGTATAAGGTGTGATTTTAATGAATATAGTTTAGTATATATAATCAATATTTGACCAAAACACAATTTAAAGTTTCATTGTCATGTGATGCACCTTAACTCGCCTACATTTTTTCGTTTCGCTGCTATCTATGCTTTCAACAAAAGTATAGATAAAATCCTCATTTGGAAGTTTCTACAATCCATGCCCTCTCAAGACCAGGGAGTCCCTTGGGGCGCCATTGGGAATTTCAACACAATCCAAAGTCTAGATGAGCGTTATGGTCTCTGGTATCTAGTCATCAGTTATTGATGACTTTAACAATTGTTGTTTTAATTGCAAACTAAGTGATCTTCAATCTACTGGCTCATTTTATACATGACATAACAAATGTCCTTCTAATCCTATTGATTCCAAGATTGATCGGGTCTTAGTCAATAACGACTAGGACGAGAGTTTTCCTAATTCTTCCGCTTATTACGGTTATTCCCAATCTTCTGACCATACTATCATCACTCTTAACATTGGGATGTTCCGTAATCGTAAGTAAAAAGTCACGTAAGTTCTTCAATATGGAAATCGCGTCCTTTCTTTAAAGATATTTGTATATCTAGTGCCATCTCCAAGGCATTAATCTGTTCTCATCCAAACCTAAAAGACTTCAACTTTACCTTTGAAACCGCAACCGTAATGTCTATAGCAACATCATTTTGAGAGTTTTTAATGCTCTAAAAAGACCTTTTCTCATCTCCAAACCTTCTCACTCTTGATCATTCTAACTCTCTTTTTATTATTTAGGAAATCGAGCACTCCTCGAACTAAGTCTTCATCAGTAGATCAAACTTAAGCAAAAATTCTGAGGAAGTTGGTTCAAGCTTGGGGATATAAACACCAAATTTGTCCATAACAGCATCAAAACCGTTTGTTACAAAACGAAACCACCTCGATCATGAACACCCATGGCAACTTGATTTATTCCCCTACTCGTATCTCCAATATCTTTGTCAAACATTTTACCTCCTTGTTGGAGACTAGGCACCTGTCTGAGTATCCTGGTGTCTCAAGAGTATCTTCCCTTATTTCCTCAAAGGTTAATCCTTCTGACAAGTCTGCTATGATTTGCATGATTACCTGCGATAAGATAAATGCACTATATTCAACATCGATAGTAACAAATCCCCAAGTCCCGATGGTTTTAACTCAAGTTTTTCAAAATTCTTGGACCATTATGGGAAATGATATTTGCAATAGTGTCCTAGAGTTTTTCAACTCCAATAAAATGGATCCTTCCTAGAATGCTTCTTCAATTGTTCTCATCCCAAAATCTAGTACTCATTTGTATGCCCACAATTATCGTCATATTGTCTTATGTAATATAGTCTATATAACCATCTCTAAATTCTTTCCAACATAATTAAAGACTCTTTTCCTTGCCTGATTGATAAATCCCAATCGGCCTTCGTAGTTGGTCGAAATATCTTCGATAATATTCTTCTCTCTCAAAAAGTACTCAAAGGTTACCATCTCAACTCCAAAGGTAAGAGATTCGCTCTAAATATCGACTTGATGAAAGCGTTTGATAATGTTAGATACACGTAATCCTTGACATTCTTGTTTCTATGACTTTTCCTGAACAAATGATCACTCTGATTATCTAGTGTATTGTTATCCCCTCTTATAGTATCACGTTAATGGTGACTCCACTGAGTTCTTTCAGGGTAGGAAAGGACTCAGACAAGGGGATCCTCTCTCGCCTTTCCTGTTTTTCTTGGTCATGCAAGTCCTCTCTAACATTCTCGTGGAGAAAATCATTGATCGTAATTTCCAATTTTATTGGAGATATCACAAGTTGAAAATTGTTAACCTCTGCTTTGCGGATGATCTTACGGTCTTCTTTCATCGAGATATCAAGTCATTGTTTCTCATTAAGGAATGACTCAATAATTTCTTCCTCTCATGGCTGCAAATAAGCCTCTAATAAGATCCAGATCTTTCTTTATGGCATCAACCCCACCCTTAAGGCTGAGCTTATCAATATTTATAGGTTTAAGGTTGGTTCACTACCGGTGAAATATCTAGGAGTCCCTCTTATTGCCAGTCGTATCTCCCATTTGGACCATCGGCCCCTACTTTACAAAATTACTGCCCGCATTGGCTCTTGGACTTCTAAATACCTCTCTTATGATGGTCATCTTCAACTCATAAAATATGTTCTTTTTGTTGGGCAAGTGTACTGGTCCTGTATTTTCATCCTTCCGTCCAGAGTCTCAAATCCCACGTCGATACCTCTGGACCGGTCATGATTTGAAAATCGCAGGTGCTAAAGTTGCATGGTCTTCAGTTAACTTGCCATTTCTTGAGGGCGACCTTGGGATTTTGGACTTAAAGATCTGGAATCATGCGACATTCCTTAAGAACCTCTAGTCCAGTATCAATAAATCATCTAACTTTATCTGGAGTTACTCCATTTATTCTGAAAAAAATAAAAAAATAAAAAAATGTGGAACATATCTAGCAGCTCTACTCCCTCCTCGATTTGGAGGAATTTTTTTATCACTTATGCATCTGGCCAACAATATTTTTAGGATGGTTATCGACAACGACATGAACTCCTCCTTCTGCTTTGACCCCTGGCTTCTCGATACCTCCATTTCATCTTACTATGGTCATTCATTCATCTCTGATTCAAGGTTAGGTAAGCATATTACTGTCTGATTTTATCTCCGATGAACGCTGGATTTGGCCTCTAAACAGGAGATCCACCAGTTTTGGGATAAAAAATAACCTTATGGAGCTCCGCAACACTATCCAATATCTTCCTCCCCCAAGTGTCCACCTCGATGATATCCCTCTCTGGATGGCGAATAAAAGAACTTATGATTTCGCGATTAAAGATACTTACTCTGCCATTTGAACGCATATCCCCTGTGTTGGATGAGCGGGTCTAGTCTGGAGTAAATTTAATATTCATTGTCACTTTTTCGTTCTCTGGCTGCCATTGATAGGAAACTTACCACTCGTGACAAACTATTGTCTTGGGATTTGATTTTTCCCCTTCTTGCGTCCTATGCAATGATGTGGATGAAAGTATAAATCATATCTTTTGTGATTGTAGTTTCTCCCAAAGCTTATAGGAGCATGCCCGTACTAAAATGGGGATCCTCTACCATAATAACTCTCATTGGAACTCTTGGCCTTTTTAAAGCCTCCAATTGAACCCCTTCAAATCATCGTCGTATTTGGCGGGCCTACTTTGACGCTATCATTTACTATATTTAGAGAGAGATAAATAACCAAATTTTGGGTTCCCCTCCAAACCTTGCTTCTGCTGTCTCTTTTTGCTTACTTTCCGATCTTCGTTTCCGTTTTTTTTGGAACTAAGATTAACTCGCCTTTCTAATATTTCATCCACTAACTTAATGTTGTTTTTACTTCTGTCTTTTGATAGTTTCACAGGATTCTGGTGTTCCTCGTCTGATTTTCACATCTATCTACTCACTAGATTCTGATCTTATGTTTTATTTTAGTTGTCTTACTTCTACCATTTATTTATTTTCAAATCTTAATATGGTTTTTCTCTTATTTTTTTATTCGCTAATTTTTCGGCCTTCTTCCAACAAATACTTTAAGTATTCGTATGAATATTTGTATTTTATTTAATATATTTTATTCGATCAAAAATATAATATTTAACCATAAATATTCGTCTAGAAAAGGTGAAATATATATGTGGTATACTGTTTTTATTTTATTAAGCATTACTGGATCCAATCCATTATATATATATGGTTAAGAAAATAAAATGTAAAATATTCTTTCTAAGCTTCCATGGTAATAGTAGACGTGATTAGAAAATTCCATAAGTTATGGCTACGTGGAATATGTGCATTTCATAGGTAATATTAATTGGGCACGTGTTACAATAGACAGACACGTGGTTTCTATACGACGCAACACAAATTTTAGTGAAACAAAACACGTATGTCTTGCACTTTTTACCACTATTGTAATTTCGTCTTTTAGCTACTAAACCTTTTAGTAGCAATAAATATTTTGAAAAATGTTTCTTTTTCATTAGTTTATTTTTTAAATTTATAAGAATACTATTAATTGCTTAAAGAATAAACTTTGACGATAAGTAGATGGGGAGGAATATAAATTTTGTAAATATTTTGCTTTTTTAATTTTTATAAAAGTAGAATTGAGGTTTTCTATTTTTTTTCAAAAATTAGTGTTTTTGGACAAAAAATACAAACCAACCAATCCTTGCTATTAGAATTTCCGCTCTTGTTTGCATGTTACATAAATTATTGTTATATTTTTGAAAACTTTATCTTTGAGTTCATTATTTCTTGAATAGAACTCATTCATGAACGTGTCATAGGTTTATCCATCTCGATGCAAAGTTTTAAAGTTTTTTACTATTTATGTTCCTTCCTCTCTTTAAACAAGATTTTTAAAAATTTATGCATTTCTTATTCATTATTTCTCCACAATGGTCAATACTAGGAAAAACTCGAAACCTAAAGGAAAGTGATCCTTTATTCCATAAATATTGGTTTCAATCGTACTGACATGATAAATGAGGAATTGTTCATGATGATCTCACCATACCTCCATCAAGGTTCACGTAACATATTACTTTGGCTTGAGACCATCCCTCAAGATTCACGTGACATATTACTTTGGCTTGAGACCAAACCGTCTGCTAGTTCTTCTCCATCCCGGTCGATTTCATTTGCCAACAAACCTCCGGTCACCGTACATGGCCTTTCTATTGCCGTGCATGCAGACCCTTTGCCTTCCACTAGTTCAAAGCATGATATCTTTGAACAAAATTATGCTTGACGCCCTGCTATTAAGGAGACTCATAACCTGATGGAGAAGACCTTCTCCTTTATGTGCACCAACCTGCAGTTTGACGATGATGACGAAGACCCATATGAAGCTGACTTCAGTACACCTAATACTAAACTCGACCGTTTAACTGCTATTTTTTGCAGACGATCATTGTCTATTCCAAGCCGACTCTCAAGCTCTGTAAACATTTGTATGAATAAGCTCACCATCCTCTATTAATGCCCCTCGTATTGCTTTAATCGTGTTTGCTGCCAATCTTGTTATCTTAGGTTTTAGTGATTGCTCACCGACGAAAAAGAACTCCCCTTATGTCATCACATCAACATAATATTACCTCCCATACGTTTTATATTGATCGTACCATATTGGTTATCTCATCTACCATGTATGTGTTCATCTCGCATGCAAGACCCAATCCAAGTAAACTTACCCTCACCCACTATTTTATGCCTAATACCCATCTCATCCCTTGTAGAAGATGCTTTTAATCGCTTATTCATACAATCAGATTTGTTTAAGTCCAAATTTAATGTCATGCAACTTTACCCAGACCTAATCTAACACTCCACAATTGCTACAACCTTACTGAGCCCACCTAATTTCCCTCAAATAATTTCATTTCAAAGACTCATTGGTTCCACCATCATCCATAACTCAGCCATAATTTTCCCTCTAAACTTCTAAACCTCTATTATCCTCTTTTTAATCCTCGGTAGTACTTCAATCACCTATTTCCCTCAACCATTTTTGGTCGAAATACTCAAGGCGGGATTTTGTATCGTTCAAGAGGAAGGCGTGAATACACCGCCAATATTATCCTCCAAAACTTACGATCCACCAACCCAATCTAAACCTTATAAAACCTGATCCGAAGGTATTTTCGGTATGTGTTTGGACTAAGTATTAAATTTTGGGTAAATGGTAGAGAGATATTTAAGGTGCTAGTATTTAATATGTAGAGAGAGAATGTACCAACCCATTAAACGTTGTTTTGGTTCTATTTATAAGATTACAAAGATCCATAGGCCAGCCAGGTCAGATTGGTAGGCTTAGAGGCCCAACATTAAGTGTAGTAGGCACTCAGCTAACTATAATATACACACAGCTTATTCGGCATTGCTTTTATCATAAGTCTAAATTACCCTCTAAGTGAAATTTGAACCACTTTACCCTATGGTCGTCCAACAGAATCCAAACCTATCATTTAGCCCATTTAGCTCTTTCAAGGCTTCCAGGAGAGCTAATCATATGCGAGTTGAATGTAAACTATGTCCGATACACGTTCTTAAACGTATTTATCATTCAAAATTTACAATTTTTAGACTAATTACCTTTAGAGAAACGTGTCAAATTTTATTTGGACCAACAAAATTATTTCATTCTAGGAAAGAGTCACACAATCAAAGGAGAGAAGTGGTTACACTCCTTTATAGCCCCTAGCTAATGCGTCAATTCTCATTCTGTAGTAGGGTATTCAAGTGTTTTTCAATCCTTATAAGAGATTCCTTACTTTTTCAATGTTGCTAATTTAAAAAAATTGTGTCAAAATTTTCAACTTCTTTAGTTGCTAATTTGGATTCTCCGTATTGTCTAGGTTTTGTATGTTCATAGCAAGGAACACTCTTACTAAAGGGGGTTGGCTCAATTTATCTGAGTTGGAAGAATAAAAAAGAAGGTTAGGGTTGATGCTGGGTTATCCCGCTTCTTCAGGTTGAGTGGTTGTAACTCAATCTATAAATTACGGTGTAGTTTTCCCATACAATAAACATCGCTTTGTATCTGAACTATCTCAACTATGCAATCATCTACGTCTCTCATTCGTTCTCTACAATCAGTCAAGTCATCTCAAAACAGAAGGGGAACTAGTCATTGAACTCCCTCAACATTCATTTCCACGGGCTTGGATGTTGGTGAAAGTACCCCATACCGAGTTACGAGGCTATCTAAGGTAAAAAAAACAAGCCTTGCACATTAGATAAATCAACTGAAAATCCAGTTGAACAATCCATCATTGTTAGTGATTCTCCCACACAGGTTCGCGATTATGGGGGGAGAAAGCACCGCAACTGAATATCCATTGGGGCCACCTATAACAAAAAAATCCATCAACAACAACTATTGAGCTCCCTTCAATTGAGGAAGAAAATCTTGGCATTCATCCCTGTAAACCTTTAGAACAGAGACGACAAGTGATGGAAGAAAATATGGATGATGGTGGCGAGGATACCCCTTTAGAGACATTCGGTCCGACTGGGATACTCAAAAAATAACAGAAGAAAAGGAAAAAAATGATACTTTGCTCGGATCCGAACCACTTCCTGAGTCCCTCATGGGGCGAGTTGGGCCCAACTTTACTAAAGTGAGTGCTAAGTACCTCTTGGATTTACTAGAAAATATCATATGTTTATTTTACGAATCCGAATTGGAAGGGATTCAGAAAAAATAGGGATTTCATAAATTAGTCAAAGTTAGACTACCCCAAACTAGAGACACTCAGATGGATAGTAAGACTTGAGAGTTGGTAGTATATACCGATGTGCTCAACTTGGGCCTTCAGTTTCCCCTAGATCTAGAGATAGTAAGATAGTTTCATTTAGTCAAGATATGCCCAACTCAAGCTAGCCCCAAGACATGGTTCATATTGCTAGAAAGCATCATAGCCTTAAGATTATCTAAAATCGCGATCCTCATGGAACAGTTTGTTGTTGTGGCCTGTTTGTGTCGCAATGGTTATATCTCTTTTTACTATTTGAATATGGAGAACTATTATAAGGTGGTGGATGAATTTCTAGAGGCTGACAAGATTTGGAATACCCAATTTCTTTTTGTCACTGGTGCTTGGGAGAATGACAAAAAGATCACCTTCAAAGGGAATCCGAACATGCTTAAAAGATATTTGAAGAGTTCACGTAACTTTTTCAAGGACTTTTTTTATTTTATTTCCATATTTTGGATTTATTATTTCTTACCCAGTATTATTAAAGCATTTTGCACGTCATTTGGAAGATGGGAAAACATATTTTTAAAATTTGAATCAGCGGGCCAGTGAGAAATGGTCAAATAAGTTTCACAATTGTTTCACCCTGGGTAATTTTGTGAGAGCTTATCTCTGAAGGAAAACTCTGATCCGTGAAATTTCATGGATACAGTTTATCACTCATCCTTGATCCACCAAAATCCTCAAAAGAACTGAGGTAGTTTATGGTAAACTATTTCTACCAATTATGAATAGATCTCACAACCACTGAGACAAAAAAAAGAAGAAAAAAAAGAAGAAGGATAGTTCATCTCAAGTTATTCCCGAATTAGGGAGTAGGGGGCACCTGATGAAATCAATACAGTCTTATTGGAAGTTGTTGCAGTCAGTCTTGGAGAGACTGGAATGCCATCAGACTCTCCGGCTCTTAAGAATAAAAAAATGAAAAAGATAAGTAAGGATGACAGTGACAAAAGAGAAGTGAAGAAGAAGAAGAAGCAGAAAACTTCAGTCGATTCAGAGATCATTCTTTGACCCGAAGTCCTCCCTTCAATCACTCCCCTCGAGGTTCCTCCTCAAATATTTTCATCTACTGATCCTCCTTCCCCATTAGTTCTCACAGATGACAGGCCAGCTTTTGAAGGTGGTGACCAAACAGATGACTTAAGGAACTTTAATTTCGAAGACTTCGAACAAGATTTCTTTGAATTTACTAGCCATGCGGATATTATGACATACAATTGAGTCTCATTTGAAGTGTCTGAGAGGAATGAAGAATTGGGATATGTTATTTTAGGCTATGTAAGGCCAATTATTGATTTAGAGAGGCAAGTGATGGAGTAGATCAAGGACATCAGTTCTCTTCGAGATGAAAATCAAAGGCTAAAGAAATTTGTTGATGCAAAGTAATTTAAGGTTGAAAGCCTGAGTGATGAAATGAAAACCATCCATGAGAAGCTAGTTCAAACAAACTCCGACTGTGATAAACTGCAATATGATTGCAAAGATTTACAATCATCCAGCTCCAAGGAAACCACTTCCTTACAAAATCAACAAACTAAGGACAAGTTTATCATTCAACACTTGTCTGATGTGAAGAAAAAGTTTGCAGACCTTCTTAAACAGAAATAAGATGAAATCATTTCTCTTAAGGAAAATGTTGCTTAGGAGGTATCCGATGATGAGAATGCATATGCTGAAAAAGTGTTGGAGTCTATGCATGAGAGAGATGAATCGATTAAATCAGATATAGTGATGTTATTTCATATAAATTTCCCCAAATTATCGCTTTGGGATTTATGGAGACACGTTCCAACTGAATTTGATGAGGGAGAATAAAAGACAAGGGCCGAAATGCATAGAAATAAATGTATAAGGGCCGAAATGCATAGAAATAAATGTATAAGGGCCGAAATGCATAGAAATAAATGTATAAGGGCCAAAATGCATAGAAATAAGTGTATAAGGGCTGAAATGCGTTAATTGCAAAGATATAGCCCAAATAGGAAGGAACCTTAGAGTAGGGACCAAAAGTTGTAATTAAACAGAATTAAAGCATGTGGGGTCCACAATTGTACTATAAAAAGACCACACACGCTTCACGAATTTCATGATGAATAGTACGACTTTCTCTCTCTACCTTTTTAGCATTTTCTCTCTCTAAATCTAACACTCAAGTATTCCTCTATCACCAAATCCTCTATCAACAAATCCTCACATAACAAAATCGCCCTCGGACAATCTTTTCACTCTTCAGTGGCGCCGTCTGTGGGAAACGAGAATCGCTCCGACGATAATCGCTTCCTAGAAATAATTCCTGTTCCGAGGAGAACCATGGAAGGCCGAGGGGACGAATTAGTTGATCACTGCGAGGAAAATATGGAGGCGGATGACTTTCGAAATGACTTGGAGTCCGAAGAAGAAGGAGGTCGGCGAGTTGAAAACGTTTTTGATGACTCCGCTCTTTTGGCTCAGAGGAATGAGCTATTGCTGGAGATCGAAAGGTTGAAGGCGGAGAAGGAAGCTGCGCAACGAAATGTTCGATCGGAGATAAGAAGAGAACCCGTCGAACAAAAGGAGGAACGTGAGGTTGAAATTCGACCCAAGAGGAGAGATGACAGGCATCAGAGGCGTGAGCGACGGTCTCCGAGGAGGAGAGAAAGATATCGTTCAGACTCGGCTACTTCAAGCGACTACTCGCGATATAGCACTTCTGAATTATCCCCTCAGAGATACCGTAGAAAGAAAAAGCGTGACCAGAGGCAAACTGGCGCCCGAAGGGAAAGGAGTTCGGAGAGGAAATCTTCGCGGGAAAAGAGTCGCCATGACCGAGTCGGTGATCGCTCTCATGAGCAGGCAAAGTGCCTTGGGAAGGAGGACATGGGCCCTCGAAATTCAGAATGGCAGCAGCAGTACACTTTGCCCTCCGAGGAAGGTCTGTACTTTTCGAACAACGATAATCTGAGGTCTAACATTTATCGTACATGGCATAACTGGAGAGCCTCTCCTCTATCATCAGAGATCTTAGTAGGAAACCTCCCAAAGCATTTTGATATTTCGAAGCTTGAAAAGTTCGACGGGACTCACGATCCGGACAACCACATCGAGCAGTTTAAGAACTTTATGATAAACTTCGACGACGATGATAAGCTCTTGTGCAGAGCATTCTCTCAAACCTTCAAAGGAGTGGCATCCAAATGGTACAACAGGCTACCTCAGGGCTCTATCAAGAATTTTGACATGTTCTGGAATATTTTTAGACAACACTTCGTGGGGAGTAAGAAATTTCGAGCCAACGGAGACACCATAATCTACTGTCGGCAGAAAGTGGGGGAGAGCCTAAAAAACTATACCAACCGCTTTGTCAAGACCAAAACAGATATGGAATACTGCAAGGATTCAGTAGCGCTTGCAGCGTTCAGGATGGGTTTGCTCCCCTGGTTGTTGAAAGACACGGTGGCAGAAAGTCAGGCAATGACCTTCGGAGCATTGCTAGATCAAGTAGAGAAGAGAATCTTGGTGGAAGAAACCCAAGCCTCAGAGAAGGGTTCCGGAGAGCAATTGGACCATAATCAATTTCAGAGGGCTGAGCCAAGCTCTCAGGGTCCCCGATCAACCGCTCAAGCTAAAAGCACGGGTCAGTATCCTCCAAGGCAAAAATCAAACCCGCAGTACTATGGCAACCATCCAAACCATAATCAAGGGGGGAGATACATGTCAAACAAATGGAGTCGGCCCGACTACTATGCGGAGTTAACAGAAAACGTCGCTGCGATATTTGATAAAGCTAAATCTTCGGTCACGTTCAGGAAGCCTTTTCCCATACAAACACCGAGGGAGAGCAGAAGCGTTAATAAATATTGCGAGTATCACGAGGATGTGCAGGACACCAAGGATTGCATAGCCTTGAAGAAGGAGGTGCAGGCTCTCATCGAAAATGGAATGCTGTTGGAGTATGTCAAGAAACACTCCCAAAAGAACGCCGTGGTAAAAGCTGTCTCGAAGAACACTGACACAGCCATGGTAATTTCCGAAGGGGTTGACGATTTTGACATCGAGCAAGAGTACTTGGACCCGAAAGTCGGGAGGAACAATGTAAACTTGGTCGAAGAGGAAATTCAAAGGGGGAAGGTGGATAGTCTGTGTGCATTTTTTGAGTCCTTAGCAATCTTTGGCGGAGACACAATCGCCGGGAATTCGAACAGCTCTCGCAAAAGGCACATGGTGAATTTGACCACCCAGATCGAAGCTGGAGTCTCCGCACAAATGCATCGATCACCTTCTCCTATTATTTGTTTTGATGATGATGATATGCGTAATGTTGCAGGCCCTCATGAGGACGTTGTGGTGATCGCGGCGGGTATTGCTGGGGATCAGATCCAAAAAATACTCATCGACACAGGAAGCTCTGCGAACATCCTATTTATGAGCACCTATCGCCGCATTTCCGACCCACCGGTCATCCGAAGATCTGATAGAACGATAGTGGGCTTCACTGGTGCCACAGCGGTTGTCGTGGGAGAGTTCCAATGTATGGTGGAGTTAGGTCGTGGAACATTCAAAAAAGAAGTGGAGGTACTCTTCATCGTGGTTGACGCACCCACCTCATATAATGCTATCTTGGGACGCTCTTGGTTGTCTCGGATGCACGGTGTCATTTCCACAGTGCATCAATGTCTAAAGTACGTTATCGGGAACAATATTGGTACGGTCAAAAGCAGCCAGAAGATGGCACGAGAATGCTACCAAATCGCCCTGTCCTCCAAGGGAGTTCGAGGGGGGCCCTCTGACCCAGCATAGCAATTAAAGGGGCTACCCTCCGAGGTCATCCCTTGTGATGATCCGAGGGAGGCCCCCGGATTTCAGGTCCCGGAGGAGGATTCTGCAACACATGAGTTCGCGGCTGGCAAAGTTCTGAAAATAGGGGTCCATCTCTCCCCCGAATTTAAAGGAAATTTAATCGCTTTTTTATCTGATAAGCTCGATATGTTCGCTTGGTGTGCGCAGGATGTCACTGGGGTGCCGACGGAGATCATATGTCACCAACTCGCCTTGCGATCGGATGTCCGACCAATAGTCCAAAAAAGGAGGCATGTCTCCCCAGAAAAGGCCTCAACAATTCTGTTGGAGGTCGAGCGACTTTTAAGTATTGGTCATATTTGTGAGTCGCACTATCCCCTATGGGCGTCAAATCTGGTGTTGGTGAGGAAGAAGAACGACAAGTGGAGGATGTGTATCGACTTCACAGATTTAAACCGCGCTTGTCCTAAAGATCCTTTTCCTGTCCCGCGCATTGATCAATTAGTATATTCGACCTCCGGAAATCGATTGCTATCTTTCATGGATGCTTACTCGGGCTACAATCAAATCCGATTGGCTGCTAACGATGAGGAGAGCACTTCTTTTATTACCGGGCGGGGCCTATACTGTTACAAGGTCATGCCGTTCGGGTTAAAAAACGCGGGGGCAACTTACCAGCGCTTGGTTAATAAAACTTTCGAGGAGCAGATTGGGAAGAATATGGAAGCTTATATCGACGATAGGTAGGTGAAGAGCGAGAAAGACGACGACCATTTCGCTGACCTCACGGAGACATTCCACAACTTGCGGAGGGTCAACCTCAAGCTCAATCCAGAAAAGTGTATTTTTGGAGTGCGGTCGGGTACGTTTCTTGGCTACATGATCAGTGAAAAAGGCATTGAGGCGGACCCAGAGCAGTTAAGAGCGTTGATCACCATGAGCCCTCCTCGAAATATTAAAGAGGTGCAAATCCTGACAGGGCGATTGGCTGCCATAAATCGATTCATTTCCCGCTCGTCGGACAAGTGTGCCCCGTTCTTTAAAGTATTGCGGAATGCCAAGCAATTTTGTTGGACTGAAGAATGTTCGACGGCATTTCGACAAATTCAGGAGTATCTAACCTCTCCGGAAGTTTTGTCTAAACCCTTAGTGGGGGAGACACTGATTGTTTACGTAGCGATATCCACGTGTGCTGTCAGTGCTGTTCTTCTCCGAGAAGCTGACTCTCTTCTGAGGCCAATTTATTATGTCAGCAAGAGTTTGCTGGACGCTGAAAAGCGATATCTTACCTTGGAGAAGGTGGCTTTGGCGTTAGTCACCGCGGCTCGAAAGATGAGGCCTTACTTTCAAGCCCATCCCATTGTGGTTCGAACAACGTTTCCCCTAAAGAGTCTATTACAAAGACCAGACATCTCTGGCAGGATGACTAAGTGGTCCGTAGAGTTGGGAGACTTTGACATAACATTTGAGCCTCGCACAGCGATAAAGGCACAGGTTTTGGCAGATTTTCTGGTTGAATTCCACTCCGACAGGGACGAACATGAGGTATCTGACATAGTTGCCGAGGAACAGTGGGTAGTTCGGACGGATGGGGGGTCGAACGTCTCAGGCTGGGGGGCAGGTGTTCAGTTAATATCCCCGCAAGGGGTCGCTATGTTCCAAGCCATCCATTTCGGTTTCAAAGCTACTAATAATGAGGCTGAATATGAAGCAGCTTTAGCCGGTCTACGCTTAGCTCAGATATGCGGGGCTCGACGGATAAAGTTGGTCAGTGATTCTCAGTTAGTGATAAATCAGATTTCGGGGGAGTCCGAGGCGAGAAAGGAAAGACTGGTACAATACTTGAAACTGATGAAGGAATTGGCGTCGGGTTTTGAGGACGTTAAGTTCGAACATGTCCGACGAGAATTGAATGCCGTTCCGGATTCTCTTGCTTCTGCTTCGCGGACAGAAGGCTATCCTTGGGTTTTGGTACAGACATGCCCGTCGATCTCAATCGGTGAAAACCATGTGATGAACGTCTCAGAGGGAAATCGTGCGGTCACACCTGACTGGAGAACAGTCCTTATTGATTTTTTGGCTAATAACATTTTGCCCGCCGACAAATATGAAGCCAGAAAAGTTAGATTTAAGTCGCACGGTTACATTCTGCTGGACGGGTCGCTGTACAAGAAATCTCTGAGTCGGCCATTACTGAGGTGCTTGAGCGGATACGAGTCACAAGTTATCCTTTCCGAGTTACACGACGGCGAAGGATCCGCTCATTGTGGATATAAAGCTTTGATACGCAGGGTATTCTTGGCAGGTTATTATTGGCCAACTATTTCGGCTGATGCAAAAGATTTGGTTAAACGTTGTGACACGTGCCAGCGGTATGCTAATGTAATCCACAAGCCAGGAGCGTTGATGGAAAGCATCCCAGAGGCAGTTCCTTTTGACAGATGGGGCATCGACTTGGTTGGACCTCTACCGATGGCTTCTGGGGGCAGACAGACGATAATTGTGGCCGTCGATCATTTTTCTAAGTGGGTGGCAGCTGAGCCACTTGCGGGCACGAAAGCCAAGGATGTGATCAAATTTGTTTTGGCTAATATTTGTTGTCGTTTTGGCGTACCCTTGCAGATTACAACGGACAATGGACCACAGTTTGATAACAAAGAATTTCAGAGTTTTTGTGTGTCGAGGGGCATACGGCAATGTTTCTCGGCACCATTTCATCCTCAGGCAAATGGCCAGGTGGAAGTAACTAATCGCACAATCCTCGACGGGCTGAGAAAGAACTTAGAAGGTAAGGCAGGCAAATGGCCTGACTATTTACAGGAGGTGTTGTGGGCATATCGAACGACCCCGCGAACAGCCACCGCTGTGACCCCTTTCGCTTTAGTTTATGGAATGGATGCCGTGGTCCCTCCAGAGATCCTCTTCCCGTCACATCGGATAGCAACGTATAACTCAGACACCAATAAAGAGCATAGAGCTTTGGCTTTAGATTTGGTGGAGGAAAAGAGGCAACGGGCGCAGCTGACTTCCCTTCATTATCAAACTCTTATGCGGAGCCGATATGCATCCAAAGTCAATCATAGGGATTTCCAGGTGGGAGACAAGGTCCTACGGAAAATCTTCTTACACACTAAGGACAAGAGTTTGGGGAAGCTGGGCCCTAATTGGGAAGGTCCATATACGGTCACTGAAAGGATAAAACCAGGCACTTATCGATTGAAAGATAAAGATGGACGATATTTCCGCTTACCTTGGAATATTGAGCATTTAAAGCTGTACCTCGATTAGTAGAGCTCGGAGAAAATATTGTATTTCTTTTCACTTTCTATGTATCCTCGGGAAAATTTTTGGTGAGGACACACTCTTTCCTACCCTGTTAGGCACAGGAAGGTTTTAATGAGGTGTTTCAGTGATCCCATTAATACAACGTTTCTTTGCCTTTAACTATTTTTTGAGTCACAGTCACATGTGCCTCGAATTGTTGTCCCTCACACTATTTTTTGAGTCACAGTTACATGTGCCTCGAATTGTTGTCCCTCACACTATTTTTTGAGTCACAGTTACATGTGCCTCGAATTGTTGTCCCTCACATTATTTTTTGAGTCACAGTCACATGTGCCTCGAATTGTTGTCCCTCACACTATTTTTTGAGTCACAGTCGCATGTGCCTCAAATTGTTGTCCCTCATACTATTTTTTGAGACACAGTACCATGTGCCTCGAATTTCCATTCTTCGAATTATTTTTTGGGACTATCGAACTATTCATCAGGTCACATTAAAGTGTGCCGCGATGCTTTGGGACCTTCGAATTATTCATCGGGTCACATTAAGGTGTGCCACGATAATATGGGACCTTTGAACTATTTTCCGGGTCACTTTAAGGTGTGCCTCGAAGCCGCTCTCAGTAATGAATCGAGAATATTTTTTCTTTACAATTATTTGTTATTTTTTTATTTGTTATTTTTATTTTTCCGGAGACCCTACAAATTGTTCGACGGCCAAACAGATTGAAATTCGAAGGCCTCATGGAAAGTATAAAACTTGGTAAATCTACCTAAGTAATAATTGTTCGAAGACCAAGCAGGTTGAAATTCGATGGCCTTATTGTAAGTATAAAACTTGTCAAAAATATCTAAGTAATAATTGTTCGACGGCCAAATAAAATTGGCATTGGAAGGCTAAAATGGAAAGTATAAAACTTGCTAAATCTGTCTAAGTAAAAATTGTTCGAAGGCCAAGTAACTTGGAGTTCGAAGGCCTAATGGTACATATAAAACATGCTAACTTTATCTAAGTTAAATCCTGTCGAAGGCCAAAAGAATTAGTGAATTTATCCAAATGCTCATTGTTCGAAGGGCTAGTGAAATAATAAGTTCGAAGAACAATACATTGATGAGTTAAATATCCAAGTACTCATTGGAACAGCACAACAGCTTCCAACCATTACAAAAAGAGGCCTTTTTTGGGCCTTACACAAAAAACAACTACCCACGACAACTTTGTTCACTCAGCACTTTTTGAGGTATCACTTTCTTCATTTTCTGAGTCTTCACTCTCACTTACAATTATTTGGGGTGGGCGAAGTTCTGGGGGGACAAGCTTCCAGAAAGGCCCCAGTTCATAGTCAGGGTGATCGGTGTATATTTGGGTCAATAAGCCGGCTCGAGTGGCAGCATCTCGAGCTTGTAAAGTCTTCGAACATGTTGCAGCATAAGCATCTGCACCCTTCTCCTTTGCCTCCTCGATTTCTGCTGGGAAACATCTGATTTTTCTCTCCAATTTATCGCGTTCTTCGACTACTTTTCGAAGAGACTCAGTACATTGCTCAAATCTATCGCAGGCCTTGCGATGCCCTTTCTTGTATTCAGATATCATCAGCTCTTGGGCATCAGTCTTGTTCTTGTATAAGTCCCTCTCTTTCTGGCAACATTGCTCTAGTATCGTCACATAATTCTCAGCGGCAGAAAGACGTTCGTACAAGGCATCAGCTTGGCCTTCGACCACTGCGTACTCCTTCTTGGCCTCCTCGAGCTTAGCGGCAGCAACTGATGCTTTGAACTTATAGTGATTTTTGCGCTTCTCGAGATGGCGCATCTTCTTTCCTCGATTCACTGAAGTATGCAGCAGCCTTCGCAGATTCATTGAAAACTCATCGTCTAAGGGGACCTCGAAGGAGCTCGAAGGAGACCCTAAATCTGCAGAATCGAATTCAGAAAAATTACCACATGCCACATCAGGGTGAACGAGTAATGGAGGGTTTGTTCGAGGGGCAAGGATAGGAGCCAGCCTTGGACTGCCTTCGAGGGAGGCTGGGTGAGACGCCTCACTCAGAGGAGAGTGCAAAGATTGGTAGGAGGTTTCCTTGGGTGATAGGCCACCCCTGTTTTCAGCATCAACTGCACCATCTTGGACTTCTCTTTCGAAGTTAATCCCTTCATTGTTATCAGGAGTTTCTCCTCCCTCAGATTGTTCTTCGATGGGCTCAAGAAGAATGCCCTTTCCCTTCAAGTCCTTTTTCTTGTTATCTTTCTTTGGTGGAAGGATGGTAGCAGGGGGGGAGGAGTGGGATTTGTTGAAGCAGCAACGTTTGATCGAGGGGTTTCATCTGTTCGAAGGGCTTCAGTTGTTCGAAGGTTACTAGAATTCGAGGCCCCTATATTCTTCGAAGAGTGTGGTTTTTGAGTCTTAGTGACTGGTTTGGGATTTGTTGGCTGAGGTGGTATAGCTTCATCTTCTGGAGGTTCACCCAGGTGACTTTGCGAGCGAGAGCGTTTGGGCAGATAGATTGTCACATCCTGTTTGCTGCATCGCTCTAGCACTTCTCGTTCAGAAGGCGGAGTCATTAGGCCCCTCATACTTATACGATCCAGAGGATCAAGCCTCCAGAGTCGACTTCTAGCCAAGTTCTCATCGACAAAGCAACGGCGAAAACGATTGTCCCACTGTTCTTTCGCCCACAAGCGAAGGTTAGTGAAAACAGTGGTAGCTCCTTCGACGTAGTCGGTGTAGGGTTTGGATACTCCGGTCATAGCTGAAACAAATAACAAAGGATAAGAATGGTTACACAGAATATGTTGTTCGAAGACACGTGTGTCTTCGAGGGTGTCAATTTTTCGTAGACACCTATAAGATTCGAAGGAGTAATAAACTTAGAGAAATGTAGACTGGCAAATTTCAAATTCGAGGGCGTATAATGATTCGAGGAGTACTTACATTTCATGGTCCACTTCAAGGAGAGCTTATGTGGATTCGAAGGAGTGGCTTGGGAGCCGGTCTCCCAGCAACCAGAGAAAAAGAGGAACTGTTGCCTCCATTTTTTATCTGCCTCCAAAAGATCCTTCAACACTTTTTGCCCCCGGTTGAATGTCAATGAGTAGAAGGGGAAGTAAGGGTTTCGAGCAAGACCAACAAGACCAATGATTTGTTCCAGTGAAAATTCTTGGCCTGAGAGCCTTGAGGCCATTATGCAAGCCATTAATGTGAACCACATATTGGGCCCAACTTGTGAGGGACAGAGATCTATTTTCGAGAGGTATTCAATAAAGAAGGGGTCTAAGGGGTACCTTAGCCCCCAGTTCATGATTTCTGTGTAGACCACAACCTCATGGTCCCTCACAGATAAGGGCGTCTCTCCTTCGGAGGGAAATCTGATATTGACATATTGAGGGATCCCCCATCGAGCCCTAAGCATTGTTTCCTCTGCCTTCGAAAAATACTTATACTTGATATTTGCAAGGGCCACCATGTGCTTATTCTCAATGCCCCTGATATTGTTGCCGGCAATATTATCTAACTCCAAGGGCAAAGTCACATCCCCCTTAGATTTTGGCGCAATCCGGCGAGCTTGTTCCTCGGATATTGCCGAAGAGGAGGTACCACCATTTGCAGGGCCTGACGAGGAGGTAATAGGCTTTCTCTGTCCGAGAAACTTGTTGAAAGGTTTCATAACTATGGGGTCTAATGTTTCTTCATGCCTAATCCGCATATCTTCCTCGGTGATAAGTGTTCTTGAGGGGGAGAATTGAGTACCATGGATGGTCATGGATGGTGTGGAGGGCAGACTAGACACATCCGTTCCTTGTCTTCGAGGAGGACTCTCAGTATTGTGTTCCAAGTTTTGCCTCCGAGGAGGATTTTTAGTGTTGTGTTCCAAGATTTGCTTTCGAGGAGGACTTTCAGTATTATGATCCGAGTTTTGCCTTCGAGGAGGACTTGCAGTATTTTGCCCCAAGTTTTGCCTACGAGGAGAACTTTCAGTATTGCGTTCCAAGTCTTGCCTTCGAGGAGGACTATCAGTGTTATGATGCAAGGTTTGCCTTCGAAACGGACTTTCTGGGTTTCGAGGAGGACTCCTCGAAGTCCTCCGAGGACTTGGAGACCTTTGGGGGAGATTTTCAACATTAATTGAGGCAGTGGGCTCTCGAATCGTTAAGGCAGTCTCCTTGGCCCGCTTTCGATCGTGAGAACTTTTTCTATCCCTGTGGGATTTTTTCCTCTTCGAACCTGATGAATGCTTGTGAGACCTTTCTTTGCCCATTTCTCTTGGAAGATTTGTTTCGCTGAGCAAGCTTTGACGAGCTACTTCTCGAGGGATAATGGCGGTCGAGTTTTGCGAAGGAGGCCAAGCACCAAAAAAAGTTGTAGTCAGTGGCGAAGGACGAGGCCGTACGTCTTCACCAGCAGCAACCCTCTCTTCGAATCGTTTACTGATCAGCAACCACTCAGGAATTCGACGGGGCTTGTTCGCCAGCTTTATCTCTCTAGAACTAATTGAACAGAAGTTGCAGTAATAAAGGAAAAGGTTGGTATTTATAGAATACTAGTGGGCTTTCTTGACAGATGAGGCCCGGGGACATTTTTGTGTTGTTTGCCTAGGGGTACGATGGTCAATATAGCTGGACATTGCTCGGTCACCTAGCTATAGCAGAAGGTGAAGAGTTTTGTGTCAGAAATTGTCAGGGAAGGGGAAGAGTTTTCTGACAAGAGAATTGGTACCGTTTCTCCAAAAACATGCTGACATCGATGTTGGTACAGTGACATCATCAATCCTAGCAACATTTTTTCGCCTAAGTACCTAATTATCCGATGACGATCAGGCTGAAAAAGTTGCAAGGATTGGGGGGGCTACTCAGTATAACAGAAATTCGAAGGAATCTTTGTAGATATTCGAGGAGGCCTTCGAGCCATTCGAAGACAGAGATTCGAAGGGATCCTTGCAGAAATTCGAGGAGGCTTTCAAGTTATTCAAAGAGGTTTCTTGGAGCAACCTTTTCGTCTAAGGGACTTATGAAGTTCGAAGGAGCAACTTTTCGAAGAGATTTTGGCCGGTCAGAAGAATTATTCAGTCTTAGCAAAACAATTTTTTACTAAGACTGGGGGGGCTACTGATGAGGGAGAATAAAAGACAAGGGCCGAAATGCATAGAAATAAATGTATAAGGGCGAAATGCATAGAAATAAATGTATAAGGGCCGAAATGCATAGAAATAAATGTATAAGGGCCAAAATGTATAGAAATAAGTGTATAAGGGCTGAAATGCGTTAATTGCAAAGATATAGCCAAAATAGGAAGGAACCTTAGAGTAGGGACCAAAAGTTGTAATTAAACCGAATTAAAGCGTGTGGGGTCCACAAGTGTACTATAAAAAGACCCCACACGCTTCACGAATTTCATGATGAATAGTACGCCTTTCTCTCTCTACCTTTTTAGCATTTTCTCTCTCTAGATCTAACACTCAAGTATTCCTCTATCACCAAATCCTCTATCAACAAATCCTCACATAACAAAATCGCCCTCGGACAATCTTTTCACTCTTCAGAATTGATTCCTTATCTTTGGGATTTAAATCTCCTCCTGGTGCAATGCCATAAATTTCAGTGAGAGAATTTCAAGCGGATCGAGTATGTACTAGAACCGTGTCATACACCTTATAAAGAGAAGTTCATTCATGCATACACAAATAATAATATAAATTTCTAGCACAAACACCAATAAGTAATATATGTGTTAAGTTAATTTAACTAATAAATTATTCAATATCGTACGTATAAGTAGTATTATCATTGTTTATAAATTTTATATTATGCAACACAATATATTAGGTTGTAAAATATATGATATAATAATTTTTTGGAAAATGCTTAACTAGCAAAAACCCAAATGTGAAGGTTGTTGTGAAATATGACAACATAGTAACCTGTCACGAATTATAATATTATAGTTATTGTGAAGCAATATATATTAGAGTTATGAAATATAATATAATAGTTTTAAATATATGCTTAACAATGAAGATGGTATACTATAGTCGGAAACTGTGTAGCTTTTAACTTGCAAAACATATTTTTGGAGCGCATAAGATGTGAACGCTAGCTTGAAGTATTTTATTAGGTCAAGCTAATTGAATTTTAAAAAATTTAGGAAAACACCGACTGTTTGTTTGCGATGAAACATTCAAATATAAATCGTTCTTATTATAAACATGTCAAACAAAAGTGGTTCAAATCTCATGTTGATAGTCCAAAAACTCCCGAGTTTGGTATACCCTTCGGTACAGTTGAAATATTAGCTCATATATTAAGCAAACAAGTGTAAACAAAATCATACTAATTCAATCGATAAACCACCTACAACAACATAATTGTGATTTGTATCTAAAGATCGAGCATTGCTTGCAGCATTGGTGGTGGTAGTGAAGATCGGTTGACTAGAGATTCCTAGTTAAGTAGAGTAAAAAATATTATACAATATGTGTTGAAACAAGATCTATACCTTGATTTTAAAATTGATTTTTTTATTTCACAATCTCTTGGGTAAATCAGTCATTAAATGTGAACCATAAATTCTTTAACGCCTAGAAAAATCTCTATTAAGGTTATATGATCATACTTTCTCTCTGTATAAGGGTTTTTTCTTAGTAATTTGTTTATAAATATCTCTTGAAGATTCGTACATACACCTATATATGAATTTTTTTGTCTTGAGGTTGTAAAGTCAATATTCCCAATAATTGATATGTTACTTTAATCGCAGTTATGCTATGTATAACTACTTGAATTATTCGTCTAAATCTGCACGAGAGGGCTAAAATAATCAGAAGGATAAAGATTAATGGTTAGCAAAATTTTGTTAGCCTTTGGAATGATTTTGTTGACTCTTATATATAATATTTTTAGTTGTTCAATATTTTTATTTTTTAATATTCGTTGATGTTTAAGTTTTGTATGTTCAATTAAAATATTATCACGAACCATAATGGATAATCCAAAACACAACATGTATCCTCAACTATAAAGTGAAAATTTTATTTTATACTTACATTGTATACAATCAAAATTTGCGAAAGCAATTGTAATCAAATAGCTTTGTGAAACGTATTGAATATAAATTAGTGAAATCTATTGTAATAAAATAACTTGCAAAATGTATTGCATTGAGTATTTGAAACCTATTGTATCATATTATATTTCCAAAATATATTGTATTTGGTGAGTTATTATCTGGATTCACTATGTAAGATTGAGAGAGAAATAGATTTTAGAGAGAGAAAGTCAAGTAACCATAGTGATTTATCTCAAAAGTCATGGAGCTTTATTAGATCAGCATTCGCCTTTATATAGAGGCGCAAAGACTTAACTTTAAGTCAAACATTTACAAAAAGGGATTTAATAGTAAAACAGTCCCTTATTAAAACGTAAAGCTCTAATTCTCTCCTCTAATTATACAATTTGTCATAACAGATTTTATTCTTTTATATTTTAGTCCTCGAAGTTCTATTCCTTTATCAGTAGCCTCCTTAGTTCTTATAAATATTCTTGAATAAGAACTAAATAGCTTCAGAAACCTTTGAAGGTGAAGAGAATTCTCTTTCTACATAATCTGAACTACTTCAAACTTGTTATCTTTATATTTTTGGTAAAAATCTCGTCCATGTTTTCTCCGTGCTTCAGACATATTCATATGTGGTCACTTTTCCTCAAATGGTCATAATTGCTCGAGGCGAAGATTGGATAGGTAATGATATCCTAGGCACTAGGTCTGCCACTAGGGATATCTCATAGCTCAGTAACACATCTGACTCTCAAACTCAGTAACACATCTGATCATTGTCTCTCCAAACTGACTCTCAAACTCAGTAACACATCTGTGAAATGAGCTCACTATCCTCCATTAGCTCCCATCGTGTTGTTTTAAGCGTGGTTGTTGCCGATCTTGTTATCTTGGGTCTTAGTCAATGCTCACCAGTGGAGAACAATCCCCTCTATGTCACCGCCTCAACCATAATAGTACCTCCCATACGATTTCTATTGATCACACCATATTGGTTATCTCATCTACCATTCATGCATCTCCTTTGCTACCTGGCACGTGTTGCGATAGTATGTAAGACCCAATCCAAGTAAACTATCCCTCATCCACTATCTTGTGCCCAATAACCAACCCATCCCTTGTTGAAGATGCTTTTAATCGCTTCTTTATACAGTCAGATTTGTCCAAGCCCAAATCTAATGTCATACAACTTTACCCAAACCTAATCTACCACTCCACAATTTTTCCAAGCCTACTCAACCCACCTCATTTCCTTCCAAACATTTCATTTCAAAGACCCATTGGTTCCACCATCATCCAAAATACATAATTTCCTTCCAAGATATAGGAGCCAATGACTTCTACTTCTAAAGATTCCCTGAATTTGATTTATTTATGGGTTAAATTCTATAAGCTACCTCATGCACTCTGATCTAAAAGAGGTCTTAGTATACTTGGGCATTCACATATATGTCGTCACTCATACCGCCAATTATGTATGCATGAACTTCACTAGAATTTACATTATGATGAATTTTCCCAAATGTTTTATGGATCAAATGTATGGAAAAGCTCACCACCCTCCATATCGAATACCAAGAGATCTTATATATTTGTAGTAAATTCTCCATATTTGGTCACATGGTCTCTAATTGGGCCACACCAACTTCATCTTCTCACTCGAACAACACTATCTATGCCCCTCGTCGACCAAACAAGAATATGATGGTTGATGGGAACGGAAACCACGATCAAGATTAGTCCAGTGATAGTGATCCCTCTTATCCTAACTACGACTCCCTGGTTTGAAGCATTGAAGATGATGGAGATGATAACCACTCTACCAGCTTCGAGATCGTGATAAACTAGGATGATAACACTGTTTAAGAAATTATCTTTAATCTACCATCCTCGGAAGAATAACACTGAGGTCACATATTCTTGCTCGGGTATCCCTGGACTTAATTATTACTGCTCCGGTCAACTTAGAACAACTGGAGGATAACATAGTCCTCTATTAGTAATTATTATGAGTCTTCATCTTCATTCTTTAATGATAATCTATCATTGGAATTTACGTTGTCTGAATGACCCCATATCTTAAAAGGATGTATCTTATTACTCGAACCACATCATCTTAATTTATTTACTTGAAACCAAAGTAAAATAAGTAAAATTGATAGTATTATGTAAACAACACTTTTTTTAGTATTATAAGTCTAATCATGGTTATCACCCTCTAGGAAGAATTTATATTGTTGGAATCCAAGTGTGTTTAGGGTCTCTATTGATTTTATAGCCGCATAAACTATCGATAGTTTAATTTGTTATATCTCTTAGAAATCCAATTTCTCATTGTTTGCATTTTACCATTTCAGCAAACCATCTGATTGCATTCCCTTAGCCATGATATCAACACCATATTTTTCCGTTACTAAGGCAACCCTTGGTTTCCTCTTGTTAATTTCAATAAAATCGATGAACCTGGGGATTAAACTGATAACTCGTAAATTATTGTTATCAAAGTTAACTAAGTTACTTACGTTTTATGGGGTTTCAATTTTCTTGATGAAACAAACAAATTGATAACCTTATTTTTTTATTCCTTAACTTCGTAGCTCATTACCAGTAACCCCTCACGTTCGATCACACTCTCGTCACTTTATTTCTTCGTACACCTAGACAAAAAACCTTTTAGGTTTTTTAGCATATAGTAATCCCATTACGACTACACTTCTATATTTCACAATAATTGGTCCCTCCCTACTAATGGCCCGATCATGGTACTTGTCTTCATGAAGTTAAATTTCCTCCACAACCCTATCTCTTACTTTAACAAAATAAAATTCATTAATATCTATGAGCGAGTGAAGAATGCTCGTATTCACCCAAGCCCAACATGCATTGGTCGTCAATCCTAATGACCATCCATTATTGAGGCAGAGATTTCTGCCTCAGTGACTACATATATTTAGCAGGTCTGAAGAGTCATTTTTCAAGCCTTGTGAGACTTGGCTTGATCTTAGAAATCGTAACATAAAGTTTTTTCACAATAGCATCAAGACCCGTATTGTTAGGAAATGATCGTCACTATCAACGACCAACATGGTATTCCCTATTACAACCTCAAAAGAGTGGTAGGTATTTTTGTCAACCATTTATCTAGTCTTGTATGTACAAAAAACCTTACAACTTATCCTGGGTTTTCTAGAATTTTTGAACTCATCCCTTCGAATCTTATCCAAGTTGATAAAACCAGCATGATCCATCCTATCAATGACAATAAGATTAAGGCTACACTTTTCAACATTGATGGTAATAAGGCACCATTACCAGATGGGTTCGGTGCTAATATCTTCAAATCCTCTTGGACAACCATCACTCGAGACTACACCAAAGATGTGCAAAACTTTTTTCGCTTCAATTATATGGACTGACTTGAAATAAAACTATCATCGCTCTTATTCTCAAGATGGATAACCCTATATTTCCTTTTATTTTCACGCCAATTATGTGATGCAATATCATCGACAAGGTTATCTCAAATATACTTACAAATAAAACTAAGGGAGCCTTCCCATCCCTCATTGACCATTTGCAATCGACATTCATCTAAGGTTGTAGTATTTCAGATAATATCCTTCTCTCCCAAAAGCTACTCAATGGGTATCATACTAATCGGAAAGGTCTACGTGCAGCCTTTAAGATTTGTCTAATAACATATTTTGGAAATGTTTGATGTTCCTTTTTTGTGGGAATTCTCTTTATCATGGAATTTCCCAATCGTATGATTGGTTGCATCATTCAATATTTTTCCACCACCTTGTATTTGATCAACATTTATGGTAATTCCTTCAGCTTCTTACGTGGGAAATAAAAGATTAGACAAACGGAGCCCATATATTTTTTTCTTCATCTTCTCATACAAGTTCTCATAAGTATCCTTAGAGAGAAAAGTCAACACCCCAGCTTTGGCTTCCATTAAAAATGTCACAAGCTTAAAATCATGAACCTTTTATTTGAAGATGACTTAATGGTTTTCTTCTGAGCTAATACCATCTATGTCAATCTTGTAAATGAAGGCATCAAGGAGTTTTACTCTATTTACGGTATCCACCTCAACCACTATAAAATTCATATATATATATATATATATATCATTATGGTATCCTTGACTAAATCCGTCCTTTTATAGTTACCATTGTTCGTGTTGAAGTGAGAACTATCTTCATGCGATACCTTGGTATGCTTCAGTTTATCAAAGCTGGAATAAAGCGGTCGTCCGTAAACATTTCTAATCCATCTTGAGTGGTACTTCTAGATCATTATGGAATAATTGGGTCAGTAATATAAAAGTGAAAGATACAATCCTTTGGAATCTCCCCACTGGTTTCGCCCTTAGCTGGGGATGGATGAAATTTAACCTTAGAGACACCGCTGCTAAGCTTTAAAAAGTTAACGTAGGGACGACACCTTTACTTCCCTCTATTTGACCTTTATATTTTCAGTAATTATCTTGTGGATCCATGTGGTCAAAGTATCATTGGTTATGCTAGACTTCACAGCAGCATCAAAGTTCCTGAGATGATCTCCAATTGCACATGAAATTGGCCCAGTCAAATCTGTTTGGGTAAAAAATGTCATTAAAGCTTGAAACTGGTAACATTATTAGTCTTCTCTCACCTCCTCCGGGTGGGAAGGACGTTAAGTTCTAAATGCTAAATAAGAATTAAAATTTCACCATTATTAGCACACATCAATCTTATGCAGAACGCGTATAATATTCTCAAACATTATTTATCGTATGGATGACTATCCTTGGGAATCTTACTATCATTGATAAGTTACTCGCGTAAGGTTACAATACCCGTCTAAGATGCATCTTATGTAACAAATCCTTGGAAACTAGTGACCATTTAATGATAGATTTCTATTATTTTCAGTTGGTTTTGGAAGCTTTCTTCATAAATATTTCCTTCCCATTTGCACCCTCTTATTAGCCCAACTAGCTAAACACTACTAACATTTGGTCCATTTCTTTTACTGTCATTGGACGTCTTTGGATTTCTGTTTTCTATGTGGTGGTCTACCACCTTTTAGAATATAGAAATGCTAGGATTTTCACCAACACCATTTCATTCGGCTTGATCTTGACGTATCATGTTCTCTCAGACCTTCGCTACAGATTTCACGGTACAAAGATCCATTGGTCAAGCTAGACTATGACTAAATTACTTATTTTATTGCTTGCAAGTATTCTCTTAGATGTTTTTTTGGTCTAATATTTCACTCTTATTGGCGAGTGTACCTTACTATTTTGGATTCTTCCTAGTATTATACGTTTTGTTTTATCTTATTTTGTTCATCCTTAGGGGCATGCCCCTTTGATTATTATAATTACACTTTGGTTTTTATTTTTATGGGTAATACCTCGATGTACTTACAAATAATAAATTTTCATTTAATATACTTATTCTCATACAAAAAATGTTAAAATTTTGTTTTGACATTTATTCTCAAATTGGGACGGTGATAGATTTATTTTTAAAGCTTGATTATACCATTTGATGTTAAGAATATGCAGACTACATATTCATTTTATACCGGAAATCTCCTTCATATCTATAATATATCAATTTAATCTTCAATCACAAAGTTAAAAAATATCTTTTTATACATTATAAGTTTTTTCAACTTTTCACCATATTTTAAGACATCAAGATCCCACCTCATCCTTGGACGATGAATAATTGCAGTGCGTGACTCTTATGTTTTGAAAAACAAGTTAGCTTTATTTTTTGGGGAATTTGAATTAACTAGATGAAAAGAGCCATTATGATATATTATATTGAAAATACGGTAACCTTTATATGTCTTGTTTTTCATTCACTCTATAGTTCACCGTTGGGGTGGCACCAGCCTCAATGTCGTAAAAAATGAAAGATCTATCTAGTACAACTATGTCGATGAAAACACCAAGCAACCAAAAAAAAGATGTCATATCCATAAGGCATGAGAAACTACTATCTCTAGGCTACATGTTGTTATATCATTGTTTCTATTAGTAAATTTTTTGTGCCATACTTAAGGACTATTCTTTCACCACATATACATGCAATCGATACTTTCAAGCATTTTGGGGAAATCGTGAGTCCTAACCAACTTGTAGTAACCTCTCCAATTTGCCCACATTCATTTTGAAACAAGAAAATTATATCATCGTAGAAAGTACGACACTCAAATAAAATTTCAACTCCAATGTGAATATATTCATCACAATCATCTATTGTATTTCCATAAGCAAACATGCACATATCACCTGTGGACTTCTGGATACTTGCAAGCCAATTTTGGCTGCATTATTCTTCATTTGAGTAAAATATTTATCGTAACTAGATAAACTTTCTACAATCAGGAGAAATGGTGACCTCCTCATATGAAACCCTCTTCTAAATTATTAAAGAGGATAGAGTTTGACGGTAAAAGAACAAAACTAGGGAAAACTATGGTTTAACAAAAAAAAGTTTCATTGTTGAAAATAAAATCCATTACTGTACCAAAACAAAGGTCGGAATAGTGAGATCATCCATATTTATTCGTAAAACTTTAAATTTTATTATATTTAAAATCAAAGAAAATAAAAACTTTACATATACTAATTAAAGACAAAAATATCCATAAATACATAATCAACTATCTCACTATCATCTAATACCCCAAAAAATTGTGTATTACCAATGTATACTTTGACCATGGTGAAAAACCACAAATAACCGTCTTTCTTTCTTTGAACCAACTTTCTCTTTCTTACTTTTTTTTTATTTTAAAAAGTCGTATCTTTCAAACCGTAACTCGGAAAAACAAATATGAAAGTACTTTCTTTTTTTTAAGACGAACAAAAATAGATCCATTAATTATATTTTTGGAATTTTTATTGGATTTTTTTTCGTCCGTAGCATGCGAGGCCAGATATAAATATACATTAGAGACCAAATATAACCAACTATACGAGACCAAGCAAATCCAACCATGCCATACCATGCATATCCAACCATAAGAAACCAAGCATAAGCAACCATGAGAGACCAGACATAATCAACCATAAGGGACTATGAAAAATCAACCATGCGAGACCAAACATAACCAACCATGAGAGACCAGGCATAACCAACCATGAGAGATCACACAAACCAACAATGCGAGACTAGGCATAACCAACCATGAGAGACTAGACATAACCAATCATGAGAGACCAGACATAACCAACCATGAGAGACTAGGTATAACCAACCATGAGAGATCAAAAAAAACCAAACATGCGAGACGAGACATAACAACCATGAGAGACCATGCATAACCAACCATGCGAGACCAGCCATAACCAACCATGCGAGACCAGATATAAAAAAAACATGCAAGACTAAGTATAAATAAACATGCGCGACCATGCATAAATAAACATACGAGATATGCACTACTTGATGATAAAGATGCCAAACTATAATTACTGGGACCGACGAAAAAAAAATCATCAATGAATCTAGTTTTAATCGTCTTAAAAGAGCTATAATTTATTATGCATTGTCTCGCATGTTTATCACGTTTAGTCTCACATAATTTATTATGCCTAGTCTCACATGTTTTTATGCATGGTCTCGTATTTTTGGTTATGTTTGGTCTCTAATGTATATTTATGTTTGGTTCGCGTGTTTTTTTTTTGTCTGGCACGTTACTAACAGTTTTTTTAATAAAAAAAATATATTAATCAACGACGCTTTCAAATTCTTATTTCGAACTTCAATTTAAAAGATACGGATCTTTAAAAAAAAAAAAAGTTTTGCTGAAAAAATAAAAAAAAATGTTACGTGACCAGTGATAAAACATGTGTATGTGTAGTGAATTGTTATTAAAAAATTGAATATTGAGCTATAATTATTTAAGGAAAATAGTTATTCTTTAATTAAAGTTTAGCTATGAAATTGTACTGAAGTTTATTTAATTTTTCAGGTGTTACTCGCAATTAAAAGATATATAATTGGACTTTTATACTACTAGTCCTTTTTAAAGGAATATTGTAGTCGATTTAACGTGAAACCATATTCTATTTATAGCAATCAAACACCTTCCACAGTTTCATTTTTCGAAAGTAAAAGTATAGGCTGAGTTACAATTGTCCATAAAATATTAAACAAGACAGATATTCAAATTGTTAAAACTTTCAAAGCTCTTAAACAATAAACAATAAACAATAAACTAACTCTTCGAGGTCTGAAAAGAGTCGGTCAAATATTATATAATCATAATTTTAGCCAAGTGTTGGTATAAGAAAGAGTTTTCGAGAGGCTATTCACTTTGAGAGCTAGAATGGAGACTCCAGATCCAAAACGGCAACGTAGTGAGGAAACCCGAGAAGATGTAACTACCCGTTTACCGGATCATATGGTTGAGCATGTTTTGGGTTTCTTTCCTACCACCAAAGAGTCCATCAGAACCAGCGTCTTATCAAAGAGATGGAAATCCCTTTGGAGTTCTGCCCCCGTACTCTCCTTCTCCAACATTAATGGAAACCCTCCTCCAGTAGATGACTTCTCCAACGTTAATGGAAACCCTCCTCCAGTAGATGACTTCACCTCCTCTCTCGACAAAACTCTAAGTAAGTGCAACTCTCATGCTGAACTCCAAGCTTTTAACCTCGAACTTGACTTGAGCTTGATAGAAGAATCCAGGTGTCCCATAGACCAATTTCTACGCTTAGCATACGAATACTCCAAACAGAAATACATGCCTCAAATTGATAGGTGGGTTCGCCACGCAATCTTGCGGCGTGTCAAGCAACTTTCTCTAGTGTTTTACAAAAGACCATACGAGGTGACTTCTAGTTCTTATCTATTCAACCATTCAAGGTTGACAAAACTGAATTTGAGTGGATGTACTTTCGAGTCTAATGCACGGTTTTCGTGGCCATCGCTTAAGGCTTTATTCCTCGATCATGGTTATATGTATGACGACCTATTTGCAGCAATTCTATCTGGATGCCCTGTTCTTGAGTATTTCACCTTAAAGTCTTACCACTTTTTTAGAGGTGTTTATAGGCTTAGCTCAGTCACTCTGAGAGATCTAGATTTAGATGTTACCAATGCTCTACCTGTTGTCGTAGAGGTTCGTGCTCCAAATCTCAGGAACATGACCATTAAAAGGATGCACAAATGGATAAAGTTTAACATAATTGATGTGTCTTCCCTGTTACGAATCAGACTTGGTTTTCTTGGTGTTAGTGGTTGCACTTCTATCAACCTAAACTCGATAAACGAACTTCTTCGAAAGCTAGATTGTGTTGAGCAATTTACCTTTGATCTGGCAGAGGAGATTCAGGTATTTCTTCCACTTTACTCCTGTAGTATCATTCTCTCTTACTCATTTTTGCTCACCTCATATAATTTGCCTAATTTTGTTTTGGTTTCTTGATTATATTTGTATCAAGGTTTTGTCCACAACTAAAGCTAACGGGATAGTGTTGAAGAATTGCAAAGACTTAAATGTAAACATGGCCCTCTCCGATACTTTGCTTTATGAGCTACTAAACTTGCTCAAAACTTCACCGAATCTAAAGAGACTGAAAGTTAAACTGCATTCAAGGACTCGTGGTCAGGTTGGTTCATACTGTGCCCTTTGGTGCTTTTATTTTGATTTTGTGGTGTGTACGATGTATCTTTTTATAATTTCAGAAATTATATGAAATGATTCTTTGACGTCGTACTATTTCTTTATATGTTTTGTTTCCGTTGAAAATATAGTTGATCAAGTTCCTTGGTGTTGTAGGAATATGCACATATCGAATTACCAATCTTGATCAGACAATTTCATTCTTTAGTTATATGATTGTTTTGAACTTTCTAAATGCAAGGGTGAAGAGGAATGGAAGCCACAGCAGAGTAGTTTGAGCTATTTGATCTCACATCTGACAATGATTGAGGTTTTTTGCGACCAATCATCTGAGTTGAAGTCAAAACCTCTACTCAGCCTCGTAAAATTTATGCTTGGAAATACCATGGTGCTAGAAAAGCTGTGTGTCACTACGGACAAGAATTGCGACGATCAATCAATTGAGGGTAGGAAAGAAAAGGATTTTCCCGTGGTGGAGGTGCCGCATCTTATTTTGAGTCACAAAAAGGCCTCACCGAATACCATAGTTCAATTTCGAGAAGTGTCTGACTGAAACTACTATAACTCTTTGTTACCATAAATAGCTTTGAGTTTTAGTATCTCTTTTTGTCCAACTTGGGTTGTAAGATGTTAAACTATCCTCATGAAGGCGCTTTTTGTTATTACCACTGTCGAAACACGAGGATGATAGTCTTATCCTCCAGGATAAGATAAGAAATTTTCTTCGTAAACAATATCAGGTTTAAATTTTTCAACTCTTTCAGAAGCATAATGTGTAATAGTTAAATTTTCGATCACGCACCTGAACAATAATCTAATATAATATTTCTTCTATATTCTAAAATAATAGTTAATATTTAAATGTACTGTTCTTTTATATTTTCTAAAACTCCCAATCCCCGTTTATAATTTTGAATGGCTAACCCATGGCAAAGCTTGTACTTTCCAAATTATGTTTACCGTTTAGTTGGAATCCGATGTATTGTTCTCTAAGTTTATTTTTGAGTATTTTCGTGTTGGCTATCGGCTTTGGTTTGGTTAAAATGTTTTAAGCTTTTATTAATTAATTTTAATATTTTGAATTTTTAAGCAACGAGCTTATTGGAAGTATTGAGTCTTATATATTTCATTTTCTTATTAAGTATGATATTGGGAGTACGAGTATTATATGTTTTGGATCCAAAGATCTGTATAAGTTTGGTTTTGATCCATTTATAAAAAACTAAGATTAGTTGATATATGTTCTTACTTAGATACCATTAATCATTTTCATGTCTAATGATAAGGGATTTTGGTCCTACTTAATTTTCCACTAACTTATTTCTATGATTTGAGTTTATAGGAAACGAGCTTGTATATATTTTAGTATTTGAATAAAGTTTTTTTTTATAAATTTGTTTTAGTTTTGACGACTTAACATATTTTACATTATTTTTAATATTTTGTTTTGGAAACGAACTTAGAGGTTTTAGCCTCTAACTTGGTTCCAAAAGTAAGAGGATTAGTTTAACGAATTTACAGTTTTTTTGTTATGGCATAAAGGGTTCATTTGGTAAAATGCACAAGAGTTTAAAGTAAATTAATATAAAAATAATGTTAGTTATATGTTTAAAATAACCGATATAGGTCAGCTCAGAATTCAGGGCCGAAGAATTGAGTAGTCGAGACTTAAGGATTGTAACTTTTGAATCTCTAAATGGTTGGAGCTCAACAGAGACTTAGGTGGAAAGATGTCTATTGGAATCTAAAGGAAGAGTTGTTCCGAGATTATTGAGATTATTGATAAGTAATTATTATAACTGATAATGCAATATCATTATATGTTAGACCTAGGTGTAAAGACTTATGTTGAAGAGACTTCTGAAAAATATTTTATATTTCTCACTGGAGCGCTCATTCACTATTATATTGAAAAATCTAGATTGATAAATTATTCTCAACCACTGATAAAGTTATTTTTTATTCGAGCATGCGTGTAGAATGAAGAAGGTATTAATTGAGATATTTTTTTATTTATATATCATTGATCATTTCCATATCTAACTGATATGAGGATTTTGGTTGTACTCAACAAATCTTCATCTTAATAATGCAGATTTTAGCCTTTTCTCAGTTGACTTACATCCATTTACTCTAATCCTGTCGTGTCAATGTTCACCGTCTTTATCAGATTACATTTTAACCGGTCTATTTGCTCACTCTTATCATACCACACTAAATGTTACTTAGCGCGACTCAAGTCACATCGTATTTATACATAGAGCCACATGCACTCCAAACTAGGTCATTGCAGTGACCTATAGAGCAGATCATTCACCTTGAGCATAGTTGTTAGTTCGTCATGTTTGACATCCGAGAATTTCATCCACATAGCGCATCACCTTTCGTCTAGGCTTAAAGCTCTGATATCATTTGTAGGAAATATGGACACATCATATTCCGCTTTTGTATATAAGTATAAACAACCCGATCTTCACACTAGTATGATATTGTATGCTTTGGACCCGAATACCGCACAAGTTTGGTTTAGATACCATTGATCATTCTCATGTCTAAATGATAAGGGACTTTGGCCCTACTTAATTTTCTACGAAGTTATTTCTATTATTTGAATTTATAGGGAACAAGCTTGTATATATTTTGGTATTTGAATAAAGTTTCATTTAAAAAAAAATTGTTTTAGTTTTGACGACTTAGCAGATTTTACATTATTTTTAATATTTTGTTTTGGAAACGAACTTAGAGGTTTTAACCTCTAACTTGGTTCCAAAAACAACAGTACTCGTTTAACAAATTTATACTTTTTTGTTATGTCACAAAGGGTTCATTTGGTAAAATATACGAGACTTTAAAGTAAATTCATATAAAAATAATGTTAGGTATATGTTTAAAATAACCGATGCAGGTCAGCTGAGAATTCAGGGCCGAAGAATTGAGTAGTCGAGACTCAAGGATTGTAGCTTTCGAATCTCTAACTGGTTGGAGCTCAACAGGGACCTAGGTGAAGAGATGTCTATTGAATATAAAGGAAGAGTTGTTCCGAGATTATTGATAAGTAATTATTATAATTGAAAGTGCAATATCATTAAATGTTAGACCTAGGTGTAAAGATTTATGTGAAGAGACTTCTGAAGAATTTTATGTTTCTGAATGAAACTCATTCACTATTATATTAAAAAATCTGGATTGATAAATTATTCTCAACCATTGATCAAGTTACCTTTGATTCAAGCATGTGTGTAGAATAAACAAGGTATTATAAGGAATAACAGTTGCACGTGTCAGTGTTAATGGTTCCATTACCCTCCACAATGTACAACCATACGAATGTGAGGCTTACAACAATTTTTTTGTTTGACTTTTCAAGAGAACGAGTTATAAATTTCTGTTGTGAGTATGGGAGATAATTTTACTTATTATTGGTTTTATAAATGTTTGAAAAAATATATGAAGTTTCTCTAGCGAGCATGAGTGGGAGTAAAATTTCTAGAGAGAGATATCAAGAGCTTCTCCGGTTTTAAAGAGAGAAGTAAGGTAAAAGATAAACACTGAGAGAAACAGTGAGATCCAGAGTACCTTCTGTAAGTCGAGGATGATTTGTAACCGAAGACGAGTATTTGTGTTAGTTGTGTTTGAAAGATTTTATTTTTAATATTTTTTTATATAATATAGTTAATCTTTGACAATACCAGAGGGAGGGCAAAATATCAACCTTCTCGTAGCATGCTCACCCCTAGCAACGAGAGATCTTGTAGACACTTCTATGTGTACCATAACGACTGTGGTATCATAATTAAAGGCTGTTAAAGTTAAGAGACAAGATTCAGATATTGATTGATAATGGTGAGCTCATTCAGTTCATCAAGCATAAGGAATGGAAATGACATGAAAATAAAAATAATTAAGAGTCGGTAGATGAGCAATCATAAAAAAAGGAGATGACACGATGAATGAATAATGAATTCGTACTATTTCTGGTGGAGATAAGATGTCGGGGCCGAAACCCAACTCCAGGAAAAACACAAGAAAGATTTAGAGGTAGAATTGGTGGACGAGTAATCATGCCATAATTACAAGAAATCACTAGCCGACTTGACTTTTAATGATGATGAGTTGAGTGATATTGTCACTTCTCACGAGGACATCCTAATAATTAACTTAAAAATAGTCAGATAATGGTTTCGTGTGTTCTGGTCATCAATGGAAACTCGACTAACATTATTTTCAAAGCCATTTATGAAAAAATGGTTTATGTACCACATTACAAACCGAATGATAGACAGTTGGTCGACTACGATGGAAAATCTTCTAGATCTGTTTCCAAAGTTAAACTTCATGAACTATGGGATATGGTAGTGCCTAGAAGATTGCAAAAGTGGTTTTTATGATTGTCAATACCTACAACTTGTATAATACAATCGTGAGTAGACCTTGGTTTCACATAATTGAGGCAAAGACTTCCAAGATGGATACCTTGTTGGAAACCTAGTAAGGATAATTAGAAGTTGTTAAAGATTTTCCAGAAATTGTTATGTGATCTTCTTAGATCCTATAAAGCTAGCTCAATAGAAATTAACAAACCCGGAAAGGTTTCGTCGCCCTGACAAGGTCGATCAGCTCACAACCGAGGTCACCGATCCAAGGTAAACGGTTCAATGTGATTATCTTTTGGGTGACGTGGTTGAAGAAATAATAATAAGGAGTAAGTCGTTAAAATGAGGATTCAATTCCATCATAGTATTAAACACAAGTTGATAGAGCTACTGGGAAGTAATTTGGATGTTTTCGCGTGGAGTGCTAATAATATCGACGAAGTTAGCTCGACCATCATCTATCACAAGCTATAAATTTATAAGAGGTTGAGATTGGTTAAAAAAATAAAGGGTTATATCTTCCAAGAAGGTTTAGGTCATTGGCAAAGAGGTAGAGAAGCTGCTCAGACTTGGCCACATTCAAGAATCCATATACCCAACTTAGTTGGCCGATCGTTCATTGATTAGAAATAGGAATGGGTAGTGGAATATGTACGTAGATTTTACCAAAATCAATAAATCATGTATGCAATAAGTATTTCTTGTGCCTCAGATCGATCAACTACTATACACTTTTACGGGAAAAAAAATTCCTATCGTTTATGGACGCATACTCAAAATATAACCAGATTTGAATATATCACAATGACAAGGAACATGCCGTTTTTTCAGAAAAATAAAGATTTGTATTACTATAAAGATATGCAATTTATTTTTAAAAATACAGGTTGACCTAGCAAAGGCTCGTTAACCCGATCTTTGAAAAGAAATTGGGAAAGAACATGGAGGCTTACATCGATGATATGATCGTAAAAAGTAACAGCATGGGTCGTTCACTAGAAGTTTTATCTGACATATTCGATACCTTATGAAAGTTTAATATCAAGCTAAATCCTTTGAAATTCTCATTTGGAGTCCGTGAAGGCATGTTTCTAGGGTACATCGTCAATTAAAACATAATCAAAACCGACACCGAGCAACTAAAACAGTTTTAACAATGAAACCACCATAAAATATTGAACAAGTCTAGAGATTCACGTGTTATCTAGCAACATTATGAGGGTTTGTATCCAAAGGTTCTGATTGGAGCCATCCTTTCTTAAAGGATCCAAGAAATTCATTTGGACTAAAGAGTGCGACAAGACTATCTAAACTTTAAAAGAATATATTACGTCCCCCAAAATGATTTAGCTCATCATGCCTATATCTCCCAACTTGTATCGTGAGTGTTGTCTTGGTTAGAGAGGACGAAGAGGTGAAGTGACTAATTTATTATGTAAGTAAAACTCTCTCGATATCAAAAATCCATATTTGAATCTACAAAAATTGACCTTCGGACTGGTGGTAGCTTCAATGAAGAGGAGACCTTAGTTTTAAAGGCATATTATTATCCTAAAAACTTCATTACCCCTAAAATACATACTACAAAAGTCAGATATCTCAGGAAAAATTACGTGATGGTCAGCCAAATCGGAAGAGCATGAGATTCTCTACGAACCTCGTACAACGATTAAAGGTCAATGAGTCGCCAATTTTATAACTGACTTCATGAAGGACATAAACGATGACGAATAGGATATGCAACTACACTTAGGATATTTAGAATATATGATCGAAGTTGATGGAGCCTCGAATATTAATGGAGGAGGATCTGGCATCATCAAAAAAGCTGCATTCGGGAAAAATAAGGTAGTTTGATGTTACAACAATGTGGCTAAATACGAGGTTATCTTGAGTGGTTTGAAATTGACTTGTATATGTAGAGGAAAGTTCGTGTGAGTATGGTATGACTACTAGTTAATGATAGGTTAAATGCAAGGTCTATATGAGGAAAAATAAGAAACAATAAGAGGGTAGTTGGAGGCATTGCAAGAATGGAAAAATAAATTCGATTGAGTTAATACGAACAAGTACCTTGTCTGGATAACTCGACTACAGATTCATTAGCAAAAATTCCAATGTTAGATGACTACCTATTTGTTATCTTCCAATAAATACTAACTAAAGAGGATAAAGAGTTGGAGGCCAAGGTCATGGTAATAGAAACGGTCAAAGAATGGTGCCAAGAGTAGTTATTATATTTGCGAGATCGAAACCTCCATGTAGGAAAAACTAAGGTTTAGGTATTATGAATACAAGTAGTTAAGTATGAGATTCTTGACAACATCCTCTACATAAAAATATGTCTAGACTGACGTTACATTTCCTAAACAAAGATGAAACTATTTTTATTCTTAAATACTTGCACCATGGGATTACGGGTCCCATTGTGGATATTGAAGCTTAATTCAACGATTCATGTTGGTATATTTTTATTGGTCTAATTTAGCAACTATTTCGAAGCCACCGTCCAGGAATGTGGCTTACGTAAAACAAATGCTAATACGAGTCATTTTCCTAGCGAAAAAATAGAGGATAGTCCAAACACCTTTCCCATTCGATACGTGCGGGATCAATAAAATGGGACCTCTACCTATGATTACAGTTAAACAAAAACTTTAGTGGTGTTCGTTGACTATTTTACCAAATAGCTCGAAGCGTGAACCTTGTGCAAGACAAGAGTCCAAGAAATTTGTGAGTTCCTAAAGAGTTAAATATTGTTTTGGTTTGAGATCTCACAATTTCTGATGACAAACAACGACCTTAATTCCAAAACGAAGTAATGATGAACTTTTGTAAACGATACATGATAGAATAACATTTTCCGATTTCATATTACCCCCAAGAAAATATGCAAGTGAAGGAAATGAACAGAACTATTATCGACAGGATAAAGAAAAAGATAGTAAGAGCCAACAAAAAATGGTCTGATAAATTAACTTAAGTAAGTTGGGTGTATATGACAACCCCTAGGTAGACTAATGGGATCCATAATATATGTGATGGAGATTTTCGTGCCCATAAAAATCACCAGCCATAGTCATAGAATCAAGTATTATTTGAAGGAAGACAATGGTAACAAACAAAAAATCTCCATCGACTTGATTGAGGAACACTACGACCAAGCTCGAATTCATGCATAACACTTTAAAAACTCATGTTGAGAATATTTGATTCCAAAATAATGCCTCGAGCTCTTACATAAGACCAGTTCGTAATTAATACAATATTTCAAGGTGCAAAGAATAAAATTACGGGAAGGCTGGTGCTTAATTACAATTTGGCGATACCGAATGATCTCCAAAAGGAACCATGGGACATATCAGTTGGAAGACAAGGATGGAAATGCACTGAAAAATCTTTGGAAGATCCAACACCTAAAGATATATAAGAAGACTTTGTATCAAAGCATTTTGTAAAGCGGTTGTGCACTCTTTTTCACTTATGGTGGTGCATGTGGTTTTTTTATTGAGACACAATGTAAGTCAATTCAATAATATATATAACTTTGCGTGGAAACAAAAAACATATTTTTCTATTCAATAAGATATAAATGAAGCATAAATAAATACTGACGTTCGATAAATAATCCTTACAACACAAGCTACAACACAAATTTATGATTAAATTGGCAAGATAAATCTTCACGTTTACTAATAAGCCTGAGTAATAAAGATAGCTATCTGACAAATAATACTTTACTAACATAAGCACAACAACAATATGAGTGTGGGGGGGGGGGTCGTGTAACCTCCATATTAAATAGATTCCCCCCCCCCCCCCACCAAGAGATCTCCATACTAGAAGGACTATACATCAAATAAACTATAAACAACATAGTCTTCACGATCGCAAGGCTCTAAGCTGAATCATAAATAGCTAAAAAGATGGGGGGTCGTGTATAACAAAACCTACCCAAACATGGCTAATAAATCGAGCCTCAGGTTGATCGATCATAAGGTTATGCAAGTGGCCACATTGAGTCCTTGCTTAAAATGTCAAAGTAAGAAAATGGTTCATGAACCAAGCCTATAAGTTCAGGAAAACGGCCATATTGACCCACAAGTCAGCTACATATCTGAACCCACGATAAGATCACAGGCAAATATACATTTCTCATCAAGTCACATATGATATAACAGACGTTAGAGTGCACCTCCATAAGCGTATTATACATCAATAAATAAACATCACAATACACAATAAAGGATACAAAAAATTCCCTTAACAAAAGATTGGTCTTATCAATTAGCCCGAGGCAGATAATTTCATTCGGTAACATCCTCAGAATCATGTTCACTACAAGGAGGAATCACATTGATGTTTTCATCCTCGTCTTGGCCAGTTGGAGTTACATCTCCCACGCCTTCAACAGTACGGTCTCCGTCAATAACTCATACTTCGTCGTCATCCTTTTCACCATCACTTTCCTCTTTGTCTTATTATTCTTCATTGCATTACAAGCATGGAAGCTCATGATCAAGTACTAAATACTTTAGGATACCTAAAATAATTTTACGATTCTTTCTTCAAATCTCTAGGACCGCATTCTTTTGTACCCTAACGCAGTCACCATGTTTTTGTTTTCTCCCTCCTTCACCGTTTTTGTGACCTTTTGCAACACCACCTTTTTCAATTTTTATAGCTATTTTGACCTCTCTCGCCTCATTGTTCAATATTGTATTTTCAATCATCGTTGTACTCACACGGGAAATAACACTACTATTTTACTTGAGAGACTTATATTTTCATCAATTAGAGTGACATTTTGCGACATCATTTTATCATCTGCACAGATTATTCCTTACTTCAAGTGACTTGATAGGCTTCGAGAACAATTAATTCTGCATTTTGGGTCTTCAAGGCATATCTTTCAGCACATACCGTCGCAAAAACCTCATCCACTTCAATCGCTTCCTTCATTGGGTTATTTAACCTTTTCTTTGAAATAACATAAGCTCTCTTAAACCTTTCTAACTAGCTATTTAGTTCTCTGGCTTCATCTTGAAACTTTTCAACATGTCGACATCTGCATGGCTTATTCATCGATAAGCCCATACTATTGAGTTATGATGAATACGTAAAATGAAAAACACCAAAGAGGGAAACTACAACGGTCGTGAACATACAATTAAAAGAGGCACAACACCAAATGTGGACCTATATTTCTAAATACAGCTACCTTTACAAGATTTTTACCATCTTCACAGGAGTTTTAAACAATAGATCCGGGCAATGTCTGATTTGGCTATATATCAGTAATGTTAGAGTTAGAAGTATGGTTGTTGCATAATCAAAGATGTAGTATTAAACGTGTCGCCTAATTAATGTTAGCCTAAAGAGGACCTAACACAATTACATTTCTCTCTTTACTATGCTTAGACCTCCACAAATGTCTTTATATTCAGACCGTTAAATCGTTCACCGTTTATGGGTTTACCAGACATATTTGGCTTGCAATCCCAAAATGGGATTTGTTTTTCAGCCGAGGGTGCATTCTCTTCATCAATAGTAGGATTTCTGTTCAACTGAGATATGTTTATCTAACCAATACCAATAAGTACGTTAGATGCTAGGAGATTGTCTACTGTCCTAACTGTTGGCTTAATCTAAACATGTTCTAAAACAAAGTTTTAATTGTTTTATTTGTTTTTGTTTTTTAATTGTTTCCATCTGTTATAAGACTTAGTAGTGGGGAGTTGGTGATATTTTAGGAGTTTGTTAGTGGAGTAAGACTTAGTAGTGGGGAGTTGGTGATATTGTAGGAGTGTTAGTGGAGTAAGGGAGTGGCACTAAAATAGGAGTGGGTTATGCTTCCATCTCTTAGAAAGTATTTAATTTCTTTGTACTTTGTTATTTCAGTTTAATATTAAGTAGTAACATTTTCTTTTTATTCCAAGTTTCTTGTTCATACAGTTTCTTGTTCATACGTTCGATAACTACACGTGGTATCAGAGCCCGATCATTCAAACAGCAACCCTTCATACACAACTGAGACAGCCAAGCCCAAGGAAAGCTCGTTTAATCTGAGTTATCCAATACTTACAAGAACAAACTACACGGTATGGGCAATTAGAATGCAGGTATGCATGCAAGCGCTTGGTGTCTGGGAAGCTGTAGAATCCAAAGACCCCAAGGCTGTAATTGAAAACAAGGTCGATAAACGTGCGTTAGCTGACATTTACCAAGGAATCCCTGAGGATATTTTGCTATCCATTACGGAGAAGAGGACTTCGAGAGAAGCATAGGAAGCTGTTAAGACAATGAGCCTGGGTGCGGAAAAAGCAAAGAATGCAAGGGATCAAACTCTGAAAGGTGAATTCGAGGCATTGAATATGGAAGAAACGGAACTACTGGACGATTTTTATATGAAGCTGAATGGTTTGGTCACTAAGATCAGAGCTCTTGGAGAGACATTGGAAGAAGCATACGTGGTGAAAAAACTACTTAGAGTGGTTCCCTCGAAGTTTCTGCAAATTGCCTCTGCAATTGAGCAATTTGGAAACATTGAGGAGATGTCGATGGAAGAGATTATTGGCTCATTGAAGGCACATGAAGAAAGAGTACGTGGACAAACCGAAATAAGCCAAGGGAAACTTCTATTGACAGAAGAAGAGTGGAGAAAGAAGGAGGGAAATGACGGACAATTGTTGTTGACTCGAGAAGAGTGGTTAAAGAGAACCAACAAAGAGGGAGCTCGAGGTGGTGGAGAATCTCGTGGAAAATTTGGAATACGTGGACCACGAGACAGAAGCCAGGTGAGATGTTTCAACTGCTTGGCGTACGGGCATTATGCTGCAGAATGTCGTAAACCTCGAAGAGACAGAGATACACAGAAGAAGGTAAACCTCTCCAAAATTCAAGAGGATGAGCCAGCACTGTTGATTGCTGAGAAAGTTGGAGAGATGACAAGACAGACTATGCTGCTAAAAAAGGAAATTATAGTTCCACAGCTGCGATTAGAGACTGAGGTTCAAAGAGAGTCACAAATGTGGTACCTGGACAATGGCGCCAGCAACCATATGACTGGTGTACGAGGAAAATTCAGCCAATTAGATGAACGAGTCACAAGAGAAGTGAAGTTCGGGGACGGCTCCACAGTAAGTATCAAAGGTAAAGGGGTCATATCGTTTAGGTGTAAAAATAGTGAAGAGAAGATGTTTAGAGATGTGTACTACATTCCCACTTTATATAACAATATTATCAGTCTCGGCCAACTATCAGAGGAGCATCATCGAGTAATATTGAGTGGTGATTATTTGTGGGTGTATGATGATCAAGAAAGGCTGCTTATGAAGGTGAAAAAAATCAGGGAATAGACTCTACAAAATCAGTCTCGAGGAGAGCACATCTAAATGTCTTCTAAGCAAGGTCGAAGAGGAAGCATGGCTTTGGCACTCACGTCTTGGTCATGTTAATTTTGGAGCAATGGAACAGATGACAAAGGAACATATGGTATATGGCTTGCCTCAAATGAAACAGCCAACAAAGAAGTGTGAGTGGTGCTTGATGTCAAAACAAACAAGGCAATCATTCCCATCTCAGGAAAACTTTCATACTAAGACAATGTTGGAACTCGTACATGGAGATATTTGTGGGCCAATCTCGCCTCCAACATTAGCCGGTAATTGTTATTTCCTTCTATTAGTCGATGATTATAGTAGAAAAATGTGGGTTTATATGCTAAAATTGAAAAGTGAGGCATTTAGTGTATTTGCAAAGTTCAAACAGCTTGTTGAGAATAAAGTGGGTCAGAAAATCAAAATATTCAGGACCGATAGGGGTGGAGAATTTTGCTCAAATGCATTCAGTGAGTTCTGTGAAAGGGCTGGTATACAGAGGCATTATACAGCACCTTACACCCCACAACAAAATGAGGTGGTGGAACGTAGAAATCGAACGGTGGCTGCCAGGAATCGAAGTTTTTTGAAGGGTGCAAGATTTCCATCATTTATGTGGGGAGAAGCGGTGAGACACTCAGTTTATATGCTTAACCGGCTGCCAACACGAACATTATGAGGAAAAACTCCATATGAGGCATGGGAGGGGTGTAAGCCGGATTTGCAACATATAAGGATTTTTGGGTGTATGGTATACATGAAGGTTCCATCGGTGCACACAAGTAAGCTAAACGATCGTAGCAAACCAGTTATCTATTTGGGAAAGGAACCAGAGACCAAAGCCAATCGTCTATATGATCCCAAGGAGGGAGTCATTTGTGTAAGTCGTGATGTAGTATTCCTAGAAAATAAGGTTTGGCAGTGGGAGCAACAAACTGATAAGTGAGGCTACGTTTTCTGGAATCGAGTTGGATAGTGAAGTTGAGCACATAGTCGAAGGAATGGGTGATACAAGAAATACAGAAACAAAAAGTGAAAAAAATGAATCAAGTGAGCCATCGACTCTGGTGCTCAGTCATAGAGGTGAAACGGCTGATCCATAAAACTCTTCTTCAACAAGAGAACAGGGGTCAGGGTCGGTGACAATGAGTAGTGAACCTCGAAATTTTAGGCTACTGAGTGACATATATGATGAGACATCTGAGATAGAGTTGGATGATGATCTGTTATTGCTAAGCGTTGAAGAACCAAGCACATTTGAAACAGCGGTTCAAGAAAAATAATGGAGGCAGGCGATGGAGACAGAACTCGAATCAATACAGAAAAACAATACGTGGAAGTTGACTGATTTACCAAAAGGTCACAAGGCGATTGGGTTAAAATGGGTATTTAAAATCAAGAAGGATTCGAATGGAACTATTGTGAAGTACAAGGCGAGACTTATGGCTAAGGGTTACGCTCAAAAGCATGGAATAGACTTTGATGAAGTATTTGCCATGGTTACTAGGTTGCAGACAGTTCGTCTGCTAATTGCTCTTGCAGCAACGAACAACTGGGAAATACATCATTTAGACGTAAAATCAGCTTTCCTTAATGGTGAGATCGATGAAGAAGTGTATGTAGTGCAGCCAGTTGGTTATGAAGTAAACGGACAGGAGGGAAAAGTTTACCGATTGCTGAAAGCATTGTACGGACTTAGGCAAGCTCAACGCGCTTGGTATGCACGGTTGAAGAGTTTTTTAGAACAATTGGGTTTTCAGAAATACCCATATGAGCATGCGGTTTATACTAGACGTGAAGGGAATGAGTCATTGATAATTGGTGTGTACGTGGATGATATATTGGTCAAAGGTTCAAGCACTGAAAATATTCTGAAATTTAAGGAAGAGATGAGTAGAGAGTTTGATATGAGCAACTTAGGAAAGTTATCGTACTACTTGGGCATAGAGGTTGATCAGAAAAGGGAGTATGTCGAGTTAAAATAGTCTTTATATGCAAGGAAATTACTAAAGATTGCAGGTATGACTGATTGCAATCCGAGTAAATGTCCTATGGAGACAAAGATTCAATTACATAAGGACGAGATGGGTAAGGCAGTTGAATCCTCCAAGTATAGAAGCATAGTGGGTGGATTACGTTATCTGGTTCACACAAGACCAGATATAGCATATGCAGTTGGTATGGTAAGCCGTTTCATGGAACGTCCTACTCTGCTTCACTTGGATGCTGTGAAGCGTGTTCTTCGCTATATAAAGGGAACACTTGACTATGGTCTCTTTTACTCGAAGGGAACAGGTAATCATATGCTCTCTGGTTTTTCAGACAGCGATTTTGCAGGAAACAGCGATGATCGAACAAGTACTGGGGGAATGGCATTCTATCTAAGTGAAAGTTTGATAACTTGGGTGTCCCAGAAGCAACGCTGTGTAGCTCTATCATCCTGAGAAGCCGAGTTTATGGCTGCAACAGCAGCGGCGTGTCAAGGTTTATGGCTTCAGAAGTTACTAAGTCAAATTACAAACATGGAAACGAAGCCAGTTACAATGTACGTTGATAACAGATCAGCAATAGATCTTGCGAGGAACCCAGTTTTTCATGGTCGTAGTAAACACATTGATGCGCGCTTCCATTTTATTCGTGACTGTGTGGAGCGTGGAGATATTATCATAAAACATGTTAGCTCAGAGAATCAGCGTGCAGATGTTCTCACTAAGGCAATGTCATTTGTGAAGTTTGAGCAGATGCGAGAATTGCTGGGCATTAGGAAACTTGCGAAGGGTGTTTAGATTAAGGGGGAGTGTGTTGGGTTAATCTAAACATGTTCTAAAACAAAGTTTTAATTGTTTTATTTGTTTTTGTTTTTTAATTGTTTCCATCTATTATAAGACTTAGTAGTGGGGAGTTGGTGATATTTTAGGAGTGTGTTAGTGGAGTAAGTGATGTAGCGAAGATTGCGGACAAACTGATTTCTTGGTCAGGTATCAGAATTAGGTGAAATAGGTACTCATCTCGAAGATTTCGACGAGACCGTAAGATTTCAAAACTGTGACTTGTCACAAAGTTTAATACCCAAATTCGACCTCTAAAACCTTCGAAAATCAGTTTTCATATTTAGACGTTATTTTATTTATTTGTTTTAGTTTCTAGACATTTATGTAATTTTCTTTATTTGATATTAGGGTTTTGGATAGATTCTATATAAAGCATCCTATACCTTATTTTGTCGTCAGACTATTTTGATTAAATAAAAACTAAATTAGGGTTTTATCCCTCTTATGGCTTCTACTGCGTTTCACTCTCCTTCATAGTGGTATCAGACACAGGCAGTCCTGCGCGATGGTACGAGCAAGAACCAGCGGTCGCGGTGGCGCTAGAGTGTACCGAGATACAAGTGAGGTAGATGATCGTGAAGATGCTGACCTACGCCGTCAGGTAGCCGATCTTACCCGGCAGGTGGCTGTTCTTACCGCCAAGCAACAAAGCACAGAGGTTGAGGGTATGGTTAACCCTTTTGGGGAGGGGATCGACCAGACTACTTCTAACCCACGCCGCTGGGAGCTTGGATTCAAGATAGACATCCCGGACTTTGATGGCAGCCTTAAGGCAGAGGCACTTATCGATTGGTTATCCCAGATTGAAGAAGTCCTGAACTTCAAAGAAGTTCCGGAGGAGAGAAGGGTCGCATTAGTCACCATTCACCTACGCGGTAGGGCACAGGCTCGGTGGCAGCAGGTGAAGCAGAACCGCGCGCGTGAAGGCAAGGATAAAGTCCAGAGTTGGGAGAAATTCAAAAGAAAACTCCGCAAGGCTTTCCTTCCCTACAACTTCGAGCGGGAACTCTACCAGCGACGCCAAAATCTTCGTCAGGAACCTAGATCTGTGGATAAATATACCGACGAATTCTATCAGCTGCTGGCTCGCACAGATGTGACCGAGTCGCCGCACCAGTTGGCTCGCCGGACCCAGAAAGTCAACATTCCTGACTTTGATGGTGACATGGAGGAGTCGCTTATACTCAAACATCCACTCTTTGATGAGTATGAGGCTGACAACGAAGGTGAAATTTCTGATGAAACTTGGTCTAAATTAGGAGATCCGATTTATGATGTATACGGTGATGAGGAAGAAGACGATCCGATTTATGATGTATACGATGATATTTGGATAACACCAAAAAACGTCTCATCTTCTTTCGATAAGGTACCAAAAGGATGGGATAAACTCTTTGTCTCTATTGTCTCTGTCGAAACAGGAAAAACCATTAACAAAACGGCAAAGACATCTGTGCGGAATGGCAACTGTAGGTGGATAAACACTTTGTCAGAATCTATTTGTGTTTCTCAAAATGATGCTTCAAATGAATTGGAAGAAGGCCATATTAAGTTTGTTGTTGCCATGGGATCGTCTAGGTCTAGCATCCTTGGAGAGGCTCCTATTAATCTGGCTAATTATATCGATTCAAAGAGTTCTCTTCCTGTATCAATACCTTTGAAGAAATCTATCACTGGGGCAGTCTTACAGGTTAAAGTTCAGTGCTCAACTCCAACAGCAAAGCTCAAGGATGGCCAGCGGACATCCATGAATTCACAATTGGAGGATGAGAATGTTGAGTATGATGATACGAAAGCAAGTCAGATGTTTCTGATGGTGCATTCTGCAAGAGTGTCTGTTCATCATCTGGAAACCATCTGGACAATCCTTCTGGTGAACTTCAGAGTAGGGACCCTAGTTTCTCAGCTTCTGGTTCACTTCATAGTGTTGATTCTGTGGAGGCTTCTTGCAGCAAGGATAACTGTTCTCCTCGAAGTAGTTTAAGTGGGACAGTGAACAATCTGAGTGGAAGACACGATTCAACTGGCTCTCAGAGTAGTTCTTATTACGGATCATACTCTTTTAACGAATCTTCAAAATCTAATCACTCATCAATGAACTCCAAGGTCTCAGGTACTGCGCATATTCAAAATCAAAGAGAAGATGATGTTAATGAAGTTTCACAGACTGATAAGTCGCTATCAATAAGGAATGCTGGTACTTCTGAAGAATTAGAAGCTGCAGAAGTTACAATTGCGGAGCTTAAGGAAATAGAGAGAAGAAACCATGTTGCCGCTGCAGTAGCTGATGTTGAAGTTTCTGAATCACTTGCTGCTGTTGAGATGTCTGAACTGCTTTCTGAGTTAGAGGAACAAATTCAATTAACTCTAGTCAATGCAAGGAATAAATTTTATTCCTTTAATTTGGTTACAGGAACCGCACTTGCATTTTCTGATAGTGTGGAGAATTCAAAGAGTACAGATGTAGTTACTCAGACAAAGCGAGCCAAGGTTATCTTGCAAACTTTTAAGCAGCTGAAAGAGTTGTTGGAAGCGGAAACTTGCATCAGTGAAGAACTTAAATGTGGAAAAGAAGCCTGCCCAACAGTGGTAAATATTGTTGAGAACTTCGATGGGATTACACTTCACGCTTCTAACCTGGATATAAAAATCGAATCTGACGACTTAGATCTAGGTAAGGAGTTGCCAGCAGAATATGACGAACTCAAACTAGACAGTTTACAGATGGCTGAAAAAGACGAGCTTGAAACGAAACAATTACTTCTAGATGAAGCGGGTGAGTCTTTGATGCATTCCGAAGGGGACTTAGAATCCGGGATGTGTATTGTTATGCAAGAGAACAGCCAGGTGAAGGAAAATATGGAAAGTTTGTTCAAAGAATGTGCCAATAGTTCTTATAGTTTAGATGATTGGACGATTGAAATAGCACGAATGAAAAGCTTTAAACATGAAATGGAAGTTCATGTGTCTGAACTAGAAGATGAAAGCGTTCATTTATCAGAAAGAGTATGGAGCCTAGAAGCACAGGTGAGGTATCTGACTGACGAGAGGGAGTCTACCCGTTTTGAATTACAGAAGTCAGAATTACTTGCTAGGAATTTCCAGGATGACGTAATAAGACTGGAAGCTGAAAGGGAGAAGCAGAAATTTGAACACTTCACCAAGGTTTATTGGGAAATTGATGAAGAATTTGAATTCCGTTGGGCCAAGTTTCTTATCAAGCTTTATGGTAACTCTTTCGATGCTGACTTGGATGCTATAACTCGGGGTTTTCATAGCATAGGAGTTGAGTCAGTCACTTCCGAATGTCGTAGTGCAGTTCGTCCAATGTTTCAACGTTTTGAATTCGAGGTCGAATTCTTTCCAACCGGGGAAGGATGATGTAGCGAAGATTGCGGACAAACTGATTTCTTGGTCAGGTATCGGAATTAAGTGAAATAAGTACTCAAATCGAATATTTCGACGAGACCGTAAGATTTCAAAACTGTGACTTGTCACAAAGTTTAATACCCAAAATCGACCTCTAAAACCTTCGAAAATCAGTTTTCATATTTAGACGTTATTTTATTTATTTGTTTTAGTTTCTAGACATTTATGTAATTTTCTTTATTTGATATTAGGGTTTTGGATAGATGCTATATAAAGCATCCTTTACCTTATTTTGTCGTCAGACTATTTTGATTAAATAAAAACTAAATTAGGGTTTTATCCCTCTTATGGCTTCTACTGCGTTTCACTCTCCTTCAGTAAGACTTAGTAGTGGGGAGTTGGTGATATTGTAGGAGTGTTAGTGGAGTAAGGGAGTGGTACTAAAATAGGAGTGGGTTATGCTTCCATCTCTTAGAAAGTATTTAAGTTCTTTGTACTTTGTTATTTCAGTTTAATATTAAGTAGTAACATTTTCTTTTTATTCCAAGTTTCTTGTTCATACAGTTTCTTGTTCATACGTTCGATAACTACACTAACAGGGCTCAGGTTGGATGTTGACACATTTTTCTTAAGCAATGGGGACCCGTCAACCGCGTCACGACTTTTCTTTTGGGCCAGAGAGAAACCTTCTTTCTTGAGCGTCCGTATATTCTTCGTCTGTGGCCTTTATAGTTATGCGGTTTTGGTTTGAGCAAGCCTCTCCATCGGGTGTGCATGATTTACCGCACCCTCACTCTTCTTATTTTAAGGGTTGTGATTATCTTGTGACCCTTCGGGTTCTTCATTCTGGAGCGACAATGTTGTTTCCCCATTGGTTTGTTTTTTATTACCAACAATTTTTCTCGGGGATGTCTCGTTACTGTTTTTGTCACTTTATTTTTAAGAACATCCATTTCATCAAGACACTTTGCACATCAGTGCGGGTAGTTTCCTTCTTGATCACAGCTAACAAAAAATTTACTTCATAAAAAGTGAATGCAACTCCAGCAACCAAACCAAATAGACAGTACCGGATAATTTCGACAAGATATTTATGTCATCCCTCTCACAAATATTCTTGAACAACCAATGATACTTACCTGAATTTTCCATATAAAAAAGACAAGACCTAACATCACAAAATTATGTAACAAATTAATAATCCAAACTAAAGCTACATTAATTCTTTCTTATATGCATTCATCTATCTTCGTTGAACCTGACCATATTTTCATTGAATTATGATATTCTCACTTCATAGTCGCAAACACAAAGAATTCTTAAAATGATGATCAGAGGATGCAAAATTAACTATCTGATTTCCATCTTCAGTAAATATATAGTAAAAGTGGTTTTTTTTACCATTGTCATACATCGGTATTTGTTAGAAGTCCACCAAAGATATTGGGATGTTCAGAATCCTTGAACTTAATATCACGATAAGTATCATGTGACACCTATTATTAGTTAGTTCGGTAGGCCATATTTGAATGGATCTAAAAAAACTCTTGAATTAACGGGTGTAAAGGCAATCATAAACCCCAGTCAAACATAGTGCTAAAGAAACAAGTGAACTGATATCGTCGAGAATGCCATATTTTCCCTAAGAATGTGATGTTCCTCTCTCAACATATGAACTAACCAAATAATTGGTCTAAGAATTCTTTTACTCCTCCACTTCTACAAGAGAAAGGGCATTGTTGGATTTTTTTTTGCCGCTTTGTTCCTTTTGTGAGCTATTTCGAAGTCAAATAATAAAAATGAAGAAATGAGGATGATAGGATTTTAGAATAAATATAGATGTTTAGTTGAAAGCACTGTTGAGTCATTGGATTTAAACGAGATCAATGATGCTAATTAATTGTTATATAAAATATATACTTTATTACTCAGAATATGAACCAAATCCCAACCTTTTGAGACTTATATAGTTTTTTCAAAATATGTTAGACGTTTGGAGTAATTGGTGGCACCAATCCTTACATGTATTGGTGAGAGTATTTCAAAATAATACTTCCGTTTACACGATTGTTTTAACAAAATAAAAAATTTATTATATCTAACCAGCATATAGATTTGTATCAAAAGTTACGAGTTACCTCATCACCATATTGTTTGGTAGCCTTTAAAGAAATTTTTTTAACAAAAATTACTTGAAGGAATATGGGAAGTCCTTATAGGGCTATATCTTATAATGACGTATATTTCTTATAATGACGAAGTAAGCATATATCAAAGACTATCACACCGGGTAAGTTGCAGGTAGTACGAGGTAACGAAAAGTCGAGGTAAACTAAATGAAGAGGTTGACATGTGGTATGAAACGAGGGCCATAAGAAAAATCCCAGATGTGGGCTATGACAGTGACACAAGGTAGTATAGTGTAACCAAATAACAAGGAAAACCAAATGAAGATGTTGACACGCAGTATAAGACAATGGTCACAAGAAAACTACCAAATCAAGGCTATGCCAGTGATACAGAGTAACTAAACATAAATATGATTATATATAAGATAAGAGTGATACATTATGCAATACAAAGGTCGCATCAAAGACATTAGACAAAGAACACGAGACTATTGGTTGAGCGCATGAGAAAAACATTCAAACGGTTAGAACATGATGTTACGTGTTGCTGCATTATACGTTACTAAAACTAATATTTTCTACATTTATTATAGAATGTGATGAATATGTATGCCACAACCACACCTTCAAATATGTAATGAATAGAGGATAAATATGGAGAGAGCAGATCTCTTGTAACTACGATAAATAATGGTAGAAGATTAAGTGTAAAGTTTGGATCACATTTTATATTTGATAAGAAAATACCTCATTAGATATCAAGCAAAGGGAATGATTTTAACGTCTCAAGAAGTAAGATTCAATCTTTACGCGTACATAAGGGTTTTCTGTTTCCATTGATGAAAGAGTTAAAGAAAATGTTGGTGTTAATATGTTTTCTAAGGCCCATAATACTCTGACATTAAGCTTGGTGGACGAGGTACTTTGGGAGGTAGCTGAAGAGTTTAAAATATTGGGGATATGAAATCGGCTAGAAGTCATTTAAATGATGAAGTCGTTGACCAATATACTGTATCTGAAGAAACAGTTGTATTCGCTAGAAATGGATGGTACCAAGGATATTTGAAGATACTTGGATGATATCAATAGAATCAATCTTGATTTGAATGTAGTTAGAGCTAAGGTTGAAGATGAAGATCAACGAGTAATCGTTTTGAGTTCTCTACCTCAAGTGTGTGAGCATGTTTTTTTAAATCATGTTTTACTAAAAAATATTTTCTTACGATGATCGAATATAAGAGTTCTCTAAACTAAAAAGATCTTCATAAGAGTATAGTTTTGAAAAATGACTCTGAAGGTCTCATATTGAGTGTGAATGAGAGGTATGGAAAAAAGGATGAAACTATCAGAGGCCTGGAAAAAAGGATGAAACTATCGGTCCAAATCAAGGAGATTTGTGACTGGTTCATATCAGTTAAAATTCCCAAAAAAGAAGAAAAGAGATAGTTATCTAAAGCATGAACCTGGAAATTTTGTACGAATACACTCATATTACTTCCACATTATAATGATTTTGACCCATGAGTTTTATTCCACATTACTTCCAATTAATATTAGTTTCAAAACCTAAGATTGTTTGATATTATTAAGTCCATATTAAATATTGGAGAACCTTGTGTTATGAGAGACATGGAGAACATTCGGTTCAAATTATCTACAAGACTTGAAAGAGTGATAACAACTTTGAGGTATGTACGCAAATTTAAACGTAACCTTTTCTAACATCGACATGTTAGATGAGAAAGGGTTTACATTTAAAGATGAAGATGACATATTTAGCATTCTGTAAGCTCATTGATTGTTATGAAAGCCTATACGACTAGTGGTGTCTTAGTTCTTGAAGGGTTTATAGTTAGCCTAGGTTTTTCCAACATAATGATAGATTCAACCAAGCCATGAATTTCGAGGGTAAGGCATGTGAGTGATAAAGGTATTATTGATTTTAGAAAATAAAGGTTGTTGGATGGTAATATTATTCAAACATTAAGCTTTCGTGAAATGTGTGTACTGGTAAAAGCAAAATGGTTAAGTTCTTAATAAGAAACCTTACCATCACCAATGTGCTTGAATATGTTTATTCAAAGCATTGAGGACCTGAAAGGCATCCAGTAATAGGAGTTGTTATGTAATTCTTGTCCTTTATTATTGTTTATTCCAGAAAAGTATGGGTTGTACTTTTTAATACCAAAGATAAAACATTTGATGTTTTAAAGGGATACAAAAAGATAGTGAAGAATCAAATTATAAAGATACTAAAGAAGTTAAAAAATGACAATGGCTTACAATATGTGAATGAAGCATTCACCATCTATTGTTCTAAACTTGACATTTTTATACACAAAACTGCAAAGAGAACTTCATAACATAATGAGATTGCTGAGAGGATGGATCAAAATTTGTTCAAAAAATGTAAAATGTATGCTTCTAACAACTAGAATAAGCCAAACATTTTGGGGAGAAGCTGTAAAATAAATTGCATATATCATCAACAATAGTTTATTTACTATAATAAAGTTTAAATATCTAGAAGAGATATACTGTGAAAAGAAACATGCGCTGAAACATTTGGAAGTGTTCATATGTAATGGTTACTTATATGTGAAGCATGATACGCTTCAACCGATATGACTAGTCTTTCTTACTCGACTACCAGAAATGAGTAAAAAGGTATAGGTTGGGGTTCCGATAATATGGAAGTAGTAACATTTAATTAGCGAAGATGTGGTATTTATTAAGGAGTTTATTTCGTTGGTTATGATAGACAACAAACATAGTACTACCGAGAAAATATGTTAGAATGATGATGAGTCTGAACAAGGGAGTGAAACCAAGGATGCTTCAGTAAAAAACCGATTGCATACTTTGACTAAATACTACTCAAGCATAAGAAGTTCTCTTAATCCATGAATTAAATAATATTCGAGTATTTGATATTCAAGAACCTTCAAATGTTTGAACAGATGAGTAACATGATGATCTTGATAGTTATCAGTTGGTGAGGGGTAGAACACAGAGACCTAAAAATCCTACATAGTGGTACCACTTTTCTTATATAATAGGTTATAATTTATCGATTAAAATGTAGGGTTATGTTCTTGAACCCCGAGAGTTATCACGATGTTATAAAAAAGTAGCGATAAGACGAAATAGGTGAATCCATAAAGAAACAATTGAGTTCTTTAGATGAGAATGATACATGGATTCTTGTGAAGCAACCGAAAGATCATAAGTTGGTTGGGAGTAAATGAATTCTCATAGTTTAATTATCCAGATACAAAGCTAGGCTGGTAGCTAAGGTATTCGCACAAAAGAGAGAATGTTTATTTCAATAAAAGGTTTTCACCAATTGTGAAACAAACCTCAAAAATGTATTTTATGTCAATTGTTGCATGATTTGATCTTGAGTTCGATCAAATGCATGTTGTTATTTATTTCATGCATGGAGATCTAAAGGTAACCATCTACATGATTAACCTTAAGGTTTGAAGAATGGAATAAAAGAGATATGTATTTATCGAAGAGACCCACATATAGGTTGAAACAATGTCAAGATAGTGGAATAAAATATTTGATTATGTTATGAGGCCCATCAAGTATGTGAGGAGATGATATGAAAACTATGTTTATAGTAAAGTGGAAACATACATGGAGCGGCAAATCATGTTGGTGTTGTATGTATATAACATACTAATAGCTTGAAAGGATAATATGATAATTGAATTGGTGAAAAAAAAATTAAAGTAAGAGTTTAAAATAAATGATACGTGAGAGGCTAGAAGATCCTTGGTAAAAAGATCAAGAGGAAGTATAAGGGTTAACTCGGTAAATTTATGAATCAGATAGTCAACAACACCAATTTATATTTATTTATGTAAGAAAAAGACCTCAGAATGGTTTTTATGTATTTTTTAGGCCAATAGAGTCACATATGCTTAACAATGTCAATATAAACAATTTATGTCACCTCAGTTTGACATCATAATTTAGTATTTATTCATGGGTTGTTACTTTCTCTCTCTAGCTTCACTATCGAACCAACACCTAACTGGAAACACCAAAGGGTGGTTACCCGCGCCGAAGCGACCCTTGCAATTCTAATTAAAATAATGTATTCAATCAACCCAAGCTAATATTCTAACCACAAATACACCACCATGATTTATCTGGAACACCCCACATGAAATATACACCAATCAATGAACAAATTCAGAGGTAATCTATTCTTATCTCAACAATAATATATACATAAGGTTCTCATGAAGTTCAACATGTTTATGCCTGATGTTGGAATTCTCATTGGTGCCCATTTCAAACTTTGTACCACTCAAGCACCAACCAAATTAAAAGATAATAAGTTTATGTAAGAGATACCATATGTAAATATCGTTGTAATCTTCATGTACGCAATGATATGTACAAGACTTGATCTTGCGTACTCTATTAGTATTTTAAGAAGATTTATGTCAAATTTGGGAAAACCTCACTAGAAATCTCTCACATGTCTCATGAGATACTTGAAGGGTTCGGTTAAAGTTGGGTTGTGTTATAATCCGAACTATAAGGTTAATCAGATGCTAAATGGGTATGTTGACTCTGATTATGTAGGTTGTATTGAGGCTTAAATCGATATCTAGTCCTTCGACTACCACATTTTCTGATATTTAGTCCATCGACTAAAAAATCACCGGTGAGGGTCCCTTGACTATTGAAAATCTATAAATTTAGTCCTCGTGCGTGGTATTCTCCCTGTTCTGCCACGTGTCACCATAGTTAAATGGTTCTTGTCTCACTGATATTCCCTTGACTTTTAATTCCATTTTTACCTTCTAAATTTAATATATTTTTTAATATTTTATTATTATTCTTATGAAAACAGAGTATCGTAAAAAATTTGATACTTTATTTCATTAAAAGACCATTTATTAAAGTAACTTGACCATGGTCACCTCTATCCACTTTTTAAACTATGTCGTGTTGTGCTTTCAAATTTTATTTTTAGTACTCCCGAAACGTCACTCATTCAGAAAGGTCTATTGAATAACCATATCCCAAGAGATCTGCCGAAATAAAGAGGATGGTAAATGCTTTGTGAACCCCTCTTAGCTTTCTCCTATTCTGAAATAGAGATATTTTCATTGCGGGCGTGGTGCTACAAAATGGTTAATTTACTGCTATTTTGTTGTTGAAAACCATTATGTTCAGCTTAAAACCTCAAAACTTAAGCATAAGTAAGTTCCTTGCATGAAGTTGTATTGATCAGACTCTAAAATCGAGCTCTAAGACTTGTCTTTGTTTGTAAGAGAGCATTGAATTCAGTCATTTAATAGATCTTTTGTTGTTTTTTTCATTAATCTGGTTTGGTAAAGAATTATTAGATGCGTTTTAATAAATGGTCTTTTAATGAAACAGAGTATCGCAAATTTTGCGATACTCTGTTTTTATAAGAATAAAAAGAATAAAAAATATTAGATTTAAAAGGTAAAATGGAATTAAAAGTCAAGGGACTATCTGTGAGACAAGAAGCATTTAACTATGGTGACACGTGGCAAAAATAGGGAGAAGACCACGCGCATGGACTAAATTTATAGATTTTCAATAGTCAAGGGACCCTCACCCGTGACGTTTTAGTCGAGGGACTAAATGGCAGAAAACGTGATAGTTGAAAGACTAGACAGCGATTTAAGCCTTGTATTGACACAAGGAAGTCAACTTCGACTTATCTGTTTATTATGCTTGGTGAATGGTTAACGGTAAATCATGTATTCAAAAGGCCATTTAATTTTCATATACGGAAAGAAAAATACATTTCTTTCTACAGAAGTAATGACGAAAGGCATGTGGCTGAAAATATTATACAGTGGGATCATTGGTATATAACAATAAGTGACTATTCTATATGATAATACTAGAGATTTTCATTTAATGAGGAATAAAAATCGCTTGAGAGAACTAAGAATTTATATATCAAGCTTCACTTCTATCTAAGATATGATGGAGAGTGAGCAAGTGAATGTGAAAATATTGCAAGTGTTAAAAGTCCTTATGATGCTCTGACCAAATTATTACTATTTTTAAAGTTCACAAACTTCATGAGACTTGTGCAAGTATGGGAATTAGTTAGACTGGATATATCTAAATATTAGCTAAAAATATCAAGGTAATAAATACCATAGTCATTATAATCCTAGGTGAATATTTGTTAGGTGTATACTAAAAGTGACTGATGCAGCTCAGTCAAGACTTAAATGATTTAATTGTCGTTTGTAAGTGGCATGAGCTCAACCAAGAATTAGGTGTAGAGATATCTATTGGAACCCGAGGATAAACTCTACTGAGACTATTGATAAGTAACTTCTAGAATATAAAGTGCCAGATCATTACCTCATTGGCCTAGGTGCATGAACTTATGTTGTTGAGACTTCTGAAGATATTTATAGGCTCCTAAATAGAACTGATTCACTATTATGTTAAAGAATTTTGATTGATGAATCATTATTAACTATTTATCAAGTTACCATCAATCCAAGCATGCTTGAAAAATAAACAGGGTAGTACAAGGTATAAAAATGTCAGGTGGTAATGCTGGTGATTGCACTTTCTTCCACAATGTACAACACTGCGAATATTAGGCTTGTGGCACAATTTCTGTTCAGCTGTTTAGGAGAACATACTGTAAGTTTCTAGTGCTTTCCTAGGGTGGTTAGATCACTCCTCATTAGTCATATAATAATGGAAAATATTTATTACTCTTGTGTATCGAGCACGAGAGACGGAAATATTACTAGAGAGATAAAGCAAGAGTTGTCTGTTTTATCAAAGAGAAGCAATATTGAAAATAAATATTGAAAGAAACACTAAGATACATACTACTTCTATAAGCCAAAGCTTGTTTGCAACAAAAGATGAGTATTTATACTAGTTATGTTTGAGAAAGTTTCTTTGTAACTTTCTTCTATATAATATCAAGATCAGTTGCCCATCAGTGTAGGATTTATTCACAATCTAAACTACGTTGAAATTTTTTTATGTGATTGGTTTAAACGTTTTTCTTGTTATCTTTACGTTGGAAGGTTCGCATATTCAAAAGTCTAACTATGTCTTATCATACTTGCTATGTGTAAGTCACATATGGTTTATGTTTCGGCCACACCATTTTTAATCTTGAAGAAGTATCATCCACTGTTATAAGACTTGATCTTGGGATTACAACTAAGTCTCAACCAAATTCTATTATTGTTTTGATTTTATTTGGTCATTTTTCCGATAAGAATTAAAATTTAGGAACTGTTTGGATACTAAATTTAACCTAGACAACGATTTGGATAAAGTGCTTGTAAACAAATGATGTGTATCCTCATTTTTATTTCTAATGAAGTCTTCAAGTATTGTTAGATGTATTAGAAACAAATTATAATCATAAAGATTATACTTTACCTCAAGTGATGAATCTGAGAAATGAGATTAGCTCTTTACGGGGCCTGTGTCTTTTTTAGGGTTGAAGAGTATATGTTTCTGAAGTTGTGTATCTGTTGTATTGGTTACTCGACTTCATTCACAATGGATTACCAGGATCTGTCTTTCTCTAATAAGTACTCAAGATGTTTGAACATAGCCTTCAACTATATATGTCTTTCGAAGGTTGGACTTCTTGACAAAGGTATTTGAATATTTTGAGGGAACCTTTCTAGCCACTCTTATGCGAGTAAGCATGTGCCATATGATAATATTATTAGCTACAAGGTTGGTATTGTGTTCATGGGTTCCAATCATTCATATTCTAAAAAAGAAGAACGAAGTATATTCGCTGGATGACAGAGGTTGATTAAGTTAAATTAGCGAATTTGAGATATTTTTAAATTGTGATATATTGTTGTATTATTTCATATTTGTTAGAGTGATGGATTTTTTATTATACAATTGATTAAAAATATTAACAAAATTGTAGTGCTAGCATAATAGTGTAATAGATCTTATCTTGTTGATAAAAATACACTTATTTTATAAGAACTCTTGCATCCAGTCTTTCGAATACGATGAGTTCTTTGTGTATGGACCGAGTCTAGTGTATTGAATCAGTTGGCCTATAACACAAAAAGCTTCAGTATTATTTAAAGCGATATCTTTTTTTAATAGACAAAACTCAGCATTTTACTAAGAAAACTTAGGGTTAAAATTGATTTGTCTTTCAGTTCTACCCTAACATATTTAATATTATTTCATGAGTAGCATTTTCATCTACCAGCCACACTAGTTTCTCTTTAATCATTGAACTATATTCATTCTCTTATTTTTACACTATCATCTTTTCCTTCTTTCTTGAAACATTTTTTATAATATCCCCCTCAAACTAGAACGGTGACTGAGTGGGCCTGAGTTTGTCTTGGAGGAAAAAAATTTGGAAATAAGACAGTTGTTTGGTGAGATAATCTGTTGTTTGATCGCAAAAATAAACATATCAAATTTTTAGAGACTGTTGAAAAAATTGGTCACGAATGCAATGTATATCTGAATAGATATCATTGATTTGATCATGAAAAAATGGATTCGAGGCAAGATAACTACCCCTAGATTATCACACCAGATTTATGGGTTCGTATTGGTAGAAATTAAAGCTTAGACAAAATCCAACAAATCCATATGAGTTATGTGGACAGATTTGCAAGAGCTTGATATTCATATTTTATGCTAGATTAAGCTATGATATTTTGTTTCTTAAAGGACCAAGAGATATGGCTATCCTCAAAATACATATATTAACCACCCACAGACTTGATATTTCATTATAAGCTTGTCCAATCTACATAAAACAACCTATGAAATGAAGATAAGGATTGGGCTTCATATGAAAATCAAGCCACGAAATTCTAAATAAGTACCTTAGTATTCTTTTGAAAGATTGTGACTGTGTTGTAGTAGGTGAATGTTAAAACTCACTGAGTTTATTTACGGCGAAAGAAATACCAGGTTGAGTATGTACTAAGTATTATGAAGCTTCTAATATTCTTCTATATTGTGTGGGTTATAAATCTACCATTAAATCATACTCGGTAGAGGTGAGTCAAAGTCTAACCTATTTATTGGACCTCGAGGTCAGGTGTATGATATTTTTTAAGGAATTGGTGACTCGTGCAAGGGAATCTCTTTCGAGGATGGAGAGTACTACTTATTGGTTTATATCATGATCCAACTATTCATCACAATTCTCATAAATTGTTAGATTTTTTAGTATCTAGTGTGCCACAACTAGTGTTTTTTCTTAAGAAGGCTACACCTGGGGAACTTGTGTCGGATTCGTCAAGGTATTTTTTAAAGTTGTAAGGGCTCAATCTTTGGTAAACTCAATCATTTTTCCATTGTTAATGAGATTCTGATTTTTTTTTAAGGTACGACAATCACTTGTTTGATGTTAGTTGATATTGTGGTACTTATATAACTTATTAGGGTTTTTGTTATCTTTTGCGGTCCATATTTTTCAGGTTTTTAAAAGTATATTTTTCTTTTCATATATTGTTGTCACACTCTCAATGAGCTCATTTTATTGAAAATACGAACCCATAATAGATTATTTTTATTTTGTGGTGTTTGTCTAGTGGGAAGAGTTTTTTTTGTCGTTTTCTAAAATAGTTGGTAGTTGTTATAACTGGTGCAAAGATTAATGACTCGAGTCTTGGATTATATGTTGAGTGATAAGACGAATATGCATTAAGCCTTGGCTAAGAACCTTGGTTAGTCACCGGACTTTGTCATGTGTATCGAAAATGCCACTGATGTTTTTTTGTATCAAAACAGTCATTTTTGTTGGTTTCATTTTGTATATGTGGTCACTTTTGTTTGTCTTGATTTGCATTCCTGGTCACCCGTGAGTGACCACAAATATAACAAAAATCCAACAAAAGTGAACGTTTTGATACAAAAAAAACATCAATGGCATATTTGATACACACGATAAAGTCTGGTGACTAACCAAGATTCTTAGCCATTAAGCCTTCCTGATAACCTCGTACGTATAGTTTCATTAATTTTAATTTGTTGTTTGGTCTAGTCTAGGAGATCACTAAAGGTCAAGGCATTTCACTTTAGCATATACTCTGCCAAGAGATTGTAGAGGATGTCATATTTGTAGAGTTTGTTGATTTTGAAAGCTATTTTTAATACCGATAACCTTTTTGTCTGGTCCCACATAATTTGATTGGGCTTTTTCTCATAGTGTATCATATCATCCTTGTCTCCTCGGATAAACTTTCTCTTGGTGAATTGGTCTCTGAAATATGTTCTTACATCTCTAAGTCTTTAATCAAGCTCGAAGATAACTGACTGAACCTTGTGAGAGAATTGCCTCATAAGTCGTAAAAAATGTTGGGTACAAGAGCTTATAATCCCTACCCAATACCAGAATCTCACATTGAAATTGTTCAACAGAGTGCTCGAGATTTTCAGTCTCAGAATACTTATCTATATTATATTGGTTCACTGTAGAAGGTAGATTATTTTTCAGTATTTCCAAAGTTAATTGAGACATGGTTGAACTGTACTTCATATTTTAAACCCATATTCATGATCGTCATAGTTCGACATATATACTGATTTATGGGGTGACTAGGTGATTCATCTTCATGTGTTACCCATTCATTGTGGGCTTTGATTAGGCTCTATGTTCATGAGAGTTTGTGTGATGGTTTTCCTGACTCTCTTTTGGCCCAATTCAAAATATGTTTCGTGTTGATTTTTCATTGTAATATCAGGAACAATGAGTTCGACTATTTTGAAAAATAACGGTTCTCTAATTAGATAATTTTTTGAAAGATAACCCATATCTACGTATGTTGAGTTTCTCCATAATAGTATTTTTGAGATCATCTATCTAATATTTTATTTCAAAAATCAGATCGACGTGTCCTACTAAAATGTTGAATTTTAATAAATTTTATAATTAAAAAATAAATGATTTTGACATAATTAAAATTAATCTTTTAAATATAAAATGTGTCTTTAAAATTTAAAATATTTAGAAAACCTTAATTTTTATATATGAGGTCAAAGGTTCGATTTAAATGAATATAGTTTAGTATATATAATCAATATTTGACCAAAACACAATTTAAAGTGTCATTGTTATGCGAAGCACATCAACTCGCCTACATTTTTTCGTTTCGCTGCTATTTATGCTTTCAACGAAAGTACGGATAGAATCCCCTTTTGGAATATTCTATAATTCATACCCTCTCAAGACCAGGGAGTCCCTTGGCTCGCCATTGAGAATTTCAACACATTCCGAAGTCCAGAGGACCGTTATGGTTCGTCTGGTATCTAGTCATCACTATTGATGACTTTAAAAATTGTTATTTTAATTTCAAACTAAGGGATCTTCGATCTACTCGCTCATGTTATGGTTCGTCTGGTATCTATTCTTCCGCTCATTACGGTTGTTCATAATCTTCTGACCATAATACCGTCACTCTTAACATTAGGATGTTCTGTAATCGTAAGAAAACAAAAACAAGTTCTTTAATATGTTGGAATCTCGTCCTTTTTAAAGATATTTTTATATCTAGCTGGAGCTCCCATTTCCCTCTCCAGGGCATGAATCTAGTCTCCTCCAAACATAAAAGACTTCAACTTTCCACTTCATATTTATACCACATCTTGATAAAATCAACCTCAGTATTAATCACACCTCCCACTAGTACTAACCCTACCAGAACCAATACATTGTTAGTCTGTTAGCCTTCACAACAACCAATGAGTCGTACACGACCCTACATATGTTATTTATGCCCTTATAGTTAAACCATTCTTTGTCTAATATTTCTATATATAAAAGGATATTTTTAAATTCAGGGATATAGGTCACATTTGGTATGACTCTTTCAATTTTTATAGATAACTTGAACCTTATATTCTCAATAGTTTCGTAATACAGGGTTCATAATTCCTCAATATGAACTTACGACATTCAAACAAATGTTTGTTGAAAGCAATATGGAATGACACTCTAGAGTAATGAACCCATTTTTATTGTACCTTCAAGCTGAGAGGATTAAAATATCAGTATATACACAATCTTTAGAAACCATTGAAGCATATACAATTTCAAACTTCTATTGACTACATATTTTCTTCATCTCAGGAGAGTTCTTCCTGATATGACCTTATTATTTTTGAACCAACATTTCAATCTTGAACTACTCACCGACCCCTTTGACTTGGATATCGAGTTTTCTCTTATTATATTTGAATCTCTAATTCTAAACCCTTCCTCTTACACTTAGTCATTGTCTATCTGAGTCACTCTACAAACCGTTATTTATCGTAAGATAGTTTGAAATCATGTCATTTTTCACTTTAGACATCGTAAGAGACACTATTCCATATAACATTCTGTTAACAAACTGTTGATACACCTTCGACAAAGAACTCAAAATGATACTTATTTGATCCTCGTCTACAACCTTGCCGAAAACTTTTTTAAAATCAATAATTATTATATTAAATCATCCAAGTGTTTATGTGTCTTCTTACAACCATATATCGCCAACATTCAACTAATTTTTAAGTTACAATCTATTTGCGCATGAAAGTATATTACTTATATGATAATTGGTTTTAAACTTTGCATAGTCATTCATAACTTCATTTCTACAGTGTTAACGCATGAACCGCTTGTTTGGTACTCATGTGGATAACATGAGTAGTTATCAACTCATTTAATTCGTCTGTATTTTTTTTATACATTTTGTTTTTGTTTTATCTTTACCTTTAGGACGTATAAGGGGGGTATTGAGGACTCAACCAAGTCATTATCAGTTTTTATCTTTGATCCAATGCTACTAGATTCATTTTCTCTAAATATATATATCTCGGTTGATCACGAATCAACTTCTATTTTTCGAATAAGTAAAAATTTTGTACCTTTCAAATCATGGTACTTTTTTAAAGCCGGAGAGATGTAATCAGCATCAGACTAACTTCTACGTTTCTCTTTGAATGTCATACTATAATAACCCATAAAATTACCTATTTTTTATTGATAAAACCAAAATGAATTTCGCATTGTACTCAGGTTCTTGGATTTCTAGTCTTCTTAATTACAAAGTCTACAACTTTACTCTAGAAATTGTCACCTTTTTTGTTTATCCCAATTTCATCATCATTACTAATTGGAAATAACCACACAGTAAAGATTTAATTTCTTATGTACTCCAAACCCCGTATAGTTTTTTATTGGTTTATTTTCTGTTAGAGTTACTAAACTAGTAGGGTGATCCTTTTCAACTCCACCAAAATATATTTGGCTAGGAAGTTTTGGGATATCTCGGATACTAGTGTTTAGATAGTTCGTAGGAGTCAGAATATAACTCTTTCCGGGCATAAGTGGGGATCCCAATGGCATATAGGGTTGGTTGTAAGGATTGTTTCATGAAAACATTAGAAGTCATGACATAATATAACTGATTATTATTTTGAGATTTTTATAGACTTTGAAGTCTTGGGACGATGTTCAAATATTTGAGTTTCAAGATTGGTTAGTGAAACCGTCTTGTGATTTTGGATAAAAATTATAGTTTCTTGAATGGTCTATCTATAGATTTCAAAAAATAAAAAGATAATGGTATATTTTTTCATTAAAAAATATTAATAAATATTAAACAAAGTAGAATTTAATCATAGTCTGCCATGTGTATATATGCATGTTGCTAATAGATATTGTTAACTATGTGTGAGAAACATGTGCATGTTGGGAGCCTGCACGTCTACATGTAATAGGTTATGGTTGGTTGCAATACAAGAAATTTTTTTCGCCTACATGTTATAGTTTATGGTTGATTGCAATATATGAAATTTTGGTTTTACTCAAAAGATCTGGATCTTTAAAAAATCTTTATTGTTTTTTATAAATTACAAATAAACCTCCAAAAATGTTATACTTTACATGGTATAATATTTTTGCATATGGTTTGTATGTGTTGCTGTAGAGATATAAGGGTCAGGTTATTTTGTTAGCCATTTTTAAAAAAAAAAATTATAAGCTAATCTTTGACCAAAGATTTTCTTTTCATTTACTAAATATTTTTCTAATGATCTATTAATTCAAACATCATTAGTAAAGTTTTTTTAATATTTTTCGTTGACAAGAAATACTAGTATGGTTTGTAAAACTTATTCTTTAAAAAAATACCTACTTGTTTTTTAAACTAAAACAATCTTGTTCTTAAATCTAAAAAAATACATCTTAAAATGGAGAATAAAAACCTTAATGATAAAAATGAAGCGTCGGGAGAATTAAATCTTATAATCGAACTTAATTTTAACCAAATTTAATAGATCGAACATGATTTTTCTCAAAACACTTATAAGCATACCGACGGTGCAGGGTATGTGTACCACCAATACACAGTATTTAATACCGCTAGTGTTATATGGGAACTCATCCTCACAAATGGGCGGAAGGAAAAAGTTGAACCCTAAGAATGCATCAACTATGCATAATATATACAACGCTCGACAAAAATAACGAGATCTTGAGAAAACAGGTTGCTCACAATTGCAATATCTGAATAAAACGTACATGTTATGTCGATGATACATTAACATGAACATCCTTCGGTAATCGAAGAAATATATCAAGTATAAAAAAAACCTCTGATGGTTTTTTATAGTTGTGGAATCTGATATTGTACTTGCAAACATGACATGACTTCAAAAATAATCAGGATGAACTATTCTGTGAGTTATAAGATTATTTTTAACCAATCGACTATACGAACAATTGTTGGTTAATTTTTTACATTGATAAGTTTATCACGTGGAAACCTAACCAGTTCATGCAGACCATTAACCGCATAGAGGAAGATGATTCCAAATAAAGTATTTCATTTGTACGATCAAACTTAACTTCAAGTTGTTTTGGGGTAAGGTGTATTCTTTGGTCGAAATGCAATATGGATACATTAAAGTATCATTCGAAAAACTCGACCTATAGCCCAACATAAAGTTCCACACAAAGTCTTTGTTAATATCAGAGGTAACATCTCAAAAAAAATTTTAAATATTTTTTGGATAAGGTACAAATTTCCTAACAAGTAAAAGTTTCAGATACAAATTTCACTTTTTTTATATAAAATACACACAATATACAGTATTTTTACATGATATCTATAAATTTTCAAGAAACAATATAACAACTTGTTTAGACTCTTTCAACGATCATTTGAAGATGTTATATATAGTTGTCCTTACTAATCTAATGAGGAAAAAATATAAAATAAAAACTAGATAAACTCGTTCATGTTTTCATGAAAACCAATGATAAAATATGCATATAACATATATAAAATAAATAATTTATCATAGTGTATCCAGTAACATATTTATTTTTAGAGGCTTTAGACAAACAAAATAAAAATATGGTCACCCACCTGCCAAACGTAAATTATATGTTGCATCATTCACTTGCTAGATTTGGAGAAAACAAATGTACATTTTCTAGGTACAATTTTCTTGATAAAGTAATATGCAAAGATAAATTACATTCATCGGTGTCTTTAAGTGATTAGAAACAATGTCTACATAAAAATATCAGGTTGTTGATATTTTTGTTGTCTACTTTTAAGACTTTAATAAGCACTTGGGTCGATAACAAACTAATGGGTAGTGATGTTATCATGTATGCTCATTTTCTTTGGAATAACAACAAAACTTAATTTGTATAAAATATTATAAATATAAATCATGATGGCTCTGAATGGTATTTCAACAGATATATCATTCGGACTTGATGGATTTTTGCTTAAATTTTCAAAGTATATTTGTAATATCATTGACAATGATATTATGACTGATGTTAGCGAGTTTTTTTATATCTTATCTCCTTAAGGAACTAAACCACTCAATTAGTCCTTTATTTCAAAGTCGAGCAATACTATTTTTATCATCCACCACAAATCAATCACCTTGTTTAATGTCTTTCACGAATTGATTACTGAATTATTGGTATCCATGATGCTTCTAGATTTGTTAGTCAACAAAACTCATACTAATTTTGTGTTAAACCGATTAATAATGGATAGCATTCATCTTATGCATGAGTTTATGAAAGTTTATAATCAAAATTAATCATGATTCAACTATATCATTAATATTAACCTTCAAAAATAATATTATGAGATGCTTTGGGAATTTACAGAGCAAGAGTTGAATGGTTAAATTCTTTGACTAGTTTATTGTATGAGTAATGGAATGAGTCACGTCTTCTAATTATTTGGTTTTTATTAGTAATAACATTGACAATCTCTTTAAAATGAAGAAGAGGCTAGGATAAGACTATCTTTAATCATAATATATATATATATATATATATATATATATATATATATATATATATATATATATATATATATATATATATATATATATATATATATATATATATATATATGAGTACTTTCCTAGACTCTTTAATAAAGAAACAAAAAATCTAAATTTTAAGTTTTATCGATAATGCCGGTGTCTAAAACTTTCACATCTTTCTATTTTAAATTAATTAATTTTATTAAGGTAAGAAGATAAACCGTTAATTGATAGTTATGAGATGTCTAGAATATTTTGATCTAAAGTTGGGTTGTACCTAAATGTGCTTAAATATAATATTTATATAACATGAGTCCAAAACGATAGAAAATAGAAGTTATCCAACCAAACACATGTTTAGTGAAATGAACGATGTCGTTCTTATATTTCAACATCCTATTAGTCATTGCCTCTTTCAAAGGCATGTCTTTTATCTCATTTATTGATAAACCAAAATAAGAATGTCCAGCTGGATTGAGTCCTCTTTGATGTACGCTTTCATTTTTTAGTTAATCTAGTTGACCTTCCAAGGTAATGATGTTCCATAACTATTTATTTTCTCCATTATGGCAGCGTTAAAAATTCACACTAGTTAGTTAAGTCAAACTTTTATTTAGGTTTTAAAATGGATCGGGTTTCTCAAAATGATGTATGTTTTACTAGGGATTCAATCAAAGATTTAAAAATTATAGGATTTATCCTTGTTTTCAAAGTTATTATGGAACACTGCTTCCAATAAAGCGTATGTGTGGATTAACTAGGTCAACTAAGTATATATGATAGTTACATCAGCTTGGTATTGGGTGGCACACAAAAGAGACTTGACATCATTCAAAAATATATTTTCCATTAGAAAAAATATGGTACAATTCTAATACTCAATCAAACCGTGCAAAGCTACGAACAAGAGACTTATAAGAATTTGGACGGAATAAGAAAACGTATGATTTCATTATACCAAAGGACTCCACAAGTGATGGAAAAGTATTATATGAACTGCAAATGTAGTTTGATTTTGTAACTTTTCATGGTAATAAGGTGGTAATAAGGTTTTATAAGATGGAAAAAATCATATAATGCGAGGTTAATCAAACATACATATTGTCTAATGAATATATTGAACGATATATTATCAAATATTTGGCTATTGTTTTATTAATGAAATTTGAAATGAGTTTCGTGAGAAATATAGTCATATAGTTAGAAAGTGATTGAAATGAATTTTATAGAAAAGTTTAACTAAAGTAGTTATCTTTATTTACAAATACTAAGATAATCAATAAAATTGTAACTAAATTCATTATCAACAATATTTTTATCCATATAATTAAAACATATGCATATAAAAACTAGTTTATTTGTAAATCACAACGTATTAATACATAAAAAATAAAAATAAAATATTATAATGTCTTATCTTATGTTTTATTTATTTATTTAGACACGATATAAGATATATGTATATAATTAAAGAGACTTCCTAAGGGCTACTAAAAATACATTCAAATTATGATAGACTACCAAAACTTTTCATATTTATGAATAACTACCACATAAACTGGAAGTTACCACTTGACCATCTAAACATTTATTCGGATACCAAACGCTTCTATTCCAAAAAAAAATCCTCACACAAAATTGATACCATAATATTAACCTTTTCTCCCAAAACAAATTTTTGTACAAATCAACAACACAAAACATCTCTCTATTATCAAATCCTCTCTTATCGCAAGTAGAGACCGACCTCAAAATTAGAAGAAAAAACCTTACATTATTTATTGTAAATGATGTTCTTCTTTATTTTGTTCGTTTTTACTATATATTTTGTTATTATATGTGAGATTGTGTTCCTTATTTCATTCATTTTGTTATTATAAGAGTGTTTTTTGCATTTCTAGTTATTATTCGTGAGACTTTATTCTTTATTTCGTTCGTTTCATTATCATGAGAGGATTTGTTACATTTCTAGTTGATGTTCGTTAGATATTTGAGCGATTTGTTTTATTTATTTTGTATAATTTTTTATTGTGAGAATTTTGTTGCATTTTTTGTTGTTATTTGTGAGGATTTTTATGAGATTATTTATTTATTTTGTTTGTTTTATTAATGTGATAGGATTTGTTGCTTTTCTAGTTGTTGTTAGTTATATTTTATTACACCGTGAGGGGGTTTGTTACCTTTTTAGTTATTGTTTGTGAGATTTTTTTCTTTATTTTGTTTATTTTGTTATTATGAGTTATTATTTTATTTTTTGTTGTTGATGTTGAAGTTTTCTTATGTTGTTTATTTCCAATTAATGTTCATATTTACTTTCTTCGATTTATATCTATTTTTTTCCCAAGAATTGAATTTTATTGATCATAAGAAGTAGCTTTACAACTTGTTAATACAACTTATGAATAAGCTATTCATTTCATACATCAAGTAAACTACATAGTGCAGTTTACTTCTTCAAACATTTGTAATCATTTCTTCTTTCATTTCCCAGCCAGCCTCTCTTCATCCTCCCATTTCCTTGTTGTTTCCCTCTTCCCAGATTCTATCCCTTTACATTTCCTTCATGATCAAGCTTCTCAGATTCCATCCCCTTGCTGCCCTTTATAGCATCTACTCCATCATCTTTGCTCCTGTTCTGCAATATCAAACACATAAATGGTCAAGTCTTCCAACTTGCCAACCAGTTAATCGAAAAATCTAAAGTAACCTAAGTTTAATGACTCCAGCAATGTGATTGCATTTAGTTCATTCAAAGAGTGTGTTGATTCTACTATAAATCTAGATTGAATTTTTAATACATGCTTAGCTACCCAATCAGCAGCTGAATTCTGTTCTCTATATATGTGCTTTAAGGTCATTTGTGGTTTAATAAGAGATCTACAATATTGAAGAATCCTATCTAAATACCAAGGATGTTTACCAGATTCAATCATATTAAATAAACCAAGACAATCTATTTCAATGTCAACACAAGTAATATCATTATCAAAACAATACATGAGGCCATTTACAAGAGCAATAACCTCAGCCATTATAGCAGAACACTTGCCTATTAAATCACCTTTAGCAATTATAGTAGATCCTAAGCTATTCCTAATGATAAAACCATAACTAGAGTCACCATTATATAGAGAAGAACCATCAACATTTAATTTCAGTCTATTATTAACAGGTAAATACCAAACAACATACTGACTTTGTATATAATTTTTAGCATGATTAACAATGTAAATCTTTAGCTATATGCAGATCCTTTGACCAATGTTTCCTGGTTAAATGTCTACCAAAATCTAGTGCTGACCACATGAATAAAATGTGATTAACTATTCTTTTAGGAGATAGAACTTTATCATTATGTTTACTGTTATTTCTACCATACCATATAGAGTACACAATCAAAGAAGGCAATATTGTTCTAATCTGTGTTCTTTTAGTTGCAGACATAAACCAAATATTGATGATGTTATTCACTGTTATATACCTACCAATATTTATCCTAAACATAGCAGAGAAATAAGACCAAGTAAACCAAGCAGTTTCACATGATACAAATACATGATTCAATGATTCTGAATTCTGGCAACTATAACACTTAGATGCTAAACTAAAACCAATTTGTTGTAATTTACTATCAACACTTAACAGGTTATTCATGACTCTCCAAAGGACAAAAGAACACTTTTTAGGTGTAACATTATTCCAGATTTTACTTTTAACTTGAGATGTTACATTTTTTATTCTTATCTCATTAACTGCTTGCTTTAAATTAAATTTTCCATCTACTGAAAGTTTCCAAACTATAGAATCAGATGTATGTGCATTAAACTTGATTCTACTGATTTCATACACATATTTAGAAGGCAACATGCTTAAAAGTTTATCTATGTTCCATGTATTATTAATCCAATATTCACTTATCTCTGTATGTGTATAATGTCTAGAATTTAAAGCTGTTAAAGTTATTAAAGGCCTAGTACTATACCACTCGTCTAACCAGAAATCCAACTTACCCTCTCCTATATTCCAACCTATATGCATCTCAGCTCTATCCTTAATTTCATACATTCTTTTCCAGATTTTAGAATCTGATACTTTAAGAGTGGACTGTAATGGATGAATATTAGGACAATACTTTGAATGCATCAAACTAGACCATAAAGTCTTATTTTCTCTAAAATTAAACCATAATTTGAATGAATAAGCGGTTTGTATGTCTCTTATATTCCTAATATTTAATCCATTCTCATTAAATGGTTACACAATTTCTCCCAATTAGACTAAATCATGTGTTTATCAGTTTCACTAGACCCCCACAGGAATTTATTTAATAGCTTCGCAATCCTAGATATAGTTTTCAAAGGTAATTTAATTGCTTGCAAATAATATATAGGATATGTCATTAAAACAGAGTTAATCAATGTTAGTTTGCCTCCAAATGATATATGTTTAGAATTCCATTCAGAAATTTTACTTCTTATCTTATCAATCAGTTTCTCAAAATGAATAGAATGGTTATTTGAATGAATTGGAATTCCTAAGTAAGTAAAAGGTAATTCTGCATGCCTAAATCCTAAAATATTTTCTAAGGCTGTTATACTTGCTCTATTCATTCTTAAAGATGGAATAAAAGTAGTCTTTTGCCTGTTAATTTGTTGGCCAGAAAGTGACTGATAGCTATCTAAAAACTCAGTTAACATCTTAATACTTCTTTGTGAACCATTAACAAACAAAATTATATCATCAGCATAAGCAAGACAATTGACTTTAACTAAACTTTTCATATTATAGGACATAAAACTATCCTGGTTAATTAAATTATTAATGCCCCTTATAAAAAACTCTTCTGCTATAATGAAAAGACAGGGAGACAAAGGGTCTCCCTGCCTGAGACCATTAATAGATTTGAAAAAAACATATGCACAACAATTAACTATAATTGAATACCTAACATTCTCAATACATTTCTTAATCAATAGAATGACTTGATCATTAAAACCAAAAGACAACATAACATCATAGATAAACTTAAAATCTAAGTTATCAAAAGCTTTCAACATATCCATATTTATAATAACATTATGCCCTCTAGTTTTTCTGTTCAATTCCTTAGCTAGTTCCTGAGTAATTAAGATATTCTCTTGAATAGTCCTAAGTTCTACATAAGCACCTTGTTCCTTAGATATTATAAAAGGCAGTATCTTAGCTATTCTAAAGTTTATTAGTTTAGAGATGATAATGTTTAAAACACAACATAAACTTATAGGACTAAACTGCATCCAGGTTTTAGGAGATTTAGTTTTAGGGATTAAACATATCAAAGTAGCAAACAATCCTTTTGGCAACATAACATCTGAAAAGAAATCCATCACTGCTTTCAAAAGATCTTCTTTTATTATTGTCCAACAATCAAGATAAAACCTGGAGTTGAACCCATCAACTCCAGAGGCACTGTCAACATTTAAACTTTTAATTACATCATGCACTTCATCTAAAGTTGGTAACCTTAATATGTTTTCATTATCTATATCAGATATTATCCTAGGAATAACATTCCTAACTGAAACTATATCATTTTCTATTGGAGCCTTGTTTAACAAACTAGAGAAGTAATTAACAGCAGATTATCCTATTAAACTGTCATTTTCAATCCAAATGTTGTTCTCCTGAATTCCCTTTATAACATTTTTAGACCTTCTTTTCTTAACATAATTATGAAATATTTTAGAGTTATTATCACCATCTATAATCCAATTAGAATAACTTTTTTGTTTCCATTAAGTTTCTTCTCTCTCAAGAAACATTGAATATGTAACATTTAAACTATCTAACTTAGCTCTATTATCAATACTATCATCCTCTTCTAATCTTAACTCAGCTACTTTTATTTCTTCTTCTGTTTTACTTAAGTAATCAAAAATGTTTCCAAACTTCTCCTTATTCCAGTTTATTAAATGCTTCTTAAGTCTCTTAAGTTTTGACCAAAAAACAAACATACTAGAAGAATCACTAATTTTCTTAGACCAGTTTTCCTGAACAGTTATAAAGAAATCCTCATGTTTAGTCCACATATTCTGAAATCTAAATGATGGCCTTTTATAAGAAGAGTTATCTAGTACTGTAACTAATAATGGTGAATGATCTGAATATGTTCTAGGTAAATGATTTAATTTAGTTACATTAAAAGTCTCTCTCCATTTATCATTATGCAAAATCCTATCTAATCTTTTCCACTTATGCTTATTTGTCCAAGTAAAGTTTGATCCAATATAACCTGGGTCTTCTAACTTACAGTCCAATATCATCAGATTGAATTCATCTATACCTATATTACAAAGAGTATTGCAGGCCAATTGTTCATTTATGTTAGAGATTGTGTTAAAATCCCCAGCAACAAGCCAGGGAAGATTAGTAACAGAAATATTCCTTAACTAATCCCATAATACTAACCTATGAGCCCTATTACACTTAGCATACACTATAGTAATTACAACTACAGACTTAGAAGCAGAATGACTCACCAAAGAATTTAACAGTTGATCAGAATTATCTAACACATTCATTTCATAACCATTTCTCCAAAATAACCAAATTTTATTATTTAAGTTTGCAAAATGAGAATCAAAACCAAGTTTTAAACAAACAGAGACAATTTTATCTGCTGATATCATAGGCTCCTGAAGAGCTATGATGTCAACAGTAATTTTTTTAGCCAAATTCTTTAATCTTCTTAATGTTTTATGATTTCCAATTCCCCTTACATTCCAATTAAGCATCACTGTCATCTAAAACTTTTATAAGAGGATCCTAAAGACCTTTTAAAGTTCCTTGTTCTAGCTGTCATTCTATTTCTAGCAGATCTTCTAACACTAACATTAGATGACTCTTTTAATCTTTGTTTAGGTGAATTAGGCTCACTTAAACTAGACCTACCTATAACTATCTGATCTTCTACAACATCTTCTACATCATTAAACTCTTCATCAGACAAAGGATTAAATGGATTGCTCAATTTTATATTTTTAATTTTATTAGTTATATCTTCATTAGTTATTTCTACAGAGTCTTCGACATGATTAACAAAGTTTATAGTTTTACTCTGATACTCTAAAGAAACACTTGATATATTCTTATTAGATGATTCCCTTAATTCTTTTAAATGACTATCAGTTTTATTAGAATTTTTAGATGCTGTTAAATTGTTATCACTAATTATATCATCCTGTAAATTACAAACATCCAATGTTAAGTTAACAACTTCTGTGATTACATGCTTACCTGATAATAAATTGTTAACATCTTTATCAACACAACTTTTATCAATCTGTCTAACAGGTTCTTTAACATTTAATTCAGAATGCTTAACTACACAATCATCTTTTCTAATAATATCATCATGCAAAACCATAACCTTATTGCTACATGCTTTTCCTAACTACAATACTTGATTATCCATAGTCATGCTATCAGATACTACATTCAGTTTTTTAGACAAAATCTTATCAGACTCTATTTCTACACTAGAATCTACTTTCTCACATGCAAATTGCTTAACACTATCACTAATAATCTCCACATGATAAGTTTCAGTATTTATGGTATTATTAAATGTTTTTCCAGATACATTATTAATATCAAGATCTTTATCAACTATCTGTGTATTTTCATTACTTATGACACTTGTTTTATCATTCATTTTACCAGGAAACTCATCCAAATTAGGGTTCATTATTTACTAAATCTTTATTAGCTATAGGTTTAGGCATCCAAATATTACTAATCTTTTTATCCTTAGTATTAACTTCATTCCTTTTTATATTCTGAGATTTCTTATATTCTAAGTCATCTGATTTACAAGCAATGTCTTTATGACCTAAATGTCTACATTTTTTACAATATGGAGGCTTATCTTTATAGAATACATCTTGCCAAAAACCATCCCTATCCCCAAAACTAACCCAGATTCTTTGAGGAAGGATACTAGAGACATCTAAGACAGTCCAAACTTCACAACAATTAAAGCTAGCCCTATTTTTATTAGGTAACCAAGATTTTAAAGGTACACCGACTGCCTTAGCTAAGTTTTCAATTGTATTTTTATTATACATATACTCAGGTAATTTAGGGAATGAAACCCAAACGGGAGTCAACGGGGACTCACGTTTGGGGTTAAAATCAGGGCTCCATTTTAAAATCCTAAACGTAAACTAACCTATAGTCCTGACATTATACTTCCAGAAATTCTTAACGTCTACCATATTTTCAAATTCCACAAAAACATGCCTAAAATCCCAGTTATATATACTGTAATTGCCTATCAGTTTTAAAGATGCTAAATAAGATCTAAATTCTACAGCAGATGGACAACCATACGAAAATTTAGCAATCAAAGTAAATTTTGATAAAGAATTGAGAGTCAACTTATCTGCTTCACTAAACTTGACGTAAGTGTACCCGTCTTCAACACCAATTTCCACTTTGTCGTGCAGGAAACCCTCGCCATATCCAGCTATTGATGGTTGCGCCTCCTTCCCCGTCTTAACAGCTTCTGCATAGGTTCTTGAAGACGATCTATGAACCAACTGCTTGCAAGACTCCTTCTCTGGATCTTTATTCAGAGATTCATTTCTTTCAAAAGTTGGATTTTCGAAGAAACGAATCTCTGAGATTTGGTTTGAAGGCAGATTGACTGATTGTATGTTTTGTGATAAATGATTTTGGAACGATATTTGGTATGTTTGGTGTGTGTGGCTGAGGAACCGAAAGGGTGGCTGAGAGACCACTGCTAGGGTTGATGAATGAAGTGTATGTGAGGCTGTGAGGCTTCACCGATTACCAAAGGCTGTGAGGCCCATGGCCTTATTTTCAAGAAACGAGATTAGGTTCTTGGAGGCCTATCTCTTCAACTTCAAAACTCAAACCAGATGTACATGCACCAGTCGGGAATCGATTTATATCTATTTTATATTTACGTGAATCAATTAACATGATTAAATTGTTAATATGAGAGGGTTTGTTACCTTCTTGTTATTTTCCTAATATTTTGTTCTTTATTTTGTTATTCCGAGTCTTTTATTTTTTTATTGTTGATGTTGAACTTATTTTATTTTGTTTGTTTTTAGTTGATGTTAATGTTTGATTGATGTCTCTTTTATAGTTAGATGAATAGATTAACATTATTAAAATTGTTAATGTGAGAAGATTTGTTGCATTTATGGTTGTTGTTCATGAAAATATGTTCTATATTTTATTTTTTGTTAGTGAGTTTTTCTTTGATTTTTAATTGTTGATATTGAATTTGTTTGATTTGGTTTGCTTCTCGTTGATGTTCATCTCTGATTTTATTTGATTTGGGTAATATTATAGGTAAGTATCTGGAGCGTCCAAAATATTAAAAATCAACATCAATTGTGGATGTTGAATTTTTTTGATTTTGTTTATCTATCATTAATGTCATCTTTGGTTTTCTTTGATTTTGTTCAATTTATGTATATTTTAACAACATCAATTGGTTATGTTTCTTATGATCCATTAAATGTGTATGCCTCGTTGATAAACAAATTATGTAATCACTTTATTTTATTTACTCTATAAGTTTTTTTAATATTTCCTTGAACTCTCCATGCCAATAAACATACTAAACGAACCAATTCATCAATCTAAAATAGTTTTTTATTCTATTTTTTCATTAAAATATAGCAACTCTTACTTAATTATACATAAGATTTGCATATCTCATTGTCATCATAAGTCCTCACAATTCTGTTTATGCCATTAATTGTTATTACTTATAATTTAGCAAGTTAATCATGAAGAAAAAATACTAAGTAACCGTAAATCCATAAATACATTTTCTATAATATCTTAAAGACAACAAACTTAATTCACAAGAAAAATCGTGTAAACCCAAATTTTTTAAATAAAGTTTCAATCCATAAGTTATAATAATTTGTTTATCTCATTATGATATAAAGTTCTAGTGATTTTAACCAAAAAAAAATATAACATGTCACATCTAAATATTAACAAGGAAGAATAAAGTGGTATCCCATAATGATGACATAATTAAGATATAGTCAAAACATATGTGTCAAGATGAAGAAAACATGTACATCGACGATGGAAAAAACCCAACTTTTCATAGGTATCCCAATGTTCCAATGACAATTGACTTCCATTGTTATTCAGTTTTAATTGGAAAAATATTAGACTAATTTAGGTTCACCAAAATGGCAAAGACAAAAATAATAATAAAGTTTAAGTTATTTAATCAAATTTCTGTTAAATTTGCTTCATTTTAAATGCACGTAAAATTCATCAATGCACGAGTTTATGAGAATAAATATTCCCTTGCATAGAAATTAAGTAAATAATTTTCAAAAATACTAATAAAAATTTCAATTCATAAAATAAGCTAATTAAAACATAAATGTTGAATTCCACTTATTAAGCACCAAATTAAGGAAGAGTTGTTCTAAGATTATTGATAAGTAATTATTATTGGTGAGTTTAGTTATTAAGAACTTTATCTTAAGAAGAAGTAGTATGTGAATTCTAGAGAGAGAAAGAGAGAGAGTTTTTAGAGAGAGAAAGTCTGAGTACAATTGATTAAAATAGAAAAGTGTTCCACCCCTTTATTAGCTTAGCCTTGTCCTTTATATAAAGGATAAAGGTGCCAAGACTTAGCCTTAATATGAAAACGATTACACATAAAGGGGTAATTACCCAGAGTCCTCAACAATATTACATAGTTATAATTGTTCTCTTAAACTTACATTAATCACATTTTAATCCTTAAATTCCTACTTCCATATCGGTAGCCCCCTAGTTCTCATGTCAGTAAATGAATTAGAACTAAATGCCTTCAAATCCTTCCATATGACGTATCAATTTTTGTGATCGAAAACTCGAAGTCCGAAACTCCATACAAAACTTAAAGTCCAAAACTCAATAATAGATGAAGATTCGAAGTAAAAAATAGTCATCAAATCATTCCAAAACACAATAATTTTCTTTTCTTTCTCCTCGAATTATTATGTAAGTAGTTTCAAAACATAGTCATCAAATTCAAACTAAAGAATGACAAACTTCGAATTTCATCAAAAGCGAATAAAAATGTAACTGTTTCAAATGACCGTTCGGATCCATCATGAATATCTACCTACTAGATTCATAGCTAGCTAGCTAGTCTGACAGATGTCGAACTCATAAATTTTTCACCGTTCTATATTCTTCCCTAACACCATAAAGTCCTTTCCAGTTTACACATCTTCCTATCTTTGTATAAAGTCATCAGTAGCCTCATTTTTCATTCTCACAATACAAATCACTTGAGAGAAAACTCAAACCCTTGGCTACCTTCAACGTGTTCTTCATCTTTCTCAGCATCTTCATAAAAAAACTCAAAATTTCCAATCAAAACCTATATTCTCTGGTCAATCTTCATCCAGTTAATGAGAAAAAATCCAAAAACCAGAAGATCCAAGGCTAACATACCCAAAAAACCGAAATCTCTGATGCCTGACGATAATCTAGTCTTCGGATCATACTATTACTTTTGCATTACTGAAAGGGCAGAGGAATACAAGGCTGCCGGGTTAATCAATCGCGCTCCTATTAAAACAACCACCAAAACAACTTATTACATTACTTTGATCCAACTAAAGTACCTGCTTTTTCACCTTCTCCTATAACCGAAGAGCGCCCTTCTTCTAAAGTTCAAAACCCTAGAATGGTGGTAGCCTCTTCTTCTCAAATCAAAGTTTTACCTCTCATAATTGAAGAATCAAACAAATCTTCCTCAAGACAAATCTCAAATACACCCTCCTCGACTCATCCTCCATTAGTCAAAAAGAGAAAAACTTTTATAGCTATGGGAGATGAGTCGGACGTTATTCCAACTCCTCTTTTCTCCAATCCTTGCTACTGATTCTCCTCCTCTGAGAGAAATAATCGAATAGGTTCCATTATCTCAACAAAATTAAACCAAAAATCCTCCCCAAACAAAGGATCTTTCACCAGAAGGTGAAGCTTCATTGCCTAAACAAAATCCTTCCCAAACTAGAGATAAAATATCAGGAGCCGATGCAGCTTATTATGAGGCTACCAAAACTGATAATGAAGCTGAGTCCGATGAAGGGAATTCAGAAACTACCACGGGTAAGTATACTCGTAAGCCTCGAAAAAAAGAAAGAGCCAGAATTCGTTTCAGAGGAAGAAAGGGTTGCTATTGGTAGATTTTTGTGGGGTCTCAATGCTGATTATATTATTCAGCTGAAAAAGGTTTCATATATTTATTACCAAGAGAGCCAAGCCTCAGACTTAAAGATGCAATGGGGAATGGGAGATAAAATCACAGTTCGACTGCCTAAGAAAGAGGAAACTCCCTTAGACTGCAAAGACGATGAGTTGGTGGTCTACCCCAAAATCATCAACTAGGGTCGTCAGTTTCCATTAGATCCTATGATCGTGGAGTACTTCAAACTTCTCAACCTATGCCCTACTCAAGTGACACCGAATCAATGGTTCACTCTTATGTCTGTGATAATGGCATCTTGGTTATCCAAGATTCCGATCAACATCAAGGATTTCATCTCCTTAACCCAATTATCAAAAGGTCTGAAGCTCCCATTTTATTACCTCACTCTAGTATATGACTTAAAAATCATCGATGATCTCTTGGAAGCTGATAAACTCTAGAAGCAAAAGTTTATCTTCATCTCAGAAGCTTGGGAGAATGGCAAAGAGATATCTGATGCCAACCCATCAAAGCTAAATCTCATATGGAGAAGCAACTGTAAGTACTTCAAAAATTATACACTTTAAGATAGATTTAATCTGTTGTCTTCCTCATTAATTATTTACTTGCGTGATTATTTCAGAAATTCCGAGGCGATATGTTATACGTCGATCATCAACCAAAGATATTTTCAAAAAACTTGTCGCCTGGGCCGAGAAAGTGTGGACCAACGCTTTCCACGCTGTCTTCCAACCGATCAACTTCTTTAATAGTCATATTTTTTCGATCATGGAGGGAGCCTTGCCTCCTTAAAATCTGGTGGAAGAACCCAATCCTCATCTCACCTACAAAAGGTTAGTTCAACATGATTGCAAAGTATTCCTCCCTATCCGCAACATGTCGGAAATTCATCTACCAAGGAAGAAAAAAGAAAAATAAAAAAGGAAAATAAAAGTAAAAAAGCAGCTAGCAAATTTGGTGCTAGCCCTTCAACGCCGTCAAAGCCTAAACCTCAGAAAAAAATAGGAGAGCAGATCTTTTCACCCATCAAAGAAGAAAAAGATCAAGAACCTTCCTCGAAAAAAAAATAAAGCTTCCTCCAGTCCTCGTGGAAAGAAAAAGAAACAATCCAAAATTATTGAATACGCATTGGCCGATGAGGAAGAAACCATAACTGTTGAAAATCAACAAAACCCTTCTCTCGAAGTGCAAAAAACCAATAATGACGGTTTGATTATCATCGAAGACAATGTTGATAATGGGAATCAAAACACTGAAAGCTTCGACCCCGACAGCTTTATTAATTTCAACGAGTCAGAAAAACTCGCTGGAGAAGACAATCCCGTCCTCCAGGATATCAGACCCGTATGCATCACTTCAGGAGAACAACAACCGTTAAAGCGACTCCAGAAATTATCTGTCCCTCTACTCCAACTAAAACTTTGGATATGATTCCTTGTCATAGTTCAACAGATATTCCTCCTCCTCCACCTAATCCTGAAATCTTTGCTATAGTCCAACCATTTGTCGATCTCAACGCTGCAGCAAAAGCACTTGATTCCCAAGTCGAAGATTCTTAAGATCATTTGAAGCAATTGGCCAAAGACATGGTCCACTACGAAGGACTTGCTGAAGATGAAAAATAACTAAGGGAAAATTTCCAAGGTAAGCTACTTGAGCAATTCCATATGTTAGAATTAGCAAGATCTGAGATTTTTCGAGGCGCCCTTTTAATGAAAAATCATTTGCGAACAACATATTTTGTTGAGAAAGAAAAGCTGACTGCCTCATATCAAGATGAGATAAATAATCTTAAAGGTAAACACGTTGATGAGTTATCTGCTAAAAATTTCAAATCCGAAGGCCTCCAAACTTCTCTTACTTCCAGCAAAAATAAAAATAAAGAGTTGATCGATGAAATAGCCAAATTGAAAAGTGACTTCGAGAAGGAAAAAAAAATTGTTGTTGCTGCTGCCAAAGCTGAATTTCTAAAGACTTGCTGGCTGCCATTAACAGTGGCAAATAAGACAACCATCACTCTTCTCTGAGAACTTCATTCAACTTATCCAACAAGTAACCTCTCAAGTTTTTGGAACGACATTCCCATCGAAAAACTTCAAAGTGAAGCCTTCGATCCTATCTCTCAGTCATCATCATCAAATGAGGAATCAGCCGAGGAAGATGAGTCGTCTGAATAATTTTATTGCTCTTTAAACATATGCTTTTTGTACTTGTCAAATTAGAAACTTGTTTATTGTACTTCGAAGAATTAATCTAATTGACAAATGTTTTGCTTATTTTTTGTTTTATCATCTTCATAAATTATTCAATATAAGCAATCCTAAAATAGATATGATAACTTTTTAAATATAAGTCCTTAATATAATAATTCACTTTGACATTCACACAATATATAACTACAAATTATAAATATACCACATCGAATACATCAATATAGTTAGCGAACGTTACACTTCACAAAAACTAAGGCATGTCTGGTGAACGTTGCACTTTAAAAAAATACAATGCATTATTGAAGGTTGCACTTCGAAAAATCACAATGTATTCATTGAACATAGTACCTTGAAAATGGTTGTTTCTTCGAAAAGTGTAATAAACACTTCAGAACATTCTACTCTTAACCAACCTCAAAGATGATCAGTCTTTGATAAATTGTTAAGATAGTTTTAATAAGCACTTGTAAACAAACATTGGCAAAAAATGCATTTTATTGATAAGATTGAATATGTACATTGCGCCTCGTTAAAACCTTCATGGGCCAACAAGATATGAAAGAGTGCGCATTTCAATAGTAAAAAATACAAAGACAAATCAATTCCTAATAAAGCTTCAAATGTTGTATATTCTATGGGTGCTGAAGCATCTCCCTTCAAAATCACAAAGACGATAAGACCCTGGCTTTATCCTCTCAACAACCATATAATGCCCCTCCTAGTTTGGAGCCATTTTTCCAAGGCTTTTCTCCTTTGTATGTAAGAAAACTTTTCTCAACATCTTATCACCTTCTTTAAATTCCTTTATTTTTACCTTCAAATCATATCTATTCCTCATAAGAGTTTGGTAGTGTATTACATTCAAGCTTTTGTGGATTACATTCGAACTCTTTTCTCCTCAATCAAATCTAAATTTTCCCTTTTAACTTCATCATTGGATATTTCAGAATATTGATTTATCCTAAAAGATGACAGCGTAGATTCTATGGGGCAGACTGAATTCATTCCATATGCTAAAGCAAAAGCAGATTATTTTATAGCTTCTCTAGGAGTTGTCCGATAAGCCCAAAACACATCTTGCAAATAATTTGGCCATTTTCTTGCTGCCCCTGTCAAGTTTTTCTTCAAGCCATCTAAAATTATTTTGTTTGTCACCTCGACTTGTCTATTAGGTTGAGGATGAAAAGGCGTCGAAAAACATTGTTGAACTCCTTTCGAAGTGCAAAATAAAGCCATCTCTTTATTGTTAAATTGAGGGCCATTATCTGTCGTAATTCTCCGAGAAACACCAAAATGACAACAAATACTATTTACAATAAACATGATCACATCTTTTGCCTTTACTCCTGATAGTGGTTTTTCCTCGGCCCATTTTGTAAAATAATCCAGTTCTACAATTATCACATGCCTTCCTCTAAAATCCATTGGCAAAGGCCCCACTAGATCAATCCCCCATCTATCAAATAGTATAGCCTTAGTTTTAGACATAAGTGGCACCGCCGGCCTATGAATAACATAGAATTTTTTTGACAAGTATCAAAGCTTCGAATTAAATTTTTAGCATCATTCATGATTGTAGGCCAATAAAATCCCGCAAGTAAAACTCGTCGTGATAAAGCTTTAAACCCGCAATGAGCTGACCCTTCACCATCATGTCATTCTCATAACACCTCTTGTGATTTTTGCTTGTCTAGACATCGTAACAATGGCCTAGTTAATGCCTTTTTATACAATATTTCATCTAACACTATATATCCAAAGGCTTTACCACTCAATTTTTACCAATTGCCTTGAATAGCCTCAGATGTGACAAAGAACTCCTATATACATTCGCACTGACTAGATTGAGTAACAATTGAAGGATTTTCTTGTAGCAAAATCCAAGGATATTCCTCCTTATAAGCAATATTTGCTAAAGAACCAACCACCATATTACTCCATCGACCAATATATTCAACAACAATATTATCGAACAACAACATTAAATTCTAAAGTTCCTGAAGATATAAAATCAAACGATCATTTCTTGCTTCGGAAAATCCAGATACCTAATTTGCTAACAATTGAAAATCCATTTCCAAACGTACTGAAGTTGCTCCACAAATTTTTGCCAATATTAAACCTGCCAAAGTAGCTTTATATTCAGCCTCATTATTCGAAGCGTGAAAACCAAATTTAATAGATTGAATCATTGTATCTCCAGTTGGAGCTATTAAGGGAACCCCATCACTACACCCTGAAACACTAGAGCCTCTATCTATTCGAACGATCCACCTCAAACTAACTGGTGCAACATCCTTATTTTCTTCCACATTCGATCTGCTCGAATAGAATTTAACAAAACAATCTGCTAATGCTTGCGCTTTTATTACAGTTCGAGGTGTGAACAAAATATCATAATCTCCCAATTCCGCTGGCCACTTAGTCATTCTCCCCGAAATGTCAGGTCGTTGTAAAACATTTTCCAAAGGGAATGAAGTTTGAAATTCAATAGTGTGAGCTTGAAAATAGGGGCGCATTTTCCTAGCAACAATCACCAATGCTAATGCCAACTTTTCCAGCTTCAAATACCTATTTTCAAGCTGCCACAAAACTTTTACTAATGTAGTACACTGGCTTTGGAATACTTGAATCTTTACTGATCAACACCGCCCTTAGTGCAAAATCCGATACCGCAATGTACTAAAAGAGCTTCTTACCATTTTGAGGTTTTGACAACATTTCTGGCGATGATACCAATTTTTTTATATTTTCGAATGCTTCCTCACATCCCGAAGTCCATTCAAATTTGCTTGGTCCACCTCATAAAATATTGCTTCTGCTTTTTCCGACGAGAATGCCCTTCATTTCTGAATCACTGGCTTCACTTTCGGATCAATAGCCAAGCTATGACGAATCACCTCAAATGGTACTTCTGTTACATCTTCTGTTTTCCAAGAAAAAACATCTAAATTAACAGATAAAAACTCTAACAACTTTTAACGTAAGAATGGGGTCAGTAAGGTTCCAATTCGAAGAACTCTTCCTTCCGAAAAATAAACTCCTCAATTTCTTCACTTACCGTTAAATACCCTGGGATTTCCCTCGGATCATCAACTTTTTCTTCTAAATCCAATTCAACATTTCTGACTGCTATTCATGCATCGCATCCCCACTGCTGGATCCCCGGATCCAAAGTGCAGTGGTATAACATTCTCTAGCTACCTTCTGGTTGCCTCAAACGACCCCAACTTGATCTCCTACCACATACTTAAGACACTAGTGAACCGTTGATACAACCCCATACATTCTAGAAAGCCATGACCTTCCAAAAATAGCATAGTAACTCGTGGGGCAGTCCACCACCACAAAAAACACATGGATCTTTTTCTTGAACGATAATTTTCCCAAGCTTACTTCTTAATCGAATTTCCCCAATCACACAAGCTGTTACAGCCGTAAACCCTATAATTGTCCGATCTGATTGAGAAATTCGAGGTGGATTCGTCATTCTATCATAATTTGACATAAAAAGGACATTAGGAGAACTGCCACTGTCAATAAGCACACGTCGAATTTTGACGCCAGCCACCTTTGCTCTGATAACCACTGCATCTTCATGTGGCCCTACTGTTCCTCGCATATCATCTTCATCGAATCGAATAAAAAGAATAACCTTTTTCCATAAAAATATGTGGATATTTTCCATTCAATTTGAGTTTTCAGATTGACAACATGTCTCTTCATCGAGCTATCAGAATTTCCTGTGAAAATTAGGTAATGACTTAAAACATTTTCATAAATCTCGCACACGCCCCTTTTCTATTGGCTCTTCAACTGTCATCAAAAGTAACCTGTTCGGATCCTTCTTCATATATTCCGAAGAAGCATCAAATTATTCAAACTTCGTATTTAAAATCATCAAATTCTCAGCTGGTGCAGTTGGATTAGCCTTCGAAGTTGAGGCTGCATTTTTCAAACCGCTCCCATGTGACTTCACATAAGTTAAGAGCTTCACATTTTTGATCAAGTTCTGAACCTCATTTTTTAAAGGAATGAAATCATTGTTATCGTTCCCGATATCTTCATGATACCTGCAGTATTTATTGTTTTGTTCCTCCCTTGGCCTACTTACTGGAGCTATCTTTCTAAAATTTACGAAGATCTTGTTCTTATCAAAGATTGCAGTTATATTCTCTGTCAAATCAGCATAGTATTCTGGCCTAACCCATTGATTTGGCCTTGGTTTGTGATAGTTATAAGATGGAGCGTGATTTGAATACCCACCAGTTCGAGGTGGCAAGTTGTTGTTCTTCTGTCGTGTCTATTGATTCCAATATTCATTTGAGGGTTCCCCTTGGTTATTGGCCAGCTGACTCGAATTCTTTGGAGTGCTAACCGGTCCTCCTCGGACTCTAGTTGACTTCTCGACCTTAATCTGATCCTCAATTTGAGCGATCAAGGCTCCAAAAATTAAAGCTCTCCTCTTTGTAGTTTCATTGGTCAGATCCCCTAGCAATAGTCCTTAGCAAAAAGCTACCATCGCCACATTCTCTTTGCAATGGCCCAAACTTTCTATAGTCAAAACAAACCTCTTCGTATAATCCTTCAATTTTCCCCAAGTACCTAATTGCACTGGATAATGGTATCTCCATTCGCTCTCATTTCTTTACTCCCCACAAAATACCTTCGAAAATTAGTGTAAAAATCCTTAAAATTTGGGATGGATCCCCTCAGAATCCGATTGTACCACTTTAAAGTTGTTCCTTTAAAAGTCTGCGGAAATGCACAACACATTAGCCGGTCGTCATCTTCAAAGTTCATTATGTAGTTCTTAAATTGTTCGATGTGGTCATCGGGATCTTGCGTCCAATCAAACTTTTCCAATTTAGCAATGTCAAAACATTTCGGAAGCGTTATCGACCAAATTTCACTCGTCAAGGGAGAATATCTCCAGTCGACACCTTGCACAAACTGATCATCAGTTCCCATTACTGTATATAGATTTTGATCAGTCTCAGTATATTGATTCGAAGTGTTCCCTTCACACCACGTAGAACGAGGATTAGCTTTGTATTCCTTTTTATGCTTCCTCGGCTTCTCTTTGTCCAATTCCCTTTTCGAAGAACTCCTACATCTTTTAAAGCCTGAAGCAGAGCTTTCGACCTCTTCATCACTAGAGGTTACATACTTTTTCTTGTCTTTTTTCCCTTTGCGAGAGGAATAACGCTCTTTAGTAGATTCGAAGTGCACTTTTTTATGTTCACTTTTAGCTCGCGGATCAACAAAGGACCGATCAGATTGATCTCCCAAATTAGTCTTTTCATTCTCTTGTCTCACCTTGGATTTGAGCTTCACCAAGTGAATTTCTTGTTCTCGTTGTTTATATTTTTCATTTAGCACATTTATTTTGTCTAAAAGCTTATTCATACACATCTCAATATCTGATTGAGTTTGGATCAGAGTTTATCCATCCAACATATTTTCATTTTTTAGAAAGTCATGTTTTAAAGTTTACATCGCTGATCGAAGTAATGGATTGTTTTGGGGATTCATTATATGAGATTCAAACAAAAAAACAAGAAGATTGTATTAAAAATTCGAAGAAACAAGTCACTGAATCTTATTTTTGTCCCTACCGTGGTCGCCAATTTAGTGAGTTCAGTTATTAAGAACGTTATCTTAAGAAGAAGTAGTATGTGAATTCTAGAGAGAGAAAGAGAGAGAGTTTTAGAGAGAGAAAGTCTGAGCACAATTGAGTAAAATAGAAAAGTGTTCCACCCCTTTATTAACTTAGTCTTGCCCTTTATATAGAGGTGCCAAAACTTAGCCTTAAACAAAAAACGGTTACACATAAGGGGGTAAATTACCCTTAGTTCTAAAAAATATTACATAGTTATAATTGTTGTTTTCAACTTACATTATTCACATTTTAGTCCTTAAATTCTTACTTCTATATCAATTATAACGAAAGGTGCAATATCATTACATGTTAGACCTAGGTGGAAAGACTTATGTTGAAGAGACTTCTGAAGAATTTTTATGTTCCTGAGTTAAACTTATTCACTATTATATTAAAGAATCTGTATTGATAAATCATTCTCAACCCTTGATCAAGTTACCTTTGATTCGAGCAAGAAATTAGTATAAAAAAGGTAGTATAAGGTATAACAGTTGCATGTGTCAGCGTTAATGGTGTTATTACCTTTCAAAGTGTACAACCATACGAATACTAGGCTTACAATGATGTTTTTGTTTGATTTTTTTAAAAGAACGAGTTGTTAACCTTCCTGTCCAAATTTGCACTTCTTTAACAAATTGACCATAGCTTTCAGTTGTTCTAGGTCAACTTCTATTCCTCTTTCACTGATGACATAACCCAAAAAGTTCCATGATCGAACTTCGAAGGTGCACTTTTCAAGATTTAGCTTTAGCCTGATTTCCCTTAAATTCAAAAATGTTTCCTCTAAATCCTCAAGATGCACATCATCTTTCAAACTTTTTACCCCCATATCGTCTATATACACCTCCACATTTATTCCGATCTAAGTGGAAAATATTTATTCATCAATCTTTGATAAGTGGCTCCAGCATGTTTTAATCCAAAAGGGCGTAACCTTATAGAAATGCAACTCTCTATCAGTTATGAAGATCGTACATTCTTGGTCCTTTGGATCCATCTGAATCTGATTGTATCCTGCAAAAGCATCCATGAATGTTAGTATTTTATTTCTGAGGTGGAATCAATCAGTTGATCTCTTCGAGGAACAAGACATGGATCTTTAGGACAGGCTCGATTCAAGTCTGTAAAATCCACACACATTCTTCACTTCCCATTATTCAATTTGACCACTATTGGATTTGCCGTCCATAAAGGATACTGTGACTCCCTTATGTGTCCGACCTTCGATAACCTGTCCACCTCAGAAACAATTTCTCCCGTTTTCTCCGAAGAGAATACCCTTCTTTTCTGAATCACTGGTTTCACTTTTGGATCAATAGCCAGACTATGACGAATCACCTCGATTGGTACCCCTGTTACATCTTCCATTTTCCAAGCGAAAACGTCCAAGTTAAATGATAAAAATTTTAACAGTTGTTGAAGTAAAAGTGGGGTCAGTAAGGTTCCGATACGAAGCACTCTTCCTCATGAAAAGGTATACTCCTCTATTTCTTCACTTACTGGAAAAGACCCCGGGGTTTCTCTCAGATTGTCAACTATTTCTTCAAAATCCGTGTTGGCTTCCCGAATTCGAAGCGTAGTGGCATAATATTCTCTAGCAATTTTTCGGTCGCTTCGAACGACCCCGGCCTGATCCTCTATCACATACTTGAAACATTGGTGAACTGTTGACACTACCCTATACATTCTGGAAAGCTACGACCTTCCAGAAATAGCGTTGTAGCTCGTGGGCAGTCCACCACCACAAAAAGCACCTAGACCTTCTTCTTGAACGGTCATTTTCCCAAACTCACTTTTCCCTTGAATTCTCCAATCACACGAGCTGTTACACCCGTAATTGCTATGATTGTTTATTCTGATTGAGATATTATAGGTGGATTTTTCATTCTATCATAAGTTAATTTAAAAAGGGAATTTGATTAACTGTGAGAGTCAATAAGCCCACACCGGATTTCAATGCCAGCCACCTCTATACCGATGATAAAATGTGTCTTCGTGTGGCCCATTTGTTCCCCATAGATCATCCTCATCGAATAAGATGAAAGGAATGACCTTTTCTCTATACAAATGTGTAGACATTTTCCCTTCAATTTGGGTTATCAAATTGACAACATGTCTCTTCCTAGAACTATCAGAGTTTCCTGTCATCTAATCGCCTCCAAAAATGGCTAATGATTCAACAAAATTGCAAAAATCTCGCACACACCTCTTTTCTATTGGCTCTTCAACTTCCATCAAAATCAACCTTTTCGGATCTTTATCCACATATTTCGAACATGCATCAAATTATTCAACTTTTAAATCTAAAACCATTAAATTCTCAGCTGGCATAGCTGGATTAGCCTTCAAAGTTGATACTATATTCTTTAAACCGCTCCCTTTTGACTTCACATAAGTCAAGAGCTTCCCATTTCCAATCAAGATCTGAACCTCCTTTTTCAACGCAATGCAATCATTGGTATCATGTTCGATGTCTTCATGATACCTGCAGTATTTATTATTCTGCTCCTCTCTCGGTCTACTTATTGGAGCTCGATTCCTAAAATTTACGAAGCTTTTGTTCGTGTCAAAGATTGGAGCCACATTTTCTGTCAAATCAATATAATATTCCGGCCTTACCCATTGATTTGGCCTTGGTCTGTTATAGTTATAGGATGGAGCATGATTTGAATATCCACCAGTTCGAGGTGGCAAGTTGTTATTCTTCTCACGTGACTGCTGATTACCATTCGAGGGTTTCCTTTGGTTATTGGCCACCTGACTCGAATTCTTTTGAGTACTAACTGGTCCTCCTAGGACCCTGGTTGACTCTTCAACCTTAATTTGATCCTCTACTTGAGCCATAAATGCTCCAAAAGTTAGATTTTTGCTCTTTGTAGTTTCATAGGCCAGATCTCTTGGCAATAGACCCTAACGAAAAGCTGTCATCGCCACATTCTCTTCACAATTGTCCAAACTTGCTTTAGTCAAAACAAACATTTTCGTGTAATCCTTTAATTTCTCTCCAGCTGTCTGCTTGCACTGGATAAATGTATCCCCATTCGCTCTCATTTCCTTACTCCTCACAAACTACCTCCAAAAAGCAGTGTAAAAATCCCTGAAATTTGAGATGGATCCCCTCGGAATCCAGTTATACCACTTTATAGCCGTTCCTTTAAAATTCTGCGAAATGCACGACACACCAGTCGGTCGTCATCTTTAAAATTCATCATGTAGTTCTTGAATTGTTTGATGTGGTCATCGGGATCTTGCATCACATCAAACTTATCCACCTTATCAATATCAAAAATCTTCAGAAGCGTTATAGATTGAATCTTACTTGTTAATGAAGAGTTCTTCCAATCGACACCTTGCACAAATTGATCATCAGCTCCCATTACTACGTACAAATTTCGATCAGTCTCAGCATCTTGATTTGAGTTGTTCCCCTCACACCACGTAGACTCTCTAAAAAACCGAGGAACGTTGTCCCTTTTAGATTTATGTTCCTTTTATACTTCCTTGGGTATTCTCTTTCCAGTTCCTATTTCGAAGAACTCCTATATCTCTTAAAGCCCGAAGCAGAACTTTTAACGACTAAATATTACATACTTTTGCTTATTGTTTTTCTTTGCAAGAAAAATAACGCTCTTTAGGAACTTTGAAAGACGCTTTCTAATTTTCTTTATCAGCTTTCTAATTTTCTTGTCTCACCTCGGATTTGAGCTTCGTCGAGTGAATCTCTTGTTCTCTTTGTTCATATTTTTCGTTAAGTATATTTATTTTATCTAAAAGTTGATTCATGCGCATCTCAATATCTGATTGAGTTTGGATCGGAGTTGATCCATCCAACTTGTTTTAATTTCTTTGCGAATCATCTTTAAAAGTTTCCATTGTTGATCGAAGTGACGGATTGTTTTTAAGATTCTTTATGTGGAATTTAAACGAAAAAACAAGAAGATTGTATTGAAATTCGAACAGGAAAATCACTGGTTCTTAGTTGTCCCCACTGGAGTTGCCAATTTGTTGAGTTCAATTATCAAGAAAGTTGTCTTAGGAAAAATTAATACGCAAGTTTTAGAGAGAGAGAGAGTTTCTAGAGAGAGAAAGTCATAGCACAATTGAGTTAGATCAAAAAGTGTTCAACCCCTTTATTAGTTCAGTATTGCCCTTTATATAGAGACGCTAAGACTCAGCTTTAAATTGAAAAGGGTTACATAAAAGGGATAAATTATCCTTACTCCTCAATAGAGTTACATAGTCATAATTTTTCAACTAAACTTATATTATTTACACTTTATTCCTTAAATATCTACTTCCATATGAGATGATATGATCGTAAAAAGTAACAGTATGAGTCGTTCGCTACAAGTTTTACCCGACATATTCGATATTGTATGAAAGTTCAATCTCAAGCTAAATCCTTTTCAATGCTTGATTGGAGTTTATAACAGTAAGTTTTTGTGATACATCGTCGACAAGAACAAAACCAAAACCGACACCGAGAAACTAAAAGAACTTTAAATAATGGAGCCACTATAAAATATTGAACAAGTCCAGAGATTTAATATTTATCTACTAGCGCTATCACAGTTTATCTCCAAATATTCTGATTAGAGCCACCCTTCTTTGAAGTTCTTAAATGATCCAAAAAAATCAGTTGGACTAAAGAATTCGACAAGGCCTCTACACTGTGGAAGAATATCTTCCTCTCCCAAAATTATTTAGCTCATTATACCTATATGTCTCCACTTGTATCGTGAGCGTTGTCTTGGTTAGCGAGGAGGAAGGGGTGCATCGACCAATTTATTATGTAAGTAAAACTCTATTGATTCTGAAAAGCGATATTTAAATCTACGTAAATTGACTTTCGGAGTGGTGGTAGCTGCAAGGAGGATGATACCGTAATTTTAAAGGCATACTATTATCCTACAAACTTCATTACCCCTCAAATATGTATTACAAAATATAATTTCTTGGGAATAATTATGCGATGGTGATACAAATTGGAAGAGCATGAGATACTCTACGAACCTCGGACATTGATTAAGGGTCAATCAGTCGTCGATTTTATATCTGACTTCGGGAAGGACATAACCGATGATGAAGAGGGCATGCAACTATACTTAGGATATTTAGAATATATTATCGATGTTGATGGCGCCTCAAATACTAATGGAGGAGGATCTGACATTATCGTAAAAGCTCCATTCAGGAAGAAACGAGGCAGTTTGATGTCACCAACAATGTAGCTAAATACGAGGTTGTCTTAGGTGGTTTGAAATTGGCTCGTATATGTAGAGGAAAGTTCGTGTGAGTATAGTCTGATTATTATTTGGCGATAAGTTAAATTAAAGGTCTATACGAGGAAAAGTAAGAAATAATGAGAGGGTAGTTTGAGGCATTGCAAGAATGGGAAAAAAAATTGAATGAGTAGAATACGAACAAGTACCTTGTCTGGATAACTCGATGATAGATTTATTAGCAAAAACACTAGTGTTAATTGATAACCTATTTGTTATTTTCCAAGAAATATTAAATAAAGAGGATAAAGAGTTGGAGGCCAAGGTCATGGTAATAAAAATGGTTAAAGATGAGCGCCGAGGGTACTTACTATATTCGCGAGATCAGATCCTTTATGCAGGAAAAATGATGTTCATGTATTACAAATACAAACGGTTAAGTATGAGATTCTTGACAACTTTCTCTATAGAAAAACTATTTCTAGATTGATGTTACATTTCTTAAACAAATATAAAACTATCTTTATTCTTAAATACTTGCACCATGAAATTACGGGTCCCATTATGGATATTCAAGCTTAATTTAACAATTCATTTTAGTAGGTTTCTATGGGCGTAATTTAGAAATTATGTCGAATCCATGTAAAAAATATTTTAATACAAGTCATTTCCTAACAAAAAACAGAGCATAGCCCAAACACTTTGCCATTTTGATATGTATGGGATCGATATAGTGGGACCTCTACCTACGATTACAGTAAAACAAAAAACAATTAGTGGTAATCGTTGACTACTTTACCAAATAGGTCAAAGCAAGATTCTTGTGCAAGATAAGAGTTCACGAAATTTTTGAGTTCCTGAAGAGTTAAATATTATCGTGGTTCGAGATCTTAAGAATCCTAATGACAAATCACGACCTCAATTCCAAATCTAGGTAATGATGTTTTTTTGTAAAAGATACATGGTAGAACAACATTTTCTGATTCCATATTACCCCAAACAAATGTACAAGTGGGGGTAATGAACTGAACTATTATCAACGAGATAAAGAAAAAGATAGTAAGAGCCAATAGAAAATGGTCTGATAAATTAGCTTAAGTAATTTGAGCGTATATGACGACCCATAGGTCGAGCACTGGAGAAACCGATTTTTTCCTTAATATATCGGATGAGGTTTTCGTGCCCGTAAAAATCATCATCCATAGTCATAGAATCAAGTATTATCCAGAGGAAGACAATGGTAACAAACAAAAAATATTCATTGACTCTATTGAGGAAAACCACAACCAATTGGGTAGAACATGATGTCACGTGTTGTCGTATCATACGAAACTAAGAAACATATTTACATAATTATTAGAGAAGGTGATGAATATTTATGGCATAACCACACCTTTAAACATCTAATAAATAGAGGATAAATATGGAGAGAGAAGATCTCTTGTAAATAGGATAAATAATGGTAGAATTCTAAGTGTAAAGTTTGGATTACATTATATATTTGAGAAATAAATACCTTATTAGATATCAGTAAAAAATAAAATGATGAGTTCCATGGAGTTCGATCTTGATAAATTCAGCAAAGAGAATGATTTTAACCTTTCAAGAAGTAAGATTTAATATGTACGCGTACATAAAGGGTTTTCTGTAGCTATTAATGAAATGGTTAAATAAAATGTTGATGTCAATATATTTTTCAAGACTCATAATACTCTGACATTGAGCTTGGTGGATGAGGTACTTTGAGAGGTGTCTGAAGAGTTTAAGATGTTGGGGATATATAATCGACTTGAAGTCATTTAAATAATGAAGTCTTTGACCAACATACTGTATCTGAAAAAACAGTTGTATACGCTAGAAATGAATGGTACCAAGAATATCTGGAGACACTTGGATGATATCAATAGAATCAATCTTAATTTGAATGATGTTCGAGATTTTGTAATGTGTCTCATGTGACTATGAATACACTCATATTTTAATGAATTATTCTTGCAGGTACAATGATAAGTTGATATTGGACTCATGAGTTTTATTCAACAGTACTCCAAAATAATATTAGTTTCAAAACCTGAGATTGTTCGATGTTATTAAGTCCAAATTATAGATTGGAAAACCTTGTGTTATTAGAGACATTGGGAACGTTCGATTCAAATTGTCTACAAGACTTGAGAGAGTGATAACTACTTTGAGGTATGTGCACAAATTTAAACGTAACCTTTTTTACATCGACTTGTTACATGAGAAAGGGTTTACATTTAAAGATTAATATGACATATTTAGCATTGTTCAAGCTCATTGATTGTTATAAAATCCTATAAGACTAGTGGTACATTATTTGTTGAAGGTTCTATAGTTAGCACAAGTGTTTCTAACATAAAAATAGATTCAACCAAACCATGGAATTCGAGGCTAGGGCATATGAGTGACAAATGTATTATTGATTTTAACAAACAAGGGTTGTTGGATGATAATACTATTCAAACGTTAAGCTTCCGTGAAAGATTTATACTGGGTAAAATCAAAAGCGTTAAGTTTTTGACAAGAAACCTTATAATCAATGATGTGCTTGAATATGTTTATTCGAACCTTTAAGGACCTGCAAGGCATCCAATAATGGGAGGTGCTAGGTACTTCATGTCCTTGACTATTTTATATTTGAGGAAAGAATAGGTTATACTTTTTAATACCAATGATAAAACATTTGATAATTTTAAGGAATTGAATAAGCTGGTGAATAATAAAATTATAAAGATACTAAAAAAGTCAAGAAATAACAATGGCTTAGAATATATGAATAAATCATTCACTGGCTAATCTTTTAAATTTGATATTTCTAGACACAGAATTGCAAAGGAACTTTGCAACATAGTGAGCACGTTGAGAGGATGGATCGAACTTTGTTCGGAAAATGTAAAGTGCATGCTTTCAACAGCTAGAATAAGACAAATGTTTCAAGGAGAAGTTCTAAAATAAACTACATATATCATCAACAAGAGTTTATTTACTACACTAAAGTTTAAATATCTAGAAGAGAAATATTGTGAAAATAAGCGTGCGATAAAATATTTAAAAGTGTTTAGATGTGATGGTACTTACACGTGAAGCATGATACGCTTCAACTGATATCTCTAAAGTATTTATTCCTCGTCTATCATAAATGAGTAAAAGGGTATAGGTTGGGGATCCTTGAATATGGAATTAGAATATTTAATTAGCCAAGATGTAGTATTAGATGAGGAGTTGATTTAATTGGTTACGATGGGCAACAAATCTAGTATTACCGAGAATAGGTGTTAAGATGATGATGAGTCTTAACAAGAGAGTGAAACCAAGAATTCTTCAGTAAAAAATGATTTCATACTTCAACCAGGTATGATTCAAGCATAAGAAGTTCTCCTAATTCATGAATTAAATAATGTTCGAGTTTATAATGTTCAAGAACCTTTAGATATTTGAACTGAAATACGGATAAGAAGAAACAGGTGAATCCATGAGGAAACAATTGAGTTCTTTGGAGAAGAATGATACGTGGATTCTTGTGAAGCAATTGAATAATTAGAAGCTGGTTTGGACTAAAGTAATTCTCATAGTTTAATTATACAGATACAAAGCTAGGCTGGTAGCTAAGGTATTTTGACAAAAAAGAGAATATTTATTTCAATGAAAGGTTTTCACCAATTGTGAAACAAACCTCAATAATATTTTGTATGTAAATTGTTGTGAGATTTGATCTTGAGTTTGATCAAATGCATGTTACTATCTATTTTATCCATGAAGATCTAAAGGTAACCATCTACATAATTAAGCTTAAGGTTTGAAGAATGGAATGAAAGAGATACGTATTTGTTGAAACGATATCGGGACAATGGAATGAAAGATTCTATTATATTATAAGTCCCATCAAGTATGTGAGGAGATGATATGAAAACTATGTTCATAGTAAATTGAAAACATATATGGAGTCACAAATAATGCTAATGTTGTATGTATATACCATACTAATAGCTTGAAAGGATAATATGATACTTTAATTTGTAAAAACTAAATTAAAGGGAGAGTTTGAAATGAATGATATGTGAGAGGCTACATGATTCTTGATAAAAAGATCAAGAGGAAGGATAAAGGGTAACTCCGTAAATTTATGAGCTGGATAGTCAATCACACTAATTTTTATTTACAAAAGTAACGAAAAAGGCTCAAAAAATATTTTTATGTTATTTTAGGCTAATATAGCCACCTATACCTAAAAAGGTTAATATAAATAGCCCACGTCACCTCATTTTGACATCATATTTTGGTCACTATTCATGTGGTGTTACTTTCTCTCTCTTACTTCACTATCAAACCAACACCTAACTGGAAACACCGAAGGGTGCTTACTCGATTCGCCAAAGCGACCCTCGCAATGCTAATTAAAATAATGTATTCAATCAACCCAAACTAATATTCTAACCACAAATACACCACCAGGATTTATCTGGAACACACCACATGAAATGTAGACGAATCAATGAACAAATTCAGAGGTAATCTATTCTTATCTCTACAAGAATATATATATATATATAAAAGATTCTCATAAAGTTTAGTATGTTTGTACCTGAGAGGTTGCAATGCTTGGTGAGGTTTATTCTCGTCTGAGGGTAAGTTTGTAATTTTGTTTAGAGTTTGTGGAAGTTTGTAAGTATTTAATGTTTGAGTAGAGAGTAGAGGGAGAATTAAGCAGTCTGGTTGTATTTAATTTTCATTACCCTCATTTAATGTTGGTGGTTGGGTATTTATACCCTTACATCTGGGCCTTATGGGCTTTCGGGTCATGTTTAATAGACCCGGGTCAAGTTCAAGGACCCATGAGCTCTTAGTAGGAGAGCAGGCAGCTTAGTCAAGAAGTGTTTAGGTTTTTTAAGTACTTTAGTTCTTGTTCGAACACTCCAATGGATGAGGTGTTCGAACTGCCCTGTCCGGTTAGGTGGTCTTTGTCTGAACTGTCCCTGTCTGTAGAGGTAACAGAATCCGGACTCATCAATGCTCATTGGTTCCCATTTCAAACTTTGTACCACTCAAGCACCAACCAAAATATAAGATAAGAAGTTCATGTAAGAGATACCATAAGTAAATATTATTGTAATCATCATGTACGTAATTTTTTTGTTTTTTTTTTATGTATACGACTTGATCTTGTGTACTCTATTAGTATTTTAAGAAGATTTATGTCAAATTTGGGGAAGTCTCACTGGAAATCTCTCACATGGCTCATGAGATACTTGAAGGGTTCGGTAAAAGTTGGGTTGTGTTATAATTAGGAATACGAGGTTGATGAGTGTTAAAGGGGTATGTTGACTCTGATTATGTAGGTTTTATTGACACAAGGAAGTCAACTTCGACTTATCTCTTTATTATTCTTCGGGAATGGTTAAATGTAAATCATGTATTCAAAAAGGTCGTTTACTTTATGTCTACGGAAGGAAAATACATTTCTTCTACAGAAGTAACGACGAAAGTCATGTGGCTGAAAATATTATATAGTGGGATCATTGGTATATAACCAGAAGTGACTATGTTATATGATAATACCAGAGCTTTTCATTTAATGAGGAATAAAAAGCCGTTTGAGAGAAATAAGAATGTATATATCAAACTTCACTTCTATCTAAGATATGGTTGAGATTGAGAAATTGAATATGGAAAATATTGTAAGTGTTAAAAGTCCTTTTGAGGCTCTTACCAAGTTATTACTAGTTTTAAAGTTCACGAACTGTATGAGACTTGTGTAAGTCTGGAAAGTAGTTAGACTGGATACATCTAAAGATTATCTTAAATATCGAGGTAATAAATACCAAATTCATTATAATCATAGGTGAATATTTGTTAGGTGTATGCTAAAAGTGACTATTACAACTTAACCAAGACTTAAATGATGTAATTGTCATTTGTAAGTGGTAGGAGCTCAACCAAGACTTAGGTGTAAAGATATTTATTGGAGGTCAATGATAAAAATCTACCGAGACTATTGATATATAACTGCTAGAACATAAGGTGCCAGATCATTACCTCATTGACGTTGGTGCATGGACTTATGTTGTTGAGACTTCTGAAGATATTTATAGGTTTCTAAAAAGAATCGATTCATTATTATGTTGAAGAGTGTGGATTTATGAATCATTATTAACCATTTATCAAGTTACCATCTGATGAATTCGGAATATTCTTAGGTGAGTTCGGAAGTGGAAATGTTAGTAGGGATGTGTTTGCCTAAGAAATGTTTGTATAAGGTAACACTAATTATAAGATTAATATTTTGTAGAGGGAGAAAGAAACAAAATGAATAAATGTAGCAATAATTGACTAATTATTGGCCATTTTCCCAAAAAGTGAATGTCCTTTATATAGTATATGAGGTGGATAGTAAAATTACATAATTACCACCGTGAAAGTGGATTTCTCACCCCCACTCCTATACAATTTACAGACAAGTTCTTGGGGCATATCAGACAACCCCTCTATTTCTTATGTTTGCTTTAGTTTGGTCCTTAATCACCAAATATACACATTTAGTCATTATACATTACATAATTAACCCTAAAATTATTTGTACTTTCCTTCCCTTATGAGTAGCCCCCAAGTCCTCATGAAGATATCTGAGTGAGGACTACATTTATTCTTCAAACTTCCTCGAATTTTATGACACTCGAACATTTTGTATAGCCAGTCCTGGATCGGATGGCTTTGTTGGTTGTTTCTTATGAATAAATTGTTTAGGTGCTACCCTTTGATTCACGTGATTCCAAAATTGTTAAGAATCATGACCTCATGTTTGGTCACGATGACCTCACCCAACTCATCATTTTTTTTATGTTGCATGTCTCTACCTAGCCGTTATTGTGTCAGAGATATTTTAGATGATGAAGCCACCTCTAGCCACGTGTCGCGTCCCTTGCATGACCTGCCACCGCGTTGTTTGAAGTAGTTTACGACAAGGCAAAACGTGTCAGAAAGTTTTTTATTGTTTGTCTTCTGATTGTTTGTCTTCAGCCTTGTGGTATTCATAACTTTGACTATAAATACTCATATCCCCCTCTAGTTATCAGTTTACACTTTTAGATTTTTGTTCAACCTTAAGCCAAGAGTGTTTGTTCTAGAGAGAGAAAATTTCAATCTCAAATTCCTTCCTTGCTCTTTCATGCCTGAAGAGTTTATCAATCTTGGACGGTATAAGCTTTGGAGGTGGTTCAATATCTCAAACCAACCGCTGCTTGTGGAGCTTCCGGTGGTAGAGGTCACCCCACACCTACAGACATCTGGGAATCGACCTTTCGTGACAACTGGTGCCCTATCCGAGAACATTCTTACCCTATTTCTCAGCCTTCCGGTCAAGCTTGTTTTTGGGCTAACAAAGTTGATCCTTTTTTGTCTGAATCAGCTTCCAATTCTTCTCATTTCTTAACCATGGGTGATGACAAGGGAAAACCTATTAAATAAAATACAGGGGAACACACTAAAAGGAAAAGTTCCCCCAATCCACCTGCAAAGTCTATTCGGGGGAAAAATCTCCTCTTCTGCTGCGACCCCTCAAGTGACTTTGCAGGGGTCCCCAAAAACAACTCTAGAAGTGATTCTCAAGAAGTCTTTGACAAGGGGTGTTCGTTTAGAACAGGTTTTGAAGTCCATCCCTGAAATCCAAGAGAGATTTTTACTTGATGAGCCAGATAGTGATCAGGAACAACCTGATGTGGTAGTGGTTGAGGCACAACCCTTACGAGTTGTACCTGCTGCTCTTCCTCCCCCCAGACCATCTACGCCAAGCCAAGGTGCCTCTTCTCCTCCCCCAGAAATTACTACTGATCCACCCCCTCGGAGTGGAAACGCTTCCTTGGTGAAGAAAGAGAAAAATAAATGCAAACGCACTATAGATTTTCCCTCGAACATAGAAGATGTTTTAGGTGATAACCTTTGTAATATTGATTAAAAGCATCTTATTTCCCTTTATAGAGTGAAGTACAAATACTTTCATCCGACCAAGGAGGTATAGCTGATAGACCGATGGGGGATACCTGGGAACATTACAATTTGGTTACCCATTGTCAGAGAGACTCCGCTGTTTGTTCACAGTCATGAGTTGATCCTCTATACCGAGCTTATGAACTGGGGCTTTCGTCTACCCTTTGATCCTAATCTAGTAGAATACTTGAATCTCATCGGACTGTGTCCCTCCCCAAGCCGGCGCTAATATGTAGTACCCACTCATGGCATGTATCATGGCCTCCAGATTTTCTGAGATAGCCTTTTCTATAAAGCAGTTTATCTCCATTTTAGGTGTGGCTAAGAACTCTCAGTACCATTTTTACTCTCTTGGTTTTGCAAGGAAGTTCAAGGTGATCAAATATTTATTAGAAGCTGATAAAAAGTGGAAACAACAATTCGTAATTATCTTTAGGCTATGAGAAACTGGCTTTGAAAGCTCTGACGACCTTCCTCATTGGTTAACTTTGAAGTGGTCCGGGCAGGGTACATATTCTCACATAGTCTCCTGTTTTATTAGTTAAATTTGGATAATCTTAATATATTTCTTTCAAACAACTATGAAGGACATTGCCAAGCCCTTTAAAAGTTACACCAAAGATGCCAAAAACATCTTTATGAAGCTGAGCATCTGAGCAGGTGAACATTAGGATCATAAATTTCACCAAATTTTTCTGCCAATGAATTTTGTGAAAAGTAACTTATGGAGGTATGACCTTGGAGAAAATAAATCCATGTCCAAACTCATGGTGCCTCCCCCAAATGACGATATCCTCAAATTCCTAGAATATTTGGACAATGCGGTTTATCTTCCTACCTGAGCTCGGGCTCCGAGTCACCAAGATGCCAAAAATACCAAGGAATATGGTGAGGGAACCAAAAAGGATGCAGAATCGGAGAGTGATACTCCCGAGGAACAAGGAGTTAGAGCCCAAGGAGATCACCAGGATGAGACTCAAGAAGAGATGCCATCGGAAGTTCAGAAGAACACCCCGTGGGCCCCAGATAAGTCCTCCGACCCACGCCTAGGAAGAATAAATGATAGATGTTGATAATGATAATTCTGTTGAAGTAAGACCAACTGGGGGAGTTGGGGCTATGAGACCGAGAAGCCTTACTGCTGACGAAAAGCAAAATAAAGTGGTTGATAGTGAAGGAGAAAGTGACAATACAACCTGTCCGGGCTTGCCCCCAATAAAGAAAGTTGTCATAGTCGACTCGGACTCCGAGGGGAATTTTCGCGTTAGAAAAAACAACCCAAAGCCTTACGGCCGACGAAAAGCAAAATAAAGTGGTAGATAGTGAAGGAGAAAGCGACAATACAACCTGTTCGGGCTTGCCCCTAATAAAGAAAGTTGTCATAGTCCACTCGGACTCCGGGGGAAATTTTCCCTTTAGAAAAAACAACCCAAGGGTCAAGAAGAAAACTTTGAGGAAATCCAACCGCAAGGATCATTACAAGAATGAAGTCCTTCAAAGAAGATCTAAAGTAAAGACGTTGACCTCCGAGGTGACTGAGTTGAAGCAAAAGGTAAAATATTTGAAAGATGAGCTTGCCAAAAAACAGAGGTATCGTCCCAATTGAAAAAGGTTGAAGATGAACTTTCCAAGAAAAATAAGACGTATGCTGATCGTTTAACCAAAATTACTTCCTTGGAGACTGCACTTTCTAAAGAAGGGAGAAAGTTCGACGATGAACGGTAATGGTTTATTGCTAGAGATACCGAATGGGACACTCTGGTTGATGGCCTTACCGAGTCTTGTGCGAAGACTAAGGCATACTTTGAAACTGTTGTTGTAGATATTGAGAAGTTGTCGAAGGAGAATGAATCCCTGAAGAAGTAATTTGAAACTAAGCAGAAGAAACGTCTCGATGCATACGCGTCCGGTATTGTGTCTTGCCTCGAAGAAAGAGATGCTAACATGAGGTCCACTATGGTGCTAGACATGCATGAGAAGTTTTGGACCTGAAGCTAGGCAGTCTTTGGTTGCACGTTATTGAAAGACATCATCCTGCGGGCATTTCCATGGAAGATTTGGAGACCAGCAATGACTTAGAAAGTTCATCCTCGAAATCTTGTTCCCGGAAGGCAGTAAGGAAAACTTTGCATCCGACTAGAAAAGTTTTAATATTTTTACCCTTGTTTTGTTGATTACTTATATTCATAACCTCTTGAAGTTTAGTTATGTAAAATTAACCTCTTGATGTTATGATTTATGATGTTGTGCTTTAAAATTTTATTCCTTATTGAAAAATTCCTTATGTTAAAATGTTTAACCTAAAATAATTTTTATCGGGAAAAAGGTTTCATAACATGAAAACTTTTCAAAATTCCTATCTGACTCAATTTGTTTCTTACCTAACAAATTCTTCATGTAACAATATTTTATGTTAATAATTGATATTTATTATCTTATGATTCAAAAAATATGAATTCTTGTCCAAACTTGTTTGGAATGTGTTTTGAGTTCAGAAAGATGAACTTCCTTGTCCAAACTTCTTTGGAAAGTGTTTTGAGTTCAGAAAGATGAAATTTCTTGTCCAAACTTATTTGGAAAGTATTTTGAGTTCATAAAGATGAACTTTCTTGTCCAAACTTCTTTGGAATATGTTTTGAGTTCCGAAAGATGAACTTGCTTATCCAAACTTCTTTGGAGTGCCTTTTGAGTTAAAAAAGATGAACATTCTACAGATCATTTTAAGAAGGCAACGGGATTTTATATATAAGTCGGCTATTAGGACACCTCATTAAAAAATTCATGCACCACCAGGGAAGGAAAGAGTATTCCACCTATACTTACATAAGTCGGCTAACAGTGCAGACCTCTTCCAGTAATAAAAGTTGTGCTCTCTTGGTCCCTTGGGTCCATCTGGATTTGATATACCCATGATAGGCATCCATAAAGGATAACATCACCCTAATTATTAGAGGTGTTTATAAGGATCAGCTTGGAAAGAAGGCTCCAGAGCCCGGAGAGAAAGCTTGTCTCCCTTAGAGGTCTTTTTCTTCTTGGCCTCCCAGTCTGCGCCTTCGCTCCCTTATTTGCGATTTCTCTTCGAAGCCCTTGGAGGTTTTGGGAGATTCGCTTCCTGGCTTTCAGTCTCTTGCTCCACCACTTGCAAGAGAGCAGCATCAATTTGGCTCTGGGCTGGCCCCTCCGGGTCTGTTGGAGCATCCTTCTCAACATCAGGAGGGTTAGCATCACCCACCACCTTTTTGCCCTTCTTCTTCTTGCCTTTCATCTTGCTCGGGGCTTTGGCCCGGCCTAGCAGGAAGAGTGTCCCATCTGGTTCATGGGTCCTCTTGAGCACAACGTCCGGAGAAGGCTGGGTGGTGAGCTCCTCCTAGGTTAAGTCTCTCCGACCTGTGGTGTTCCACAGGTGAGACCTTGCCAAATTTCCACTAGTGAAAGCATCGTGGAATCGGTTCCCCCAATTCTCAGCAGCCCAAGCATTAATCTTGCCACAAGTTATCTGCCCTGCTTTCTGATAGTCACTGAACTCCTTGGGTAACACTGCCAAGGAAAAAGTGAGACCCATTAGTTCGAACTGCATTAGATAAGAAAGGGAGAAACAAAAAAAAATAAAGTAGGAGACTTACAATCACTCCTCCACCTACTTCTGAGGAGGCTTGGGTTCTCTCCGGATTTTATCTTCTTGCCATTCTCCCAGGCACCACTGACAAATAGGAACTGGGTCCTCCAATTCCTCTCTGCCTCCAGCAAATTATCCACCGCCTTGAAGTTATCCCCCATGTTGAAGTGGTAGAAGGGGATGTGGTGGTTTCTACACAGGCTAGCCACTGCAGCAAACTCCTCCATGGGTAGAGGGATCCCGGACAGCCTTGATGCCATGATGCATGACATAAGGGTATACCAAGCATTGGGGCTCAGCTGGCTCGCACAGAGTTTGATCAGATGGAAATATCTGACAATCTCTGGGTCTAGTAGGAACCTGAGCCCCCAGTTGAATAGCTCCGTGAACATGACCACTTCACTCAACTTGCAGTCCATGGGGGTCTCTGGATGTATAGGAATCGTGATCTTTACATTTTCTGGAATGCCCCATTTCGAACGCATCATGCCCAACTCAGCAGTGTGGATGAATGCGTAGTTGATTTTTTGTAAGGAGAGAAGGTAATTAACGCTGACCTTGTGAAAACAAGGCCCCACTCTTCCCTCGAGGCTCTCCGGCAGATCCGGATGCCTCAAAAACAGTTTTTATTTGCCCTTGTCTTTCTTGGCAACTATTTATTTGCTGGTCTGACCGGAGGGCTCAGACTCAAACGGGGCCTCTTCAACAGAGTCCTCCATTACTTCCTCCATGATTGTTGAAGGGATTTCAGCAGCTGTAGTGGGGGGAGGGTTCAAACTTGACTCAGCCTTATCTCCGGACTGATGGGCCTCAGTGCCCTTTTGATTTCTTCTCTCCTAGTAAAGTGTTTGGAACAGAAGTTTCTGGTTGAAGGTTTGGATTGGAGCCCTCCGGTCCGGACAACCTGTCCTTGGGGGTTCTAATGGGCACTTCTGACCCAGTGCTGCTATCCTTTGCCCCCGACCTCGAGGGAGTGTTTTTAGTCCCCTGGCCTTTAACCAACCGGCCTTTCCTCCTGTCGACCAGCTTCTCAGGAGAGTGCTCTGTATCTGATCCCATTGCAATAAAGGGAGAAGGTTTTCCGAGGCTAGTGGCTGTAACTCCTGGCTCGACAGCAGGCTCCGATTCCTGAACTGAGGAACCAGAGATTATGGGGGAGAGGTTGGTTTGAAATAGTTTTCTAGACTTAGTTCCTTTGGAAGAAGAAGAGCCTCGATCTGACTCAGAAACAGAGGTGTTTGGTCTATCAACAGGCAAGGTGGGTAACCCTGCTGCGATCCGTCTATCTCTTTCGACTTTTTGAGCCTTCTCTAACTCAAAAAGGTTGAGCCACCCGCCTTTGACAAGAGCGTTCCTCGCTATAAACATAAACTATCAAACAAAGTTTTGGCTTTAGAGAGAGAAAGCTTTAAGAGGTTTTTGCATAAGTAAATTTGAAGGAGATGGTAAAACAGTAGAAAATGAGTTTGTATTTATAGTAAAATCTGAAAAAAAGGAAGTTGATTCCTAGGAGAATTCGAAAAGTTTAGCAATGATTAAAAGACGGCGCTGATGTCACCACCTTTAATTGAAGAGGTTGCTTTTCGAAGAAGGTGGGTTCGAAATTCAAGGTGAAAAATGGCTGAAGCAACCAATCATAAAGTGACACGTGTCCCACGAACTCTGGCAGTAATAATTAAGTCCATGGATACCCGAGCAAGAATATGTGACCTCAGTGCTATTCTTTCGAGGATGGTAGATTAAAGATAATTTCTTAAACAGTGTTATCATCCTAGTTTATCACGATCTCGAAGCTGGTAGAGTGGTTATCATCTCCATCATCTTCAATGCTTCAAACCAGGGAGTCGTAGTTAGGATAAGAGGGATCACTATCACTAGACTAATCGTGATGGTGGTTTTCGTTCCCATCAACCATCATATTATTGTTTGGTCGACGAGGGGCATATATAGTGTTGTTCGAGTGAGAAGATGAAGCTGGTGTGGCACAATTAGAGACCGTGTGACCAAATATGGAGCATTTACTACAAATATACAAGATCTCTTGGTATTCGATATGGAGGGTGGTGAGCTTTTCCATAAATTTGATTCATAAAACATTTGGGAAAATTCATCATAATGTAAATTCTAGCGAAGTTCATGCATACATAATTGGAGGTATGAGTGACGACATATATGTGAGTGCCCAAGTATACTAAGACCTCTTTTAGATCAAAGCGCATGAGGTAGCCTATAGAATTTAACACATAAATGAATCAAATTCAGGGAATCTTTAGAAGTAGAAGTCATTAGCTCATATATCTTGAGTATAAGGAGTTTGCTACTAAAAAAACCAAGGCACCAACTCAAGCACCATGGTAGTGTTAGCATTGATGGAAAGCTTGAGTAAACAAGTGTTGTGGCTTTGCACTATTAAAGCTTATGCATGCCCCCAAATTCTAGAAATTATGAATTCAACATGATATAAGGTAAGTTTCTCACCAATAAAGTATCTTAATAGACACTTGGTCCAGTCCATTTTATCATTGTTTGATAGCTTTAGGTGGGAGAACAAAGACTCAATCTTCAACGTGCACGGATTGAACTTTTTCCACCGTTATAGTGGATCGATTTCAAGGGGAGAAACAACAATAGTTGCATAACTTTATGAGGTTTGGATTGGGTTGGCGGATCGAAGTTTTGGAGGACCATATTGACGGTGTATTTAGGCCTTCCTCTTGAACGATACAAAATCCCGCCTTGACTATTTTGACCAAGAAAGGTTTGAGAGAAAGAGGTTATCAAAGTACTACCAAGGATTAGAATGGGGATAATGATAGTTTTGAAGTTTAGAGGGAAACATTAGGTTGAATTATGGATGATTGTGGAACCAATAGGTCTTTGAAATGAAATGTTTGGAAGGAAATGAGGTGGGTTGAGTAGGCTTGGAAAAATTGTGGAGTGGTAGATTAGGGTTGGGTAAAGTTGCATGACATTAGATTTGGGCTTGGACAAATCTGACTGCATAAAGAAGCGATTAAAAGCATCTTCAACAAGGGATGGGTTGGTTATTGGGCACAAGATAGTGGATGCGGGATAGTTTACTTGGATTGGGTCTTACATACTATCACAACACGTGCCAGATAGCAAAAGAGATGCATGAATGGTAGATGAGATAACCAACATGGTGTGATCAATAGAAATCGTATGGGAGGTACTATTATGGTTGAGGCGGTGACATAGAGGGGATTGTTCTCCACTGGTGAGCATTGACTAAGACCCAAAATAACAAGATCGGCAACAACCACGCTTAAAGCAACACGATGGGAGCTAATGGAGGATAGTGAGCTCATTTCACAGATGTGTTACTGAGCTTGAGAGTCAGTTTGGAAGAGACAATGATCACCTGAATAAATAACAGTTAAACGATCGAGTTTAGTATTATGTGTACCGCAGTCAGCTTCATATAGGTCTTCATCATCGTTCGTCCAACACAATTTTCTTCAAAGATAACATGATTTGAACTAGCGGAAGTGGAAGGGTTCGCATGCACGATAATAAAAAGGTCATGCACATGAATATTTAGGGATGGTCTCAGGCCAAAGTAATATGTCACGTGAACCTCGAGGGAGGTATTGTGAGATCATCGGGATCAACTCATAATTTACCATTTTAGTACGATTGAAGCCGATGTTTTTAAAAGAGAATGATAATTTTCTATTAGGTTTTGAGTTTTCCCTAGTATTGACCATTGTAGAGAAATAGTAAGTAGAAGAGGAATAAATCTTTTAAAATATTGTTCATAAATGAAAAGAGAGGGGAGCATAAAATGCATTTTTTTTTAAAACCATTCATCGAGATAGATATGCCTATGAGAGGTCAATGAATGAGTGGACCCAGACAATGAACTCCAAAATAAAGTTTTGAAGAATACAAGAATAGTTATAAAACATGCGAACAAAACAAAAAACTCTAACAATAGGATTATGTTGGTTTGCATTTTTTTTAAAAACTCTTATTAAAAAAGAGAAGCAAAAATTTTAATTCTCCTTTTATGAAATTTAAAAAATAAAATATTTACAAAAATCAAATATTCACTCTTAAACACCGATGGTGAGAGTGTATTTTTGAAAACATCAATAGCTTAAAAATTTAGAAAAAAACTAGTGAAACTTTTCACACTAGCATTAACTATCTATTACTACTAAAAGAAGGGAATTGCTAAAGAAAGCCATTTTTACTCCGTGAAGTCGCTTGTTTTGAATTTTAAATTACTCTGTCAAATTATTTTTTTGACGATTTTATCCTTCACGAAATCGTATAAATAGAAGAAATTACTCCGTGAAGTTACCATAATTTAAAAAAAAATACAATTTCTCTACCTTCTCTCTACTTTCTCTCTCTAAACATAAAGAACTAAAACTAAAACTAAAGAAGTTAATACTATCATTATCAATTAAAATATTACCCATTGCCTTCAAACCCACTTAATCATATATCCTAACACTTAAATGGCTTATTTGCAAAAAAAACATATTTAGATCTTAGTTTTCGAAAGGTTTCTTAAACCATAATGGGTATTTTGTTTTACTTTGAATTTATATTGTTTTTAGTTAGTATAAGTCTTTAGTAAATGATAACCTACTAAAAAAATTACAAAAATGGACAAAATTAAAAGATAAATGTTGAAAAGTTGAAAAAAAAACGATACAGATCTAATACAGGTCTGTCCGCCAATGCAATGACGTCAGCACCATCGTGTACGCTATTTGCCCGGCGGAAAGTACCATCTTCTTCGACAGGATGATGACGACGAACACCACCTGGACGCCATCGTCTGCCGAAAACGGACATTTTTTTATTTTCTTTTTAAAAATATTTTTTCAGAAAAACAAAAAGATACAATGGTCAATGTTCATGTTGGTTTGTGGAAAAACAAGTTTTGTTACCATTTCGGCAAGTTTTGTTAACATTTTATTAAGTTTTATAAAGTTGAAAAATAAGAGTTTTGGTTAGTTTAAGTTTTGAGTTTTTATGATTTGAGTGAGTTTTAAGAAGTAAAATGTTAGGTTATGGTAGATTTTCAGTTTTGCAACTTCATGAAATAAATAATGGCATAAAACGTAATTAAATAAACATTTAAAAACTTTTTGGATTTTTTGCCTAGTGACAATTTTGTAAATATTGAAAAACAGAAAAAAGCGATTTCGCGGAATAGTTTCGACTTTTTTTTAACAATTCTCCTAAAAACATTTGTGGGTTGACATATGAGTGATATTGTTTTTCTTCCGCTATTATTTGTGTCAGAGGATAGTTGTGTGACTTGTTGCGTCTTTATACGGTCTGGAAACCACGTGTTTGTCCGTTTTAGCACGTGTCCAATTAATATCACCCACGCCATGCAGATATTCCACGTAACCGTAACCAATGCTATTCTTAGTCGTTTGACTTATGAAATTGTATCATCACGTGTACTACATAAAAGCTGAAAGGGTGATTTTACTATTTATTTTCTTAACCACCTTAGCATGTTTCTTTTTATTATCATAAATCAATTGGATCCAAGGTCTAATAAAATAAAAACATAATACTATTATAATATATATTACAAATTTTATTCAGCTATTTTAGATGAATACTTACCATCAAAATATTACTTTGAATTGTGTTTTAGTCCAATGTTGATTTTATAAACAAAATTCTATTCATTAAAATCACATCTTAAACCTTATCTAGAAAAAATAACGTTTTTAAATATTTTAAGACACATTTTATATTTAAAAGATTAATTTTAATTATATTAAGATTATTTATTTTTAAACTTGAAAAATTAAAACTCAATATTATAGTAGAACACGTCGTTCCGATTTTTGAAATAAAAAGTTAGTGGACGATCTCTAAAATACTATTATGGAAACACTCCACAACATTAATAAATGATGACCAACATACGCATATAAAGGTTATCTTTCAAAAAATCATCTAAAAAGAGAAACGTTCTTGTTCAAGTCAAAAGATTCGAAATTGAAATTATTATTACTGTCATTACCATAAAAATCAACACGAAACAAATTTTGAATTGGACCAAAAGAGAGCGAGACAAACCATCACAGAAGCTCTATAACAACATAGTGCCTAATCAAAGCCCACAATGACATGGGTCACACCTGAAGATAAATCACATAGTCACCCCATAGATCAGTATATGTCAAACTACGACGATCCTTAATAGAGTTCAAGATATGAAGTACAATTCAAGCATATCTCAATTAACTTTGGAAATACTGAAGAACAATCTACCTTATAAAGTCAACCAATATAATATTGATAAGTATCATAAGACTAAAAATCTCAAGTACTATATTGAAAAATTTCAATGTGAGATGCTAGAATTGAGTATATATTATAAGCTCTTGTACCCAATATTTTTTACGACTTATGAGGCAGTGCTAACACAAGGTTTAGTCAATTATTTACGGGCTTAATTCAAGACATTAAAATGTAAGAACATCGTTCAAAGACCAATTCATCGGAAGAAAGGTAATCCGATGAGACATAGATTACATAATATACTATGAGAAAAAGCCCAATCAAAATATGCAGGACTAGACAAAAAGGTTATCGGCATTAAAAATATCTTTCAAAATCAACAAACTTTATAGATATGGCATCTTCTACGGTATCTTGGCATAATATATTATATAGTGAAAGGCCTTGACCTTTGGTGATCTCTTAAACCAGACCGAACAACAAATTAAAATCAATGAAACTAGGCGTATGGCATATAGTCGATGAGTCAAGTCATTAATCTTTGCACCAGTTATAACAACTAAACACTCTTTTAAATAACCACACCGAAAATCCTCCGATTACACAAACACCACAAAACAAAAATAATCTACCATGGGTTCACAATTTCAATAAAATGAGCTCATTGAGAGTGTGACAACCATATATGACAAGAAAACCACGTGGTCCACTTTTGAAAACTTGAAAAATATGGAGCGCAAAAGATAACAAAAACCATAACAAATTATATAAGTACCACAATCAGATTGGATAAGCTCATATGACAATCATAAGTCTGTGGGTGGTTATTGTATGTATTTTGAGGATACCTATATCTCTCGGTCCTTCAAGAAATAAAATATCATAGCTTAATCCAACACATAATCTGAATATCAAGCTCTTGCAAACCTGTCAGCGTAACTCATATAGCTTTTCTGGATTTTGGTTGAGTTTTAATTTCTACCAATACGAACCCACACATCTGGTGTGAAACTTTAGAGGTAGCTATCTTTCCTCGAATCCGTTTTTTCATGCTCAAATGAATGATATCTATTCAGATATACACTTCATTCATGATCAATTTTTTCAACACTCTCTATAAAAACGATATGTTCCTTTTCACGATCACACAACAGACTATCTCACCAAACAACTCTCTTATTTCTAATGTTTTTCAAATCACCATTATAGTTTAAGGGGGATATTAGAAAGAATGTATCAAGAAAGAAGACAAAGATGGTAGTGTAAAAATAAGAGAATAAATACGGTTCAATGATAAGAGAGAAAGTATTATGACTCATAGAAGAATGTGTTACTTGTGAAACAAGATTAAATATGTTAGGGTACAACTGAAAGACAACTCAATTTTAACCTTAACTTTTCATAGTAAAATACTGAGTTTTGACTATTAAAAAAACGATACCGCTTTAACTAATACTGAAGCCTTTTATGTTATAGGCCAACTTATTCAATCCACTGGACTCGGTCTATACGTAAGGAACTCCGCTCATTATAAAGACTGGATGCAATAGTTCTTCTAAAAGAACTCTATTTTTATCAACAAGATAAGATCTATTACACTATTATTCTAGCACTAGAAGTTTGTTAATATTTGTAACCAATGTATTGTATAACAAAAAATCCATCACTCTAGAAAATATGAAAAACACAACAACATATTCACAATCTAAAAATATCTCAAATTCGCTACTTTAACTTTACCAAACTCCGACATCCAGCGAATATACTTGGTTCTTTTTTTTTTTGGAATATGAATGATTGGAGCCCATGAACACAATACCAACCATATAGCTAATAAGATTATCATATGTCACATGCTTACTCACATAAGAGTCGCGATAAAGGTTCTCTCAAAATATTTAAATAACTTTATCGACAAGCCCAACATTTGAAAGACATATATATTTGAAGGCAATGTCCAAACAACTTGAAGTACTCAGTAGAGAAAGACATATATATTTCTCTCGCTCGTGCTCGCTACACAAGATTAATAAATCTCTTCCATTATTATGAATAATGATGAATGATCTAACCCCCCCTAGGCTAACAATAGAAACTTATAACTTGTTCTCTTAAACAGCTGAACAAAAACTGTGCCGCAACTGTAACATCCGCAGTGGCGTAGATTGTGGAAGGAAATGAAATCACCAACGTTTCCACCTGACATATTTATACCTTGTACTATCCTGTTTATTATTCAAACATGCTTGGATCAACGGTGATAATGAAGGAAAATACAAGTAATAATATGGTTAATTATGTAAAATATAATGACTAAATGTGTATATTTGGTGATTAATGACCAAAGTAAAGCAAACATAAGAAATATAGGGATTGGGTGATATGCCCAAGAACTTGTCTGTATATAGTATATGAGTGGGGTGAGAAATTCAGTTTAACAATAGTAATTATGTAATTTTACTATCCACCTCATGTACTGTATAAGGACATTTCCTTTTTGGGAAAAGGGCCAATAATTAGTCAATTATTGCTACATTTATTCATTTTGTCTCTTACTCTGTCTATAAAATATTAATCTTATAGTTACTGTTACCATATACAAATATTTCTTAGGCAAACACATTCGTACGAACATTTCCGCTTCCGAACTTACCTAAGAATATTCTGAGTTCATTAGTGGCGTCGTCTGTGGGAACCTGAGTAGTACCCATAATTAACGTTCCAAAACCTTGAAAATAATAAGAAAAATGGAAACATAACTTCGTGGTGAGACTGAGATGAATCCGACCAAAGATCTGATTGGTGCTGAATCTGGTGACCATTAGATGGAAGAACATGTCACAAACTAAATAAATGACCCTAACCAATACGCGAAAGAACTTTTAGAAGAATATGTCTTGGTTGTCAGGCGTAACAAATTGTTGGAGGATATCGAAAGACTAAATGCGGAGAAATAATCGATAATAGGCTCTAGAAGAGTCAGATCTAAAGTCCGACGAGAGAGAGTTATGGATGTTCAGATTCAAGATACCATTCAACCTGAAGAAAGGCATCAAAGGAAAAGTCATTGATCTTCCAAAAGGCGAGCTAGATTGGAACAAAGATATGAGTCATCGAAATCTAGTGAGTATACTTCACTTAGCTCAGATGAATTTTCATCCTCGGGCACCGATGTCGTGTAAAAAGTAGATCAGAAGTAAATAAATTCAAAGACGTGTAAGAACTCTCATTGGAACAGTCGGAGAAGGAAGGAGTCGAGGAAGAAAATTGATCATGGGAAAATAAAGCTACATTCCGAGGAGCCTGACAAAGCAGGGAATGTCCGACTGGAACATGTAACTCCATGGGGGCAGCTTAAATCTGACAGTTATAATCAAGATTACCGAGTCAATAATTAATTTACTTTTCCAACAGAGGGAAGACTCTATATGGCAGTTAATGAAGGTCCATGGGGGAGTGCTTACAAAGTCGGACATAATTGGAGGTCATCTTCACTCTCTCCGGAGATCTTATCTGGATATCTGCCCAAGTGGTTTGCTATTTCCAAGTTGGAAATTTTTGACGAGACTGAAGATCCGGATAATCACATTGAGAAGTTCAAAAAAAAATGATCAATTATGATAATAAGCTATTGTGCAAGGCATTCTCCCAAACCTTCAAGAACGCTAAATCCAAGTGCTATAATCATTTAACTCAAGGATGTATTAAATTTTTTGATATGTTTTGGAGTATATTCCGATAACATTTCGTTGGTAGCAAGAAATTCCTTACGAATAAGGATACTATCATTTACTGCAGACAGAAAGTTGGGTCAAGCTTAAAAGAGTACACGAAACGTTTTCTTCAGGTCAAGACGGATACAGAATTTTTTGAAGACAAGGCGGCATTGGCTTCTTTCCAAATGCGTTTTCTCCTGGGGGTAATGAAAGATAATGCCACGGAGACACATGCCAGGATATTCGAAGCGTTGTTGGATAAGATAGAGAAGCGAATTCTAGTAGAAGAAACTAAATCCTTGGAGATAGATCGATGGCTCAATTTTATCAGGATCCGACCTTGATTAGAGCTAGTACACCAACGGTTCATGTCCGACCACAAATATCACAACTAACAACAATCGTCCGACCCCGAGCACCAGTTCAAGCAACAAGTCAAAATCCTCAACGGGCAGTACACAATCAACAGTATGCACCTGCAGGACAAGCATCTCAACAGTACGTTCGACCCATGTCCAACAAATGGGTCCGACTCACTCATTATGCCGAGTTAACTGAGTGTGTATAAACCATTTTCGAGAAAGCACGTGCTAATGTACACTTTTGTAATCCTTTCCCGTTGCAGAACCCTAGGGAGCATGAGAAGAATAAATATTGTCAATTTGATTAAGACACCAATCACGATACACAAGATTGTGTGGCATTAAAGAAAGGAGTCCAATATTTGATGAATAATGGAAAGTTAATCGATTTTGTGAAAAAGAATTCTGCGGTTGTTCCTAAGCAAGAAGTTGCTCCTAAAAAAGAGGGTACTATGATGATATCTGAAGCGGCCGATGAAGAACTTATTGACGCATTCGATATCACTATAGAGTATCTGGATCCAAATTCGGGTAGAAACAGTATAAACATGGTTGAAGAACCAATTTCTATATGAAAGGTTAGTGAATTATATGCATTCTTTGAATAACTAACATTTTTTTATGGGGACACAGTGGCATGGATATCAAACTACTATCGGAAGAGACACATTGTTAGTCTGGAGATATAGGTGGAAGCAGGTGCTTCATCACACCTGTACAGAATTCTATCCCCGATTCTTTGCTTCGAAGATTATGACATGAGAAACGTAGCTGGTCCGCATGAAGATGTATTGGTAATCAGAGCAGAGATAGCGGGAAACGAGATAAGAATTTTTTTGATTGATACTCGGAGTTCAGCTAACATAATGTTTCTTTCAACTTATAGCCAGATGAAAGTCCCACCAACAATCTTGTGATCTGACCGGACGATAGTGGGATTTACTGGAGCAATTGTTGATGTAGTCGGAGAGTTTGAAGAAAGGGTAGAGTTGAGTGGAGGGCCATTTAAGAAGATAGAAACAATACTGTTTGTAGTGGTGGATGCTCCCACATCATATAACACTATCTTCATAAGGTCTTGGTTGTCTAAGATGCACGTTGTGTCTTCTACTGTTCATCAGTGTTTGAATTATGTGTGGTAGGAAGAAACGTGGGAACGGTAAGAAGTAGCCAAAAGATGGTGAGAGAATTCTACTGAGCTGCGTTGGCCGCCAAATAGTTAAAGGGGGTCGAGTCTAAAAAAGAATAACAATCAGTTGGGCCCCCTGCGGATTCCGATCGTGTTGATGATCTGATGGAGGCCCCCGGGTTCATGGTCCCTAATGATTGTTTTGAGGATCATGTCTTTTGTCCTGGTAAAAGTCTTAAGATTGGTACAAGGTTATCCCAGAAGGTAAAAGAAAGCTTACTCAAATTTATTTCTACGAAATTACACTTATTTGCTTGGTGTACAGAAGATGTTACATGGGTTCCAGCAGATGTCATCTACTACAGGCTAGCAATACAGAACAATGCTACAGGCTAGCAATATGGAACAACGTTTGTCCAATCATACAGAAGGGAAGATCTTTTTCTCAATAAAACATTAAAACGATAATGGCACAGGTGGATCTTTTAACAAAAATGGGCTACATACGCGAGTCACGATATCCTTTTTTGCCACATACGCAAGTGGTGAATAAGTGTGAACTTTACCGATTTGAACAGAGCTTGTCCCAAATATCCTTTCCCTGTTCCTAGAATAGATCATTTGGTTGACTCAAAGTCTGGAAATCGTTTGTTATCCTTTATGGATGCCTATCATGGGTATATCAAATCCAGATGGACCCAAGGGACCAAGAGAGCACAACTTTTATTACTGGAAGAGGTCTGCACTGTTAGCCGACTTATGTAAGTATAGGTGGAATACTCTTTCCTTCCCTGGTGGTGCATGAATTTTTTAATGAGGTGTCCTAATAGCCGACTTATATATAAAATCCCGTTGCCTTCTTAAAATGATCTGTAGAATGTTCATCTTTTTTAACTCAAAAGGCACTCCAAAGAAGTTTGGATAAGCAAGTTCATCTTTCGGAACTCAAAACATATTCCAAAGAAGTTTGGACAAGAAAGTTCATCTTTATGAACTCAAAATACTTTCCAAATAAGTTTGGACAAGAAATTTCATCTTTCTGAACTCAAAACACTTTCCAAAGAAGTTTGGACAAGAAAGTTCATCTTTCTGAACTCAAAACACATTCCAAACAAGTTTGGAAAATAATTCATATTTTTTGAATCATAAGATAATAAATATCAATTATTAACATAAAATATTGTTACATGAAGAATTTCTTAGGTAAGAAACAAATTGAGTCAGATAGGAATTTTGAAAAGTTTTCATGTTATGAAACCTTTTTCCCGATAAAAATTATTTTAGGTTAAACATTTTAACATAAGGAATTTTTCAATAAGGAATAAAATTTTAAAGCACAACATCATAAATCATAACATCAAGAGGTTAATTTTACATAACTAAACTTCAAGAGGTTATGAATATAAGTAATCAACAAAACAAGGGTAAAAATATTAAAACTTTTCTAGTCGGATGCAAAGTTTTCCTTACTGCCTTCCGGGAACAAGATTTCGAGGATGAACTTTCTGAGTCATTGCTGGTCTCCAAATCTTCCATGGAAATGCCCGCAGGATGATGTCTTTCAATAACGTGCAACCAAAGACTGCCTAGCTTCAGGTCCAAAACTTCTCATGCATCTCTAGCACCATAGTGGACCTCATGTTAGCATCTCTTTCTTCGAGGCAAGACACAATACCGGACGCGTATGCATCGAGACGTTTCTTCTGCTTAGTTTCAAATTACTTCTTCAGGGATTCATTCTCCTTCGACAACTTCTCAATATCTACAACAACAGTTTCAAAGTATGCCTTAGTCTTCGCACAAGACTCGGTAAGGCCATCAACCAGAGTGTCCCATTCGGTATCTCTAGCAATAAACCATTACCGTTCATCGTCGAACTTTCTCCCTTCTTTAGAAAGTGCAGTCTCCAAGGAAGTAATTTTGGTTAAACGATCAGCATACGTCTTATTTTTCTTGGAAAGTTCATCTTCAACCTTTTTCAATTGGGACGATACCTCTGTTTTTTGGCAAGCTCATCTTTCAAATATTTTACCTTTTGCTTCAACTCAGTCACCTCGGAGGTCAACGTCTTTACTTTAGATCTTCTTTGAAGGACTTCATTCTTGTAATGATCCTTGCGGTTGGATTTCCTCAAAGTTTTCTTCTTGACCCTTGGGTTGTTTTTTCTAAAGGGAAAATTTCCCCCGGAGTCCGAGTGGACTATGACAACTTTCTTTATTAGGGGCAAGCCCGAACAGGTTGTATTGTCGCTTTCTCCTTCACTATCTACCACTTTATTTTGCTTTTCGTCGGCCGTAAGGCTTTGGGTTGTTTTTTCTAACGCGAAAATTCCCCTCGGAGTCCGAGTCGACTATGACAACTTTCTTTATTGGGGGCAAGCCCGGACAGGTTGTATTGTCACTTTCTCCTTCACTATCAACCACTTTCTTTTGCTTTTCGTCAGAAGTAAGGCTTCTCGGTCTCATAGCCCCAGCTCCCCCAGTTGGTCTTACTTCAACAGAATTATCATTATCAACATCTATCATTTATTCTTCCTAGGCGTGGGTCGGAGGACTTATCTGGGGCCCACAGGGTGTTCTTCTGAACTTCCGATGTCATCTCTTCTTGAGTCTCATCCTGGTGATCTCCTTGGGCTCTAACTCCTTGTTCCTCGGGAGTATCACTCTCCGATTCTGCATACTTTTTGGTTCCCTCACCATATTCCTTGGTATTTTTGGCATCTTGGTGACTTGGAGCCCGAGCTCAGGTAGGAAGATAAACCGCATTGTCCAAATATTCTAGGATTTTGAGGATATCGTCATTTGGGGGAGGCACCATGAGTTTGGACATGGATTTATTTTCTCTAAGGTCATACCTCCATAAGTTACTTTTCACAAAATTCATTGGCAGAAAAATTTGGTGAAATTTATGATCCTAATGTTCACCTGCTCAGATGCTCAGCTTCATAAAGATGTTTTTGGCATCTTTGGTGTAACTTTTAAAGGGCTTGGCAATGTCCTTCATAGTTGTTTGAAAGAAATATATTAAGATTATCCAAATTTAACTAATAAAACAGGAGACTATGTGAGAATATGTACCCTGCCCGGACCACTTCAAAGTTAACCAATGAGGAAGGTCGTCAGAGCTTTCAAAGCCAGTTTCTCATAGCCTAAAGATAATTACGAATTGTTGTTTCCACTTTTTATCAGCTTCTAATAAATATTTGATCACCTTGAACTTCCTTGCAAAACCAAGAGAGTAAAAATGGTACTGAGAGTTCTTAGCCACATCTGAAATGGAGATAAACTGCTTTATAGAAAAGGCTATCTCAGAAAATCTGGAGGCCATGATACATGCCATGAGTGGGTACTACATGTTAGCGCCGGCTTGGGGAGGGACACAGTCCGATGAGATTCAAGTATTCTACTAGATTAGGATCAAAGGGTAGACGAAAGCCCCAGTTCATAAGCTCGGTATAGAGGATCAACTCATGATTGTGAACAAACAGCAGAGTCTCTCTGACAATGGGTAACCAAATTGTAATGTTCCCAGGTATCCCCCATCGGTCTATCAGCTATACCTCCTTGGTCGGATGAAAGTATTTGTATTTCACTCTATAAATGGAAATAAGATGCTTTTAATCAATATCACAAAGGTTATCACCTAAAATATCTTCTATGTTCGAGGGAAAATCTATAGTGTGTTTGCATTTATTTTTCTCTTTCTTCACCAAGGAAGCGTTTCCACTCCGAGGGGGTGGATAAGTAGTAATTTATGGGGGAGGAGAAGAGGCACCTTGGCTTGGCGTAGATGGTATGGGGGGAGGAAGAGCAGCAGGTACGACTCGTAAGGGTTGTGCCTCAACCACTACCACATCAGGTTGTTCCTGATCACTATCTGGCTCATCAAGTAAAAATCTCTCTTGGATTTCAGGGATGGACTTCAAAACCTGTTCTAAACGAACACCCCTTGTCAAAGACTTCTTGAGAATCACTTCTAGAGTTGTTTTTGGGGACCCCTGCAAAGTCACTTGAGGGGTCGCAGCAGAAGAGAAGATTTTTCCCCCGAATAGACTTTGCAGGTGGATTGGGGGAACTTTTCCTTTTAGTGTGTTCCCCTGTATTTTATTTAATAGGTTTTCCCTTGTCATCACCCATGGTTAAGAAATGAGAAGAATTGGAAGTTGATTCAGACAAAAAAGGATCAACTTTGTTAGCCCAAAAACAAGCTTGACCGGAAGGCTGAGAAATAGGGTAAGAATGTTCTCGGATAGGGGACCAGTTGTCACGAAAGGTCGATTCCCAGATGTCTGTAGGTGTGGGGTGACCTCTACCACCGGAAGCTCCACAAGCAGCGGTTGGTTTGAGATATTGAACCACCTCCAAAGCTTATACCGTCCAAGATTGATAAACTCTTCAGGCATGAAAGAGCAAGGAAGGAATTTGAGATTGAAATTTTCTCTCTCTAGAACAAACACTCTTGGCTTAAGGTTGAACAAAAATCTAAAAGTGTAAACTGATAACTAGAGGGGGAAATCAGTATTTATAGTCAAAGTTATGAATACCACAAGGCTGAAGACAAACAATCAGAAGACAAACAATAAAAAACTTTCTGACACGTTTTGCCTTGTCGTAAACTACTTCAAACAGCGCGGTGGCAGGTCATGCAAGGGACGCGACACATGGCTAGAGGTGGCTTCATCATCTAAAATATCTCTGACACAATAACGGCTAGGTAGAGACATGCAACATAAAAAAAATGATGAGTTGGGTGAGGTCATCGTGACCAAACGTGAGGTCATGATTCTTAACAATTTTGGAATCACGTGAATCAAAGGGTAGCACCTAAACAATTTATTCATAAGAAACAACCAACAAAGCCATCCGATCCGGGACTGGCTATAGAAAATGTTCGAGTGTCATAAAATTCGAGGAAGTTTGAAGAATAAATGTAGTCCTCACTCAGATATCTTCATGGGGACTTGGGGGCTACTCATAAGGTAACGAAAGTACAAGTAATTTTAGGGTTAATTATGTAATGTATAATGACTAAATGTGTATATTTGGTGATTAAGGACCAAACTAAAGCAAACATAAGAAATAGAGGGGTTGGCTCATATGCCCCAAGAACTTGTCTGTAAATTGTATAGGAGTGGGGGTGAAAAATCCACTTTCACGGTGGTAATTATTAATTTTACTATCCACCTCATATACTATATAAAGGACATTCACTTTTTGGGAAAATGGCCAATAATTAGTCAATTATTTCTACATTTATTCATTTTGTTTCTTTCTCCCTCTACAAAATATTAATCTTATAATTAGTGTTACCTTATACAAACATTTCTTAGGCAAACACATCCCTACTAACATTTCCACTTCCGAACTCACCTAAGAATATTCCGAATTCATCAGATGGTAACTTGATAAATGGTTAATAATGATTCATAAATCCACACTCTTCAACATAATAATGAATCGATTCTTTTTAGAAACCTATAAATATCTTCAGAAGTCTCAACAACATAAGTCCATGCACCAACGTCAATGAGGTAATGATCTGGCACCTTATGTTCTAGCAGTTATATATCAATAGTCTCGGTAGATTTTTATCATTGACCTCCAATAAATATCTTTACACCTAAGTCTTGGTTGAGCTCCTACCACTTACAAATGACAATTACATCATTTAAGTCTTGGTTAAGTTGTAATAGTCACTTTTAGCATACACCTAACAAATATTCACCTATGATTATAATGAATTTGGTATTTATTACCTCGATATTTAAGATAATCTTTAGATGTATCCAGTCTAACTACTTTCCAGACTTACACAAGTCTCATACAGTTCGTGAACTTTAAAACTAGTAATAACTTGGTAAGAGCCTTAGAAGGACTTTTAACACTTACAATATTTTCCATATTCAATTTCTCAGTCTCAACCATATCTTAGATAGAAGTGAAGTTTGATATATACATTCTTATTTCTCTCAAACGGCTTTTTATTCCTCATTAAATGAAAAGCTCTGGTATTATCATATAACATAGTCACTTCTGGTTATATACCAATGATCCCACTATATAATATTTTCAGCCACATGACTTTCGTCGTTACTTCTGTAGAAGAAATGTATTTTCCTTCCGTAGACATAAAGTAAACGACCTTTTTGAATACATGATTTACATTTAACCATTCCCGAAGAATAATAAAGAGATAAGTCGAAGTTGACTTCCTTGTGTCAATACAACCTACATAATCAGAGTCAACATACCCCTTTAACACTCATCAACCTCGTATTTCTAATTATAACACAACCCAACTTTTACCGAACCCTTCAAGTATCTCATGAGCCTTGTGAGAGATTTCCAGTGAGACTTCCCCAAATTTGACATAAATCTTCTTAAAATACTAATAGAGTACACAAGATCAAATCGTATACATAAAAAAAAAATTGCGTACATGATGATTACAATAATATTTACTTATGGTATCTCTTACATGAACTTCTTATCTTATATTTTGGTTGGTGCTTGAGTGGTACAAAGTTTGAAATGGGAACCAATGAGCATTGATGAGTCCGGATTCTGTTACCTCTACAGACAGGGACAGTTCAGACAAAGACCACCTAACCGGACAGGGCAGGTCGAACACCTCATCCATTGGAGTGTTCGAACAAGAACTAAAGTACTTAAAAAACCTAAAAACTTCTTGACTAAGCTTCCTGCTCTCCTACTAAGAGCTCATGGGTCCTTGAACTTGACCCGGGTCTATTAAACATGACCCGAATGCCCATAAGGCCCAGATGTAAGGGTATAAATACCCAACCACCAACATTAAATGAGGGTAATGAAAATTAAATACAACCAGACTGCTTAATTCTCCCTCTACTCTCTACTCAAACATTAAATACTTGCAAACTTCCACAAACTCTAAACAAAATTACAAACTTACCCTCAGACGAGAATAAACCTCACCAAGCATTGCAACCTCTCAGGTACAAACATACTAAACTTTATGAGAATCTTATATATATATATATATATATATATATATATATATATATATATTCTTGTAGAGATAAGAATAGATTACCTCTGAATTTGTTCATTGATTGGTCTACATTTCATGTGGTGTGTTCCAGATAAATCCTGGTGGTGTATTTGTGGTTAGAATATTAGTTTGGGTTGATTGAATACATTATTTTAATTAGCATTGCGAGGGTCGCTTTGGCGAATCGAGTAAGCACCCTTCGGTGTTTCCAGTTAGGTGTTGGTTCGATAGTGAAGTAAGAGAGAGAAAGTAACACCACGTGAATAGTGACCAAAATGTGATGTCAAAATGAGGTGACATGGGCTATTTATATTAACCTTTTTAGGTATAGGTGGCTATATTAGCCTAAAATAACATAAAAATATTTTTTGAGCCTTTTTCGTTACTTTAGTAAATAAAAATTAGTGTGATTGACTATCCAGCTCATAAATTTACGGAGTTACCCCTTATCCTTCCTCTTGATCTTTTTATCAATAATCATGTAGCCTCTCACATATCATTCATTTCAAACTCTCCCTTTAATTTAGTTTTCACAAATTAAAGTATCATATTATCCTTTCAAGCTATTAGTATGGTATATACATACAACATTAGCATTATTTGTGACTCCATATATGTTTTCAATTTACTATGAACATAGTTTTCATATCATCTCCTCATATACTTGATGGGCCTTATAATATAATAGAATCTTTCATTCCATTGTCCCGATATCGTTTCAACAAATACGTATCTCTTTCATTCCATTCTTCAAACCGTAAGCTTAATTATGTAGATGGTTACCTTTAGATCTTCATGGAGAAAATAGATAGTAACATGCATTTGATCAAACTCAAGATCAAATCTCACAACAATTAACATACAAAATATTATTGAGGTTTGTTTCACAACTGGTGAAAACCTTTTATTGAAATAAATATTCTTTTTTTTGTCAAAATACCTTAGCTACCAGCCTAGCTTTGTATCTGTATAATTAAACTCTGAGAATTACTTTAGTCCAAACCAGCTTCTGATTATTCAATTGCTTCACAAGAATCCACGTATCATTCTTCTCCAAAGAACTCAATTGTTTCCTCATGGATTCACCTGTTTCTTCTTATCCGTATTTCAGTTCAAACATCTAAAGGTTCTTGAACATTATAAACTCGAACATTATTTAATTCATGAATTAGGAGAACTTCTTATGCTTGAATCATACCTGGTTGAAGTATGAAATCATTTTTTACTGAAGAATTCTTGGTTTCACTCTCTTGTTAAGACTCATCATCATCTTAACATCTATTCTCGGTAATACTAGATTTGTTGCCCATCGTAACCAATTAAATCAACTCCTCATCTAATACTACATCTTGGCTAATTAAATATTCTAATTCCATATTCAAGGATCCCGAACCTATACCCTTTTACTCATTTATGATAGACGAGGAATAAATACTTTAGAGATATCAGTTGAAGCGTATCATGCTTCACGTGTAAGTACCATCACATCTAAACACTTTTAAATATTTTATCGCACGCTTATTTTCACAATATTTCTCTTCTAGATATTTAAACTTTAGTGTAGTAAATAAACTCTTGTTGATGATATATGTAGTTTATTTTACAACTTCTCCTTGAAACATTTGTCTTATTCTAGCTGTTGAAAGCATGCACTTTACATTTTCCGAACAAAGTTCGATCCATCCTCTCAACGTGCTCATTATGTTGCAAAGTTCCTTTGCAATTCTGTGTCTAGAAATATCAAATTTAAAAGATTAGCCAGTGAATGATTTATTCAAATCATGAAGATTATACTTTACCTCAAGTGATGAATTTGAAAAATGAGATTAGCTTTTTACAGATCTTGTGGCTTTTTTAGGGTTGAAGAGTATATATTTCTGAAGTTATGTATCTGTTATATCGTTTACTCAACTTTGTTCACGATGGATTACCATGATCTGCCTTTCTCTAATGAGTACTTCAAGTTGTTTGGACATAACCTTCAACTATATATGTCTTTCGAATGTTGGGCTTGTTAATAAAGGTATTTAGATATTTCGAGAGAACCTTTCTCGTAACTCTTATGCGAGTAAGCATGTGACATGTGATAATATTATTATCTATAAGGTTTGTGTTCATGGGTTCAAATAATTCATATTATAAAAAATAAGAAACAAGAATATTCGCTGGATGTCGGAGGTCGATAAAGTTAAAGTAACGAATTTGAGATATTTTTAAATTGTGAATATGTTGTTTTGTTATTTTATATTTTATGGCGTGATGCATTTTTTGTTATACAACATAATTGGTTACAAATATTAACAAATTTGTAGTGCTATAATAATCGTATAATAGATCTTATCTTGTTGATAAAAATAGACTTCTTTTAGAAAAAACTATTGCATCCAGTATTTATAATCAGCTGAGTTCTTTGTGTATAGACCGAGTCCAGTGGATTCAATAAGTAGCCCCATAACATAAAAGGCTTGAGTATTAGTTAAAGCGGTATTATTTTTTTAATAATCAAAACTCAGTATTTTACTAAGAAAACTTAAGGTTAAAACTGAGTTGTCTTTCAGTTCTACCATAGATTATTTAATCTTGTTTCACGAGTAGCACATTCATCTATGAGCCATACTACTTTCTCTCTTATCATTGAACAACATTTATTATCTTATCTTTACACTACCATCTTTTCTTCTTTCTTGATACATTTTTTCTAATATCCCTCTTAAACTATAATGGTGAGTTGAAAAACATTAGAAATGAGAGAGTTGTTTGGTGAGATAGTCTGTTGTGTGATCGTGGAAAGGAATTTATAAATTTTTTTTATAGAGTGTTGAAAAAATTAGTCACGAATGTAGTGTATATTTGAATAGATATCCTTCATTTGAGCATGAAAAAACGGATTTGAGGAAAGATAGCTACCCCTAAATTTCACACCCATATGTCTAAGTTCGTATTGGTAGAAATTAAAGGTCAGCCAAAATCCAACGAAGCCATATGAGTTATGCAGACAGGTTTGCAAGAGCTTGATATTCAAATTATGTGATGGATTAAGCTATGATATTTTATTTCTTAAAGGACTGAGAGATATGAGTATCCTCAAAATACATATAATAACCACCGACAGACTTCATTTGTTAAACGATCCACCTCTGTCATTATCGCTTTAATTTTTTCTTGAGAAAAGGATCTTCTCTTTTGTATGATTGGACGAACGTTGTTCCGTATTACTAGCCTGTGACAGATGACATCTGTTGGAACCTATGTAACATCTTCTGTACACCAAGCAAATAAGTGTAATTTTGTAGAAAGAAATTTGAGTAAGCTTTCTTTTACCTTATGGGATAACATTTTACCAATCTTGAGACTTTTTTAGGGACAAAAGACATGATCCTCAAAAACATCACGAGGGACCATGAAGCAGGGGGCTCCATCGGATGATCAACATGATCGAAATCTGCAGGGGGGCCCACTAATTGTTATTCTTTTTTAGACTCAACAACCTTTGACTGTTTGAGGGCCAACGCAACTCAGTAGCATTCTCTCACCATCTTCTGGCTACTTCTTACCGTTCCCACGTTGCTTCCTACCACATACTTCAAACATTGATGAACAGTAAAAGACACAAAGTTCATCTTAGACAACCAAGACCTTCTGAAGATAGTGTTATATGATATGGGAGCATCCATCACTATAAACAGTAGTGTGACTATCTTCTTGAGTGGCCCTCATCTCAACTCTACAATTCCTTCAAACTCTCCGACTACATCAGCAATTGCTCCAATAAATCGCACTATCGTCCGGTCAGATGGCAAGATTGTTGGTGCTTCTTTTATCTGGCTATAAGTTGACATAAACATTATGTTAGCTGAACTCCTGGTATCAATCAAAAAATTTCTTATCGCGTTTCCAGTTATCTTTGCTTCGATTACCACTGCATCCTCATGCGGACGAGCTACATCTCTCATGTTATCATCTTCGAAGCAAAAAATCGGGGATGAAATTCTGTACAGGTGTAATGAAGCACCTCCTTCCAACTATTTCGCCAGACTAACAGTGTATCTCTTCCGAGAGTAGTTTGATATTCCTGCCACTGTGTGCTCACAAAAAATCGCTAGTTATTCAAAGAATGCACATAATTCCCCATCAAATGCATCAATAAGTTCTTCATCGACCGCTTCAGATATCATTATAGTACCCTCTTATTTAGGAGCAACTTCTTGCTTAGGAACAACCGCGGAATTATTTTTCACAAAATCGATTAACTTTCCATTCTCTATCAAATATTGGACTTCTTTCTTTAATGCCACACGATCTTTCGTATCGTGCTCGATATCTTAATGAAATTGATAATATTTATTCTTCCTATGCTCCCTTGGGTTCTGCAACGGGAAAGGATTACAAAAGTGCACATTAGCACGTGTTTTCTTGAAGATGGTTGATACACACTCAGTTAACTCAGCATAGTGACCCAGTCGGACACATCTTTCGGACATGGGTCGAACGTACTGTTGAGACGCTTGTTTTGCAGGTGCATACTGTTGATTGTGTACTGCGCATTAAGGATTTTGACTTCTTTCTTGAACTGGTGCTTGGGGTCGGACCGTTGTTGTTGGTTGTGATATTTTTGGTCGGACAAGCACCGTTAGTGTACTAGCTCTAATCAAGGTCGGATCCTGATAGAATTGAGCCATCGATTCTATCTCAAAGGCTCTAGTTTCTTCTACTAGAATTCGCTTCTCTATATTGATCCAACAACACTCTAAATGTCCTAGTCTGTGTCTCCGCGAGATTATCTTTTATTACTCTCAGGAGAAAATGCATTTGGAAAGCAGCAGTGTCACCTTATTTTCACAAAATTTCATATCCGTCTTGACCTGAATAAAACGTTTCGTGTACTCTTTTAAACTCAACCCAACTTTTTGTCTATAGTAAATAATATTATCCTCATTTGCAAGGAATTTCTTGCTACCAACAAAATGTTGTCGGAACACACTCCAAAACATATCCAAAATTTTAATACGTCTGTGAGGTAAATGATAGTACCACTTGGATGCAGCGTTGTTGAAGGTTTGGGAGAATGCCATGCACAATAGCTTATCATCATCATCATGATAATTGATCATAACGTTTTTGAACTTCTCATTGTGATTATCCGGATCTTGAGTCTCATCGAACGTTTCCAACTTGGAAATATTGAACCACTTGGGCAGATGTCCGAATAAGATCTCAGGAGAGAGTGGAGATGACCTCCAATTATGTCCGACTTTGTAAGCACTCCCCCATGGAACTTTATTAGCTGTCATATAGAGTCTTCGCTCGGTTGGAAAAGTGATTATTGATTCGGTAATCTTGATTGTAGCCGTTGGATTTAAACTTCCCCCATGGAGTTACATGTTCTAGTCGGACATTACCTACTTTGTCAGGCTCCTCGGAATGCAGCTTTCTTTTCCCATGATCAATTTTCTTCCTTGACTCCTTCCTTCTCCGATTGTTCTGATGAGAGTTCTTACGCTAATTTGAATATATTTTCTTCTGATCTACTTTGTACCTAACATCGGTTCCCGATGATGAAAACTCATCTGAGTTAAGAGAGGTATACTCACTAGATTTCGACGACTCATATCTTTGTTCCGATCTTGCTCGCCTTTTGCAAGATCCATGAATTTTCCTCCGATACCTTTCTTCAGGTTGAATGGTACCTTGAATCTGACCAGCCATGACTCTCTCTCTTCGGACTTCAGATCTGACTCTTCTAGAACCTATTATCGATTCTTTCTTTGCGCTTCGTCTTTCGATATCCTCTAACAATTCTTTGCGCCTGGCAACCAAGACAGATTCTTCTAGAAGTTTTTCCGCGTATCGGTTAGGGTTGGTGTAGATTATTTTTAACTGAGGGTAATTTTGTCCAACGCTTTAAAGAGTTTTAAGGGTATTAAATGTTTGGGTGTTTTGTAGTGAGAGATTTAAGCTGCCTGGTTGTATTAAATGCTCATTACCCTCATTAATGAAAGTGGTTGGGTATTTATACCCTTAATTATGGACTCATGGGTTTTCGGATTAAGTTGTGAAACCGGGTCGAGTTTAAAGACCCATTAGTTCTTAAGTAGATTAACACCTAGCTTAGTCAAAAGGTGTTTAGTGTTTTAATACTTTTTTCCTGTCCGGATAGTTCAGTGGGCAATTATTGTCCGAATGACCCCTGTCCGGTTTTCTCAGTGAGTGGTGGTGAATAAATCTGGACTCATCAGTAGCCCCTTTTTAAGGCTTTGTCAAAGATCTTGCGGGACTAAAAAACTCTCTTAGTCAGTAACAACATTTTTCGGATTGGTCATGCGTTTGGTTCAAGGTTTATCCGAACTGATTTCTCCTCAGAATTCTAAGATTTTTTCTTTGGATCGTGGGACACGTGTTCCATTTTGATTCGTCCTACCAGCCGTTTTCTTCCTAGAACATCGCTCCTACTAAGCCTGAAAATTAACTCCTGCATTAAATGCTTCTTACGTCAACGCCGTTTTCAATCATTACCTAAATTTTTTCGTTTTCTCCTAGGTATGAGTAGCTTTTGACTTATTAATATATAAATTACTCTTTCCCTGTTTCACCATCTTCACCACTCCACAATTTCTTTTCTCAGAGCTTTTCACCTTTTGTTTCAAAATCTCTCTTGGATAGTTTTATGTTCACAGCAAGGAATGCTCTTGCGAAAGGTGGTTGGTTAAATCTTTTGGAACTAGAGAAAGTGAAAAAATTCGAACGTGAGAGACGCATTGCTGCTGGTCTTCCAGTATCTCCAAGAAATACGTCTAATACACCATCCTTAGAAGCTGATCAAGGTTCGTCTTCTACCAAAAGCGCAAAACCTAAATGTTTATTCAAGCCAAACCTCTCGCCAATCCCCTCAGGCTCCTCGATCTAGGAGTCTCAACCTTCTAACGTCCAGGAGAAAGCAGTATCAAGTGTCAAGAAGCCTTCTCTGTTTATCGCTATGGGATCTAATATTGAGAAATCCCCAGAGAAACCAATCCTCGTCGGACAACACGCTTGGTAAAAGGCCTAGCAACTGGCTCACAATCCAAGTCCTCCAAAACGGGGGCCTCTAAGTCTGCATCCAAAGATAAAGCCTCCAGATCGGAGATATCTATTAGAGCCCAAAGAAACAAGCCCAACGGATCAGAGGCAACCAGAATTACTCCTCAAACAAATTCCTCCAGAGCGGAGCCCCAACTAGACACCAGACCTCTAGAAGAAACTGATGCTCAACCATCCGGACAGACCACTGATCCACAAGCTAAAATTCTTCCATCTTCTACAATGATAGAAGAATTAATGGAAGATAGCATCGAAGAGGCTCCTTTCGAGACCGAAGCCTCCAGACAAACTAAGGATGCTTCCTCTGATAAAAAAGGAAAGGGCAAAGTGAAAGTGAAAATGACTCATCTGGAGATACCAGAGAGCTTGAAGGGCAAGGTGGGACCTTGATTTCAGAAGATTAATGTGAAGTATCTACTGGCCATGTAGAACATCAATTATGTCTACACTCACACCACTGAGCTGGGCCAGATCCGAACCAAGTGGGGGATCCCAGAATCAGTGAAAGTGAGAATCTCAGTCACACCGGAAACTCCGGTGGACTGCAAGCTCAACGAGATCGTCATTTACATTGAGCTATTCAATTGGGGGCTCAGATTCCCCTTGGATCGAGAAATTGTCAGGTATTTTCACTTGATCAAACTTTTTCCAAGCTAGCTGAGTCCAAATGCTTGGTATACTCTCCTTGCTTATATAATGGCATCAAGGATGTCCGGTATTCCTCTCCCGATGGATCAATTCGCAGTAATGGCCAGCATGTGCAAAAACCATCACATCCCATTTTACCAGTACAACATGGGAGACAAATTCAAAGTAGTGGATGACCTGTAGGAGTCAGAGAAAAACTGGAAGACCCAGTTCCTATTCATCAGTGGGACGTGGGAGAATGAGAGAAATATTAAGGCCAATGTTAATCCTAACATGCTCACCAGTAGGTGGAAGAGCACAAGTAAGTATTCAATTTTATTAGTCTTTCTTATTTTATAAAACATTTATTCCTGAATCACCCATTCTCTCATGCCAGTATTGTCGAAGGAGTTCTCTGATTATTTGAAGAAGAGGCAGACCACGTGCGCCAAATTAAACGCCTGGGCTGCTGACCGTTGGGGAAACGTCTTCCACAACTTTTTTACTTCAGGAAACTTGGTGAGATCCCACATTTGGAATACTACGGGCCGGAGAGATCTCACCTGGGAGGATCTGACTACACCACCTCCTCTGGCTGTTATACTTAAGAGAACAGAGGAGAAGGATGTCAAACTGGCCTTGCCCTCCAGAGCCGAAGCCCCAAGAAAAATGAAAGGGAAGGGAAAGGATATTGCTCCGGAGAATCAAGGAGGGCAGACCCAATGAGGTATTGATGCTACTTTGCTCAAATTAGTTGAGGATGAGACCATTAGGGAGGTAGGGGAACCTTTAAATCCACCAAATCCTTCTAAAAAGGACCGAAAAAGGGGAGCAAGCAGCGATGAGAGGACTGCTATGAAGAAGAAGGTCACCTTTGGGGATGAAGTAATCATTCGTCCTTCGGAGTCTCTACCTTTGGCAGATCCAACTGATCCCACCTTGCCAGAGCAGATTCCCAGTGATCTACAATCCGGGGAGGGTACCAGAGGGGATATTGATGGAGTAGACATCAGTAGACTCCAAAATATTGATCTCTATTTCAACGATTTTGAGAAAGATGACTTTTCTAGCCCCTACCTTCCCCCAAGCTCTTCCAATATGGTGAATTTCAATGGCAAGTCCTTCACTGTCTCAGGGGAACACGATATGGTGACTCACTCTCTGCTGGGCCATATTCAGCCAGTGCTCAACTTGGAAAGACAAGTAAAAAGTCAGTCTGCCCACATCAACACCCTCAACACAGACAAGGAGAGTTTGTCTATTGACCTCCTCAATGCCAACTAGAGTATTGAGGCATTGAAGAAGGAACTTGAGGAGTTAAAGAATGAGAAAGAAGATCTGGCAACCAAGCTGGTCACGTCAAAGACAGCTAATATAGAGCTCTGAACCAAATGCTCAAGTTTGGAAAAAGATCTTTCCACCTTAAAGTGAGACATGAAGACCAAGGACGATACCATCCGAACTTTGTCCGGTGACAAGACTTCTCTTGAAGAGGTTGTATCCAAGGTAACCAATAAGGAAGAAGACTTGGTGAAAGAGCATGATTAGATAATTTAGGCTCGCGTCGATGTATACACCAACGAGGTGATAGATTCCCTAGAAAAAAGGTATGCCGAAGTTAAGTCTGATATGGTTCTGCTTTTCCACCAAACGTTTCCAAAGAGAACGCTTGGTACCTTGTGGCAATATGTTGAGTATGAAGATATCCCATTCCATACGATGGTGGATGGTGATAAGAAGAACTATTCTAGTGGAATCGATGACACTACCGCTGAGGAGGAAGGAACCGGAGAGAGTTCCAATGGTGAACCCAAAGTTCCTAAGAACAAAACTGAAGCAGGAACATCCGAAGGGAGTAAGCCCTGAGGTTTTAAATATCTTTTCTTATTTTGTTTTTCTTAACCTTATGAATTACTAAAATCCTTGGATGGCCAAGGAATTTTTGTAACTGCGTCCGGTTTGAGTCCGGTTAAGCCTTTCTTTAAACTCAAAGTCCTTGGATGGCAAAGGAATATTTTATGTTCTAATATCATCATCCGGTTTTTAGCCGTACAGGTTTACCTTGGTAATTTTTTTCTTTGTTTCATATTTGCTTAATTTTAATGGCTGATGTTTAAAGAGACGTTATTTATTTAACAAGTATTTAAGATGAGAGTGTTTAAATTCTCTGATGAAAAATATTAAATGGTCATCAATCCAATATGCCAAAGATCCTTAGAAGACTTTAAAGAAATTGTAATCAAACCACTCTGAATATTTTAAGAAGGCATCAAATTTTATTGAAAAACCCGAGTACCTCATTAAAACCTCTCTGCGGCACCAGGGTAGGAAAGAGTATGCCCCCTAATATTTACATGGACTTAAAACAAGTAAATATTTACACAACTTTCATTCCAGATATAACCGGAGGTGTTCAATATTCTAAGGGTGCTTTAAGATTCTTCCATCTTTGTCTTGAAGCTTGTATGTCTCAGGCTTAAGTTTTTCGGAGACCTCAAAAGGCCCTTCTCAGTTTGGAGCTAGCTTTCCGAACCGCTTCTCCTTAGTATGCTAGAAAATGTTTCTCAATACTATGTCCCCTGGCTGAAAATCCCTTCTTTTGATTATGGAAGAAAATCTGCTCCTCATCAAGCCTTTGTAATGGGTGGCTAAATTATCTCCAAACAGCGCATGATAGGTCTATTAAACGAATTCTTATAAATGATATCCCTTATGATTAAAAACCACGAGCCCCATGTTTCATTCTTTGCCACAACTTTCACCGGAGGTAAAATGCCAACAAAGATGTATTGAAGAATAGGATATCTTCAGTCTTTGGGTTGAACCACTTGTGTACTTAAACTTTCCTCCTCATCCTTGCCCTAATTGGGTTGTATGGATGGGAATTCTTGCACATGAATCCATGGGTATGACTCAGGGTATGCTATGGTTGCCAAAGAGTCTGCTAGTGTGTTCTCCGATCTAGGTATATGCTCATAGCTAACATTTTTGAAGTTAGCTGCCACTTCTTTAAGGATAAACAAGTATTTAATCAACTGCTCCTTTTTTGGCCTTAGATTGACCTTGGGTATGATGGATAAGAAGCTGAGAATCACTCATTAACCTGACTCTTTTAGCCCCACACATAAAAGCTAATTTCTGACCAGCTATAGCAGCCTCATACTCGGACTAATTGTTAGAAGCCCTAAAAGCAAAACATATAGCCTTGTATAACTTATCGCCAAACGGAGAAGTTAAACATATCCCAGCACCATAACCCATGGTACTTGATCCACCATCTATCTGGACAACCCATACCTTCTTAGTTTTCTCATCTGCAGCTTGCTTAGTACTTCTGTCCGAATGGAACTCAACCAGGAAATGAGCAACAGATTGAGCTTTGAGTGCAGTTTGGGGAGCGAAATCAATATCATAATCACCCAATTCTACTGACCACTTGGTCATCCTGCTTGATATGTCTGCCTTCTGAAGGACATTTTTCAAAGGAAAAGACGTCCGGACGACAATAAAATGAGACTGAAAATAGGGCCTCATTTTTCTGGCAGCAATCACCAAGGCTAGTGCTAGTTTTTCAAGCTTTAAGTACACCTTTTTCAGCATCCATCACACTCTTGCTGATGTAGTACACCGGACGAGGATAATTGTCCACCTCTCTTACCAGCATCGCACTTATTGCACATTCAGACACAGCTAGATATATGTAAAGTGTTTCTCCATCAACAGGTTTGTAAAGAGTTTTGAGGGAAGATAAATGGTTTTTTATTTCATTGAACGCCTGGTCGCACTGTGAAGACCAGTTAAAGTCTTTATCACCCTTTAAAGTCTGGAAAAACGGGCACACCTATCTGAGGACCTTGAGATAAAACGATTTAAAGCTGCTATCCTTCCTGTCAACCTTTGCACTTCTTTAACATTCCGAGGAGGATCCATTTTTAATAGGGCATCAAGCTGGTCCGGATCAGGATGTATCCCTTTCTCACTAATCACATACCCCAAAAACTTTCCGGATTGCACCCCAAAGACACATTTTTCTGGATTCAATTTTGAATTAAGCTTCGCCAAGATGGAAAAAGTTTCTTGAAAATCTGCTAGGTGCAACTCTTCTTCCACACTTTTTACCATCATGTCATCAATATATACTTCCATATTTCTCCTAATCTGATCAGCAAATGCTTTGTTCACCAACCTCTGATAGGTAGCCCCAGCATTCTTCAACCCAAAAGGCATCACTTTGTAACAATGGAGGCCCCTATTCGTAACAAAAGTAGTGTGTTCCTGGTCTTTTGGATCCACCTGCATCTGGTTATAACCGGAGAAGGCATCCATGAAGGATAATAACTTGTTCCCATATGTGGAGTCTACCAACTGATCTATCTGGGGGACTGGATAAAGATCTTTTGGGAAATCTCTATTGAGGTCAGTAAAGTCGATATACATATGTCATTTCTCATTATTTTTCTTTACTAACACTGGATTGGCTGTCCATAAAGGATATTGAGACTCCTTTATGGGCCCCATCTTGGTAAGTCGGTCAACCTCTTAAACTATGACATCAGCTTTCTCTTTAGAGAAAGCTCTCCTTCTTTGCACAACAGGTGCAACATCTCTTCGGATGGATAGTTGGTGTGATATAACATTCGCAGGTACTCCGGTCACATCAACATTACACCAAGCAAAAACATGTTGGTGGTTTGCCAAAAAGGACAACACTTTTTTCTTCAATTTTGGTGCCATCTTGGAGCCAACTTTAACATTTCTTCCTTCAGCCAGAGAGTGGGTTTCAACTTCTTCAATTGGTATCAAAACACCAGGGGTCTCTCTGGGGTCATCAATTACACCCTCACCCAGAGGGCCCCAAAAACTGCTAATATTCGTTTATCCGGACTGCCCCTAGAGTTTTAGGGGCAAGTGCAGTTGCATAACATTCTCTTGCTATTCTTTGGCTACTCCGGAAAACTCCCACTTGTCCTTGAACTGCATACTTTAAACATTGGTGAACTGTTAAAGCCACAACATGCATCTTGGAGAGCCAGGATCTCCCAAAGATTGCATTGTAACATGTGGGGAAATCTACCACAACGAAAAGTACCCTGACCGTCTTCTTGAAAGGGCCGTTGCCCAACAAAACCTCCTCCTCAAACTCTCCGACCACATCCGCAGAGCTTTCTATGAAGCCCACAATAGACCTGTTCGAACGCTGAATCACTGCTGGATTCTTTATCTGTTTATAAGAACTTAAAAAAAGAATGTTGGCTGAGTTGCCAGTGTCAATCAAAATTCGCCTGATGCCATCGCCCCCAATCGATGCTCCAATAAAACAACATCCTCATGAGGACCATCTATGTCCCTTAGGTCATCTTCATCAAAAACAATAAAGGGAAAAGGAATTTGGGACTGATAGGAGGACATGTCTCCCTCTAACTGAGTTACTAGAGTGTGAACATGCCTTTTCTTTGAAGAAAGATTCGGCGCAGTCATTGTGTCCTCCCAAAATATAGTAGTGACTCAAAAAAGCTTATAAGCCCAGACACTGTCTTGGTATGTTCTGTTATAACCTCCACTTTATTTCGGGTTGGATCAGGATCCAAATACTCTAATTCTACATCAAATCTTTCAATGATTACCATGGCCCCGTCTGGAGCCGATGTCCCTAAATTGTTCGTTGGGCCACTCTGGTGAGCATTGTCAGGTTTGTTCCCAGTTCTTCTCTTGACATAAGCTCCTAATTTTCCTCTTTCAATCAAATTCTGCACCTCTTGTTTCAAGGTGATGCAATCCTTGGTGTTATGGCCAATATCATGATGATATTGGCAAAAACAAGTATTACGACTTTCCCAGGAGATTGAAGCGTTGTCGGCTTCCTGAAATGTACCTCATCTTTTTTTGTCATAGATGGTTGCCACATTCTCTTTCAATTCAGAAAACCACTCCGGTTGGACCCAAGGTCCCTGTTTATTTCAAGACTGCTGGCTCTGAGCTGGAGCTGGGTGAGATTGAGTCTGTTTGGCCCTGTTGGGCCCCTGTCCGGCTTCCTTAGCCTTGTATCCGGACTGGTTCTGGTTTGGTGCAGCCGGAGCAGACCTCACTTGCCTGTGCACCATAGTATTTTTTGTTTCATCTACATTGATTTGCTTCCCCACCTGGTTTAGCAAACCACCCCAAGTCATGGCCTTTTTTCGGGTCAAGTTGTGAAACCGGGTCAAGTTTAAAGACCCATTAGTTCTTAAGTAGATTAGCACTTAGCTTAGTCAAAAGGTTTTTAGTATTTTTATAGTTTTGTAGAGAGAGAAAGAGACAGAATGAATAAATTTAGCAATAATTGACTAATCATTGGCCATTTTCCCAAAAAGGGAATGTCCTTATATTGTACATGAGGTGAATAATAAAATTACATAATTACCACCGTTAAAATGGATTTCTCACCCCACTCATATACTATTTACATACAAGTTCTTAGGCATATCACCCAATCCCTTTGTTTCTTATGTTTGTTTTACTTTGGTCCTTAATCACCAAATACACACATTTAGTCATTATATTTTACACAATTAACCATATTATTACTTGTATTTGCCTTCCTTATCACCATCTATCCAAGCATGCTTGAATAATAAACGGGATATTACAAGGTATAAATATGTCAGATGGTAACGCTGGTGATTCCATTTCCTTCCACAATCTACGACACTGCGAATCTTACGGTCGCGGCACAGTTTTTATTTAGCTGTTTAAGAGAAAAAGCTGTAAGTTTTTATTGTTAGCCTAGGGGGAAGGGGTTAGATCATTCATAATTATTCATAATAATGGAAAAGATTTATTAATCTTGTGTAGCAAGCCGAGCGAGAGAAATATTACTAGGGAGATAAAGCAAGAGTTTGTTTATTTTAGAGAGAGAAGCAATGTAGGAAATATATATTGAAAGAAACACTAATATTCATAGTTTTTCTATAAGCCAAAGTTTATTTATAAAAAATATATATGAGTATTTGTGCTAGTTATGTTTGAGAAAGTTTCTTTGTAACTTTCTTCAATATAATATAAAAATCAGTCTCCCATCGATGCAGGATTTCTTCATAATCCAAACCATGTTTAAACTGTTTTGTATGATTGCTTTAAAAACATTCTTGTTAACTTTACATTGGAAGGTTCACATATCCAAAACTCTAATTATTTCCTGTCATACTTGCTATGAATGAATCACTAATGGGTTATGTTTCGGCCATACCAGCTTAAGCTTGAAGAAGTCTCGCCCACGGTTATAAAACTTGATCTTATGATCACTACTGAGTCTCAACTAATGCTATTATTATTTTGATTTTGTTTGATCATATCCCCGATAAGAATTAAAATTTAGCAACTCTTTGGATATGAAATATAACCTAGACAACGATTTGGTAAAGCTCTTGTAAAACAGTGGTGTTTATCTTCATTATTATTTATAAATAAGTCTTCAAGTATTTTTAGATGTATCATAAAAAGTTTAAAATCATGAATATTATACTTTACCTCAAGTGATGAATTTGAGAAATAAGATTAGCTTTTTATAGGGCTTGTGTCTTTTTTAGGGTTGAAGAGAATATATATTTCTGAATTTATGTATCTGTTGTATCGTTTACTCAACTGCGTTCATGATGGATTACCTGGATATGTCTTTCTCTAATGAGTACTTCAATTTGTTTGTCTTTCAAATATTGGGCTTGTTGATAAAGTTATTTAGATATTTTGAGAGAACCTTTCTCGTCACTCTTATGCGAGTAAGCATATGACATATGATAATCTTATTAGCTATAAGGTTGGTATTGTGTTAATGGGCACTAATCATTCATATTCTAAAAAATAAGAACCAAGTATATTCGCTGGATATCGGAGGTTGGTAAAGTTAAAGTAGTGAATTTGAGATATTTTTAGAGTGAATATGTTGTTGTGTTTTTTATATTTTCACACCAGATGCATGGGTTCGTATTGGTAGAAATTAAAGCTCAACCAAAATCCAACGAATCCATATGAGTTATGCAGACAGGTTTGCAAGAGCTTGATATTCAGATTATGTGTTGGATAAAGCTATGATATTTTATTTTTTAAAGGACCGAGAGATAAGGGTATCCTCAAAATACATCCAATAACCACCCACAGACTTGAGATTGTCATATGAGCTTGTCCAATCTGATTGTGGTACTTATATAACTTGTTATGGTTTTTGTTATCTTTTGCGTTCCATATTTTTCAAGTTTTCAAAAGTTGACCACGTGGTTTTCTTGTCATATATGGTTGTTACACTCTCAATGCGCTCATTTTATTGAAATTGTGAATCCATGGTAGATTACTTTTGTTTTGTGGTGTTTGTGTAGTTGGAGGATTTTTGGTGTGGTTATTTAAAAGAGTGTTTACTTGTTATAACTGGTGCAAAGATTAATGACTTGACTCATCGACTATATGTTGAGTGACAAGACAGATATGCATTAAGCCTTCATAATAGCCTCATACGCCTAGTTTCATTGATTTTAATTTTTTGTTCGGTCTGGTCTAGGAGATCACCAAAGGTCAAGGCCTTTCACTATATAATATATTATGCCAATTTTTTTTAGAGGATGTCATATCTATAGAGTTCGTTGATTTTGAAAGATATTTTTAATACCGATAACCTTTTTGTCTAGTCCCGTAGATTTTGATTGGGCTTTTTCTCATAGTATATTACGTAATCTATGTCTTACAGGATTACCTTTCTCCCGATGAATTGGTCTTTGAACGATGTTCTTACATCTCAATGTCTTCAATCAAGCCCGAAAATAATTGACTGAACCTTGTGTTAGCACTACCTCAGAAGTCGTCAAAAATATTGGGTACAAGAGCCTATAATCTATACCCAATTCTAGCATCTCACATTGAAATTTTTCAATATAGTACTCGAGATTTTTAGTCCTATGATACTTATCCATATTATATTGGTTGACTTTATAAGGTAGATTGTTCTTTAGTATTTCCAAAGTTAATTGAGGCCTGGTTGAACTGACTATCTTTTGGTCCAATTAAAAATATGTTTCGTGTTGATTTTTATTGTAACGAGAGTAATAATAATTTCGAATCTTTTGATTTGAACAAGAACGGTTCTCTCTTAGGTGATTTTTTGAAAGATAACTCTCATATGCGTATGTTGGTCATCATTTATTTTAATGTCGTGGAGGGTTTCCATAATAGTATTTTGGAGATCGTCCATCTAACTTCTTATTTCAAAAATCGGATCGATCTGTTCTACTATGATGTTGAGTTTTAATTTTTTAAGTTTCAAAATAAATGATTTTAATATAATTAAAATTAATCTTATAAGTATAGAGTGTGTTTTAAAATATTTAAAAAACATTATTTTTTCACATGTAAGGTTTAAAATGTGATTTTAATGAATATAAATTTGTTTATAAAATCAACATTTGACCAAAACACAGTTTAAATTAATATTTTTATAGTAAGTATTTATCTAAAATAGTTGACTAAAATTTGTTATATATATTATAATAGTATTATGTTTTTATTTTATTAAACTTTGGATCCAATGCTAATGTGGTTAAGAAAATAAGTCGTAAAATCATCCTTTCAATTTTTTATGTAATACACTGATTATATAATTTCATAAGTCAAACAACTAAGAATAACATTGGTTACGTGGAATATGTGCATGGCATGGGTGATATTAATTGGACACGTGTTAAAACGAACGAACACGTGGTTTCCAGGTCGTATAAAGACACAACTCACGCCAGACGCCACTATCCTCTGACACAAATTGTAGTAAAAGAAAAACATATGACTGATATGTCTTTACTGATGTCGGATATGTTGTAATTTCGTTATTTTAATTAGAGGTGTCTAATGGTTCATGAACCACGGTTCAAAGCTGACAATCTGCTTAAGAACTGGCGGTTTACCTGCGAAACTGATCTATTAGGACTGTAATCTGGCAGGACCGCAACCCATCAGGACCGCAACCCGTCAGGACCGCATAAGGAGCAACCCGCCAGGACCACAACCTAACAGGACTGCAACCCGGCAGGACTGCAACCCGGCAGGACTGCGAAACCACGGTTTATTTGTAAAAAACCGGCGGTTTATTGGTAAATATTATGCTGGGCCAGGCTAGAAATAATACACATTTTTATAGATCTTAAACCGCTAGATCTTATACCTAATTGATAGATCTCGCACCCAAATTTTGACCATTTTACCCTTTTCAGAAAACCTAGCTATAAAAGCGTTTTGATAGATCTCTCACCATTTTTTTCCTCTCTTTCTCTCTCTCTCTAGAAACCTCTCAAGCACCCATTTCTGAAATTCGATTTTTGAAGAATCTAAACCGAAGAAAACGTTAAGGTAAACGATACGAACATCATGGTGTAATTTGTTTTTGATTTCATTCGGTATAAACTGTCGAATCTAGGTTTTTTAGTTTTTGTGGTTTCGATTTCAAAAGTTCGATTTTTGTATGATTTTAGGTGTTGTTTTGTTAGATTAGTGTTATATTGTTGTTAGTACTGGTAGGATCTACGTTTTGGTGCTTGGTTTTGTTAGAAATGAGGCTGTTTTGGGGTTGTAGCCATTAGGGTTTCGACATTGCTGTTGGGCCTCGTCGCATATCGTTCGTGCGATGAAGAGGGGTCTTCGTCGCACGAACGGCATGCGACGAGGCCCAACAGCAGTCTCATTTTGGGCCTGCGACCAGGCCCAAATGAGGTCTCATTTTGGGCCTGCGACCAGGCCCAAATTGTTTTTTTTTTATATTCATTTTGTTTTTTGCATGCTAATACATATTTTTTTGCGTCGTATTTACAGGATGCCTCGATTCAAGATTAAAGCAAAAAATCCGTTTAAAAAAATTAGGGCCGATGCCGAGGCCGAGGCGGCAGCAGCAGCGGCTAGAGCGCAGGCCGAGGCCGAGGAGGCTGCTCCGAGCGGGGAACATGTTCCCGGTACACGTAGTAGACGACGTCTCCGTCGTGGCGGCGAATATATTCCTACTCCTGCTGATGGTACCACAGGGGCAGCTTCTACGTCGCATCCCCCTGACGAGGAGTACGATGACGATGTAGATGCACCGCAGTATATGGAGGCTGATGCATCTCATGTACCGGACTATACGGAGGACGATGCACCTCACGCGCCAGAGGCAGCATTCCACTCATCTGAGGGTGAGGATGTTGATTTTTATTCCGTGCTGTCGCATGTTCCGGGACTTTTCCCGGATTACACCCTGCACGAGGCTTATAGCGTCTATCACGGAGATGTAAGTGTTACACCTTTATACTGTTTTATAATTTTCTTACGTGTTCTGTACACATGTTTTTAATTATTTTTGTTTTACGAATTTACATATTCTATACATATTGCAGGATAGGGTCACTCTCCGATGCTTCGCTATGTATGACAGTCTCCGGAGATGGGACATTACAAAGCAGAGCAGGGTACGGGCCAGGGTGATGGAGACTATATTCGGTCCACTCGTCGATGCACTCACCCGCTGGCATACGAACCTCCATTTGGTGGAGGCATTCTTAGAGCGGTGGCATGAGGAGACTTCTTCTTTCCATTTCTCGTTCGGGGAGATGACAGTCACATTGGACGATGTCCACGTCATCACTGGACTACCGGTTGTAGGTAGGTCCTTCACAGCTATACCCTTTGACGATGATGTTGAGAGGCTTGCTACTTATGCTGCCATGCTAGGTGTGCGGCAATCGGAGCTGAGTAAAAACCTTAGGAATGCTGGTAGTGTGAAGCTAGGGTGGCTGCATACTACTTTTAGTAGTTCTCAGTATAGTGATAGGAGGATCACTGATGACCAGGTAGATCATGCCACCCGTGCCTACATACTATATCTGTTAGGTACCACTATTTGCGCGAACAAAACCGGGAACAGCATTCCATTAGATTACCTCCAGTTTGTGAACCAGTACCAGAGTTTGCATGCGTACAACTGAGGCCAGTTGGTTTTAGCGCAGCTGTACCACGCCCTTAGTCAGGGATCTCTCCATGGTACGGGAGGCATTTGCGGGTTTCTAGCGTTGCTCGAGTCGTGGATTTTTGCACACTTTGTTCAGCTTCGAGCTCCACTTTTTCCGGGTTACGACGTATCCATGCCCCATATGTGCCGACATGCGCCGCGGAAGATTGGTGTCTCCCATGAGGTGCGCATGCAGATGAGACACGCACTGGCGACTTGCACCGAGGCAGATGTAAGTCATTTTCTTTCAATTTAATTATTTTAATTATGAGTACTTTTACTAATATAAATGGGCTAAATTATTCTATTTACAGGTCCTGTTCCTCCCGTTCATACATTTACGGGACCCTTTTCCGTTCCAGCAGGTGACTTATGTTGAGTTGAACCTTGCTTCGTTCGACGTGGTTGCGGCGTACTACCCAGACCGTGTCATTCGACAGATGGGGTATGTACAGCTGATTCCTAAGGATATACGCCCTCTTGTAACCACTTCAAGTGTACTTGTTCTTTTCTTCTATTTCTTCATAATGTACTAGTTGTTTTCCTGAACTTCTTCAAAATGAACTTGTTGTTTTCTCCCATATACTGGTATTTTATTCCAACAAATGTCCAAAATGATAAAGTAGGCCTATTTGCTGTCTGAAAAACTTGGCAAAAAATCTAGCCTCTCGTCGCAGGCCAAAAATGAGACGAGGCCCAATCCGCGTCGCATTTTGGGCCTGCGACACAGGCCTTCTGTCCAAGATTATGGGCCAACTTTTTGGTCACTGGTCGCAGGCCCAAAATGCGACCATGCCCAAGGAAGTCACATTTTGGGCCTGCGACCAGTGCATTCTGTCCGGTTTTATGGGCCAAAAATTTACCCTGCCGTCGCAGGCCCAAAATGAGACCATGCCCAAAGGGCGTCTCATTTTTGGCCTGCGATAACTGAATTATTTTTTAGAGAACAACCCGAATTTTGAAAATAGATATGTGATATGTGTTTCTAATGAAAGTTACGTTAAACTTTAAATCGTCAAACACATTTCCGTAACTTTCAAAGACACCGTAAACTATATTATATCAAAATTACATCAAAATTACATCAAGTGTACATCATCGAACATCAAAATTACATCAAAAGTACTTCAAACGTACATCAAAAGTACATCAAAAGTACATCAGAAGTACATCAAAATTACATATGTTACAGTAGATGTTAGGAAGACTAACTAACTTAAACTACAAATGTCGCACAAAAACATTTCAAACATTTGAAACGTCCTCGTCTCTAGTCAAATCTGTGACATGGGGTTTTTCGTTCAAGTTGATTTTCCTTGCGGGCATTATCTGTGTAAATTTGTTCAACCGCCGGTAGTATGGATGCGCCCATTGATTCGCTTCTTCGGTTGCGTAAGCGGCCCAACACAGGTATAATGGAGGCAACGGTCCATCGGGTGGAGTAGTAATCTACAAGGAAATAAAATAAACGAATGCATTAGTAATGATAGCGTAACAATTTTAAATTGGAAACGACATATACTTACATTAACAAAGTGACATCCATGCACGAAAGCTATCCCAACTTCTATGATCGTCGAATTGTTGACGGGTGGCTTTCCACGTATTGGTAGATACGTTAACGAGGCTGCGAGCGATACATGGTATACCATGCATTGATACCTTGTCGCGATGACTAGTCCAATGTCCGGAAATGTCATCCAATAGTGGCTACTAGGATTGGGCTTGAAGTAATCTAACCTTTGTATCAAATCGTCAAACACCTTCTCCGAACCATATACATCCAACCAACATGCACGGTTGTCCCGCAACTCCTTCAACAACTCGCGTCTAACATCCTCCCATCTATCTTCGTCGTTGTATATTGAATGCGCTACGGAACGATATCCGCATTGTCCGTCCGGAAGAACGTCAACTAACTTTGAAATGTAAGTGTGTAGAAAGGTCGGGATGCAATCCGGATACAATATTAACTTCCCATCCTTAACAATTTTCTTAGGCCTTCCAACCTTCTTTTTTGCTAATGGAGGTTTGGGTGGTACGATGGGAGCCACTTTGGATGCGGCCGTGCTCCCTAACATGTTTACGGGTGTACTACCTACCGAGTTAGCCGGAGTACTAGCACTAGCGGTTTGTTCAATGGGATATTCCCACGAACTAGGGTTCCGTTTAGTCGATTTAGCAACGCCTCCCTTTGGTCTACCTTTAGCTCTAACCGCTTCTTTCGGATCTTGAATATGACTTGTCTCGGGCATCAAAATTTGCATTACTTTATTGATAATGTGGTCTTGTTGGTCGGGGCGGAAACTACGAATGGAGTTGTCAATCAAGGAAATCTTTTTTTGCAATTCCTCTTCGCGAGAGGTAGGATCCCTGTGCACAATATCTAATCTTTTCCAGAAAATATCCACATCTTCTAAAGGGATGCACCTACCTTCTCTAGCTATAAAGGCAATTTCACATGCACAAGGTAAACCATGCGTTTTCCTAAGGAAACAACCTCCACATGCCACCCGATCTACTCCTATATTCCGAGCACGTACAATAGCAACCGTCAGTATCTTTAGCCCCGCATGTGACACATGACCTTTAAGATTTTTGGTCAAAACACCATCGAAGCCGGGAATTGATCTAAACTTACTTCGCTCGAATGATTCGACGATACCCGCATGCTGCTTCGTTAACAAGTTATGAACTTTTTCCCAAAAAGTCTCAAAGTTGCATTGATTCGTCCCAAGATATTTTTTTAGGGACAAGTGTGCACCCTCCGCCCTAATAAGTACAAGTAATAAATTATCAAACCACGAAGTACTTTAATAAAATAACTCAACGAAAAGTAGGATACACGGACTAACCTATTTGTAGTTGTTTGGCCATAATGCTTAATCGTGTTCGTTTTGTACGCAAGGAACTTCTCAGCATATTTTGTTATCCACGAGTCCATAACGTACGCAAAGCACTCCGGTTTAGATGCAAACATCTCCTTAAGCGTATCCAGGTTCTTTTGGTAACTCTCAAACGTGTTCGCCTCCGCAGCGTAGCCGTAAAATTCAACAAATTGTTTCGCTACCGCATCATCGTGCAATATCTTCCGAACCGCCCCAAGGATGTTCTTACTAATGTGCCACGTGCATAACAAATGGTGCGTTCCGGGAAAAATTCTATCAACCGCACGCATGAGAGCTAACTCACGATCGGTAACAATAATGGATGGAAATGCGCAAACGCTATCCATCATCAAACCACGAAGAGTTTCCAAAGCCCATACGTAGTTTCCAATCTTCTCTCCGCTCATAAACACGTACGCAACTGTGAATGTGATGGAAGTGGACGTAAAACCAACAACCTCTAACAACGGCATCTTATACCTAGTCGTCTTGTATGTACAATCCATGAATAACACGTTCGGGAATGTACGTAATAAGTCTATGCTAGTAGGATGTGCGAAGAAAAAGTCAGTGATCACCTTCGTATCATCTTTCAAACGCTCCCACGTCGAGTATCCATTCTCCTTCAACTTCGTCAATAGATATTGCATTTGGGTTTGTCCCCCGTGTTCAGCGTCCCGATGTTTTTGGCGGACATTGTAGATAGCACGCATGTTCGAAATGTTTTCCGGATATTGGTGTTTCAAACCACTGTAAATCTCCCTAGGGCGCGAACCTAGGTGAGACAAACTGCGAACTAGTTCCTCTTCGTCCAGTTTTAGCCTACAAGCGCGGGAATGACCGCCTAGGCGAACGTAGGGTTCATGATTGTGAGTACCATTTATCACCTCCAAACGCCATTTCATGGCTAGTACGTCGATCGGATGACCTTTTAGCGCAAACGGACAATTACATTTCTTCGTCGATGTCTTCCTCTTTTTCAAGGTGTCCGGCTTTGCCTTAGATACGTATACACCGTATCACTCGCAAACGTACTCTAACCTAGGAGTCCTTCCCCATTTCCCACTATCGTAGAGTTTTCTTATTGTCACAAACTGGATCTTCTTTGATTCAATTTCCACGAAAGCATCTAATTCGTCTTTAGTGAATAATCTATCCGTGGTGAATATTTTACTGTAATCGGCATCCATAAATGGAGGCTGGGCAGGTTCCTCCTGCAAAATAGACAATCGAAAAGTATGAGTTTATATATAGAAGAACCTGTCGCAGGCCAAAAATGAGACATGTCTCAAGTCCCGCCGCAGGCCCAAAATGAGACGGATACAAAAGAGCGTCTCATTTTGGGCCTGCGACAGAGGCTCTCTGGCTAGAAAATATGGGCCATTTTTTTGGCCTAGCGTCGCAGGCCTTAAATGCGACGGTCAGTTGGGCCCGTCGCATTTTGGGCCTGCGACCGTCGCGCGCTGTTCGTGCGATGACAACGCTGTTCATCGCACGAACAGCGTGCTACAGCTCTGAAATTAAAAAAAACAAATTTCGGTCCTTACCTCCATCCGGTAAGCTTCCTCCTCGTTCAGTAAGTCTTCCAGAGAAATGCCCATCTCTTCTTTGTCCATAGATACTCCGATTTAAGATTTTTCGAAGTGGGTTTTATGGGTTTAGGTAAAAAATGCTATTTTTTTCGAATTAATGGGTTTAGATTAGTAGATGTTACTACAAAGCTTGTAGATCTAGTCTAATATCGGATAGATTAAGTGTTTCGGCCGATTTGGAGACAAAATGGCATAAATGTCAAAATCTAGAGAGAGGAAGGGCAATTTTGGAATTTCAACTTTCAGTTTCAAAAAATAAGGGAGTAGGGTGAGAGATCTATCAAAATGTGTAACATTTCTAGCCTGGCCCTATTATGCTGATTTTATTTATTTTATAACCAAAATGTTATATTTAAAAAATATTGAGATATTGCATATTATTATAGAATTATTATTACATTTTTGTTAATATTAATTTGTTTTAGTTATTAATATTTTAAGTGTTGTAATTATTATATAGTCCAAAATTTTAAATATTACTTATGTTATTATCACATTTTGAATATTATTATTATGTTTTTAGATCTAATACAAACCAAAACTATATCTTATCATGTTAAAAAATATTACAAATTCTATGGTTATAATTTTAATATTACATTTTGATTACTATTGTGATTTGGTTTTAAATTTTACAAGTGTTTGTTATTATTTTTTAAACCAAAATTAGATCTTATGAAGTTATAAGTATTTCATAATACAGTTGTTGTTTGTTATTATAATAAAAGGTAAAGTCATTTTTGGATAATTTAGCCGTTCACAGTTTATACTCGTGCGGGCCAGGAGTTGTACAAATGTTTTCAAATTACAATACAAAATAGCAAAAAACTATTACAAACATCATTCATCTCCAGCTTCGTCTTCTTCGTAAGTAAAACCTTCGTCGTCATCTTCGTTTTCTTCCGCAATTTCTTGTTCAGGTATATCTTCGTAATCATCCGGATAATCTTCGAAGATGTCGTCTACGTTCACTTCGTCTCTGAACTCTATGTCTTGCATCCTTTTATCCGCCGCTGTCAAATCCTTAACTGCCACAAGCACTCCAAGTGCTTTGCCCGTCAATCTTGTTCTCTTAGTCGTGTATTGCAACCTCGCTTGGCTGAAAGCACACTCACTTGCAACTCTAGACATAGGGGTAATATAATCACCCTGAACCATACGTATTCCTTCTTTCGCAATTAATTGAAGTACGTGGCATAAACATTTGGTGTGAAACAATTTTGGAAAAGGGGGATTGCAATCTTGTATAAGCAATGTTATAGCACTAATATTAGAAGATGCATTATCCAACGAAATAGACATAATCTTGTTTTTAATGCCATAAACATTCATGCATTCAATCATACTCTCCCTAATTATTTGTGCGTTATGCTTCCCAATTGATTCAAACCATATAATTCTCCTTTGGAGGACCCATTGGGCGTCCATCCAATGGAGGGTAACACATATCATATCTAAATCAGTAAAAGTAGCTATGTCGCTAGTAATCGAAACATTCCATGGCAAAGTCTGCATAGTTTGAATAATCTCTTTTTTTTCTTTGTAAATAATATTTAAAGGCTAGCGATCGCAAAGAGGTACGTGGAATGCGTGTTGCCTGTGGGTTTACCCCAGCTTGCATCCAATTTTCATATCTCCAAGAATCCCCAAAACTAAATGGTTGTAAACTACCGACTGCATAAATCATTGTTTCTTCCCTATACGTATCGTGGTTAAACTCAAAAGGAAGACCTGTTTGAGGGTTCGTGCAAACATTAGTTGGGTTAGGTTTTGTAGGATCATATATTGAATGTTTAAATAAATGTTTTACCATAGTGCTAGTGCCCATATTTCTAGATCCACTTACATGAGATAATTTTTTTTGCACACGTTACAAATACAAGACAAACCATCTTCTGATAGAGTATAGTGTTTCCAAATCCAAGATGTTTTCTTACGAGATCTCCCCCCACTAGTACTTCCACCACCACTTTCGTGGGAGGAGAGTGTGTCAACGTGAGGGAATTCTGTAGAAAATTCATCCATGGTATTGAGATCCACATTAGATGGTGGGTTTATCCCAGTATTTCTACGTTTTGAATTCATTTTAAAACTAATAACAGTTTTTTTTTTTAAAATATGCAATAAAATACTAATAATAAAATCTAAATTTAGACTAATAACAAGATAGAACAACTAAATTTAGACTAATAACAAGATAGAACAACTAAATTTAGACTAATAACAACTAAGAAACAATTTGCGGAAAAACAAAAATCAAACAATTTCGAACGTAGGAGTAGAATATGTAAAATAAGTAATTGTAGTTTTCTAGAACTTTTCGAACAAATAGATAGATTTAGAGAGAAGTATAGAGTTTTTTGAGAGGTGTGAGTATTGGTGTTGGGGTCTCCTCTATTTATAGGGGAGACCCATAAAAAAAACCGGAAAAAAAAAAAATTCGCCCGGACCATCCGGGGCATCCGGACAGTTTCGCCCGGATGCCCGGACAGGCAAATCGGACCATCCGGATATCGATCCGGATGGTCCGGTTGTAACCGGGGCATCCGGACGGTTCGCCCGGATGCCCGGGATGACCAACGGCTAGTTCGTTTGAATTAGCCGTTGGCTATGGTCCGCTTGATGACGTCATGCTGACGTCATCAAACGGCTAGTAGGAGTAAAAAAAAAACCCTATAAATACAACCTACATCCTCCTATATTTTTCACTCCAACTCCACTACAAATCTCTCCCCTCTCTCCCTCTCCACTACAAATCTATCCCCTCTCTCTACTACACTTCTCTAAAAAAAATTATATTTTTCAAACTCTATTTAAATTTCAGGTTTCGCAAATGTCTTCGAAAAGAACAAAGAATGCTCGTAAAGGTGGATGTAGTGAACCAACCCCTTCCCAAGTGAGAGAGATGGAAAATATGTTGTTTCAATCCATGGAGCGGGAGGTAACGAAGAGCGAGACTATCGAACATCGCCCCGAGGGGGAGATTCGCATCCGTAATCAGCAAGGAGGTCGAGGTGTAACAAAAATTTGGTCCGGTATGTTTCTGGACTACGAGGAACTGATCCAAATAGAGGGTATGCAAAAAAATTTCAAACTTATTGAACCTACTAATGGCCTAGGTTGGATGACACTAGCTAGATTCAAATGTGATTGGTATATAGAACTAGTGCGAAGGTTTTATTCCAGAGCTAGATTAATAAAAAATGATCCAAGAGGTTTAGGAATGAATTGTTTCATTGATGGGAAAGACTATAGTTTTTTTGAAACTGATTTCGAAGATCTTTTTTCCGTTCCAACCCATGATATGTATACCGATAATAAATTACCTCCCATTAGTTATCGCCCTACGATCTGGAGTGATGATTGGCCTTTGTCTTACGAAGAAGCAGTAGAGATTCTTACTTGTCCTGGTGCGGAAGCTCCGAAAATTAGCGGTAAAGTTCGAGCCATGCGGGGTAATTTGGATGGTATTGGGAAATTAGCTTTGAAATTGGTAAATAGTATATTTCTTCCCCCTAGTAACAATGATTCGCAGCTTTCATATATTCAAACATTTGTTACTGCTTTTATCATTCGAAATCAGGGAATAATTAATTTACCTAGCTTGATGATTCAAAATATGGTTACGAGGTGTGGTACGGATAAACTACCTTATGGGATGATATTGAGTAAATTGCTTGTTTCGAAAGGAGCTAATGTGAGTATGTACACTCCGGTGAAGGTGAGGCCGACTAGTGCTATAGGTAGAAACTCTTTGCGTTTGCAGGAAATATACTCTTGGGATGGAGAGTTGATTTCGAAATTGGAGGCATGGAACCACCATAGAGAATACTTGAATCAGATATATACTGCGAACGGTCTTACAAAACCGCCAAATCCACCTACTCAGTATCGAGTTGAGGCTGCAGCGTCTTTCGATCCAAATGCTAGTGGTTCTTCTGGAGTACCGCCAAAACAAATACGAACCGATCGCGAATTTGCTGAGTTTGCGCATACTCAACAAAAGGAATGGCATGATGATTTTACAAAATGGCAAGGTGAATTTCAAAATTGGCAGGGGGGGGGGGGTAAATGACCAGCTTAGCCAGATACAGCAGTGGCAAGTAGGGGTGAATGATCAACTTGGTCACCTCCAGCAGTGGCATGGTCAATACGAGCAGTGGCATGGTCAATACGAGCAGTGGCATCATGGACAAGATCAATGGAATGAGCGATTTCCAAACTCTCAAGCCCAACAGTCGGAGTATATGCGACAAATGATGGAGAACATGCATTTGCAAGGTCAACCACCTAAGAATAACAACAACGATGAAGCTCCTTAGTTTTTCGCATTTGATTTTCATTATCGTTGTAATGTTTATCTTTTTTATTTGATTAAACAACTATGTTACTTGTTTGGTTTTTTTTAATGAATTGTTGCTTCTATTTTTTATTAAATGTTATTTAAATCACTTACCTAGCTTTCAATTTTTATTTTGTTCTTTACAACTTACAAGTAATTTATGTTTATGCATATAAACTTCTAATATTGAATAGTTCGAAAATACAATAAACTATATAATTCATCTAACCATAAACACTTCAAGCTTGAAAGAATCTAAATAATCAAGTAATAATTTAAAATTTTAATACAATTATATGTCTAATAGGTATATATTATTTAATAGTAATTTATTATTCAAACGTATCAAAATCAAATTACAATTATTTTTTTAGAATGTAATTGATGATTATAAACTTTCGATTAAAATGATAACATATTTAAATTAAAATACATGAAATAGAATAATTAACTCAATTATTGAAATTAGATTCAATTAACACTTACAAATTAATTTTAAATAACATTATAAAATATTCTGATAAACGGTTCTTAAATGGTTAAATGGTTTGGCTGATGGTTTGAACTTGTAAACGGTGCTTAAATGGTTCGTCTGATGGTTTGAACTGGCGGTTTAACTGTGAAACTGGCCCATTAGGACTGCAACCTGGCAGGACCGCCAGACCGTTAGGACCGCATAAGAGCAACCCGCCAGGACCGCAACCTGGCAGGACTGCAACCCGTGGTTCTGATTTAAACGGTGCGGGTTGGTGCTGGTTCAACCCGTTTGACACCTCTAATTTTAACCCATAAATTCCTTTAGTAGCAATAGATAGTTAATGCTAGTGTGAAAAGTGTTTTTTTTACCCCAAGTTTGGATTGTATTAATAATAATAAAAAGTACAAATGCTATTGTGTAATATTATAAATATTTGAAAAAATAGACGTTATTAGTCATTTTCTCCAAATGACTAAACCTTAATCAAAATCAAAAGCCTAAATTGAAATGCGAAGATAGTTTAAGTTAAGGTTTTCCAAGAAAGGGATGGTTTTTAGCTTTGGAGGAGCATCAGTTTCGTTAACATCCAATTGGTTTCCTTCTCTTAACACTTCATTTGCTATCCAATCCGTACCATAGTTTTGCTCCCGGAAAACATGATTAATAACCATGGAAGACTTGATAAGCTTTTTGCAGCATCTTAAGATTGGCTCTAAGTACCAAATTGAGTTACCATAAAGCAAGAGGTTGACAAGAACCTTTGAATCAATGTCAATGTCCACCATCTCAATTTTGAGACCATTGCAGAGCTTTAAACCATCAAGTAGAGCCCTGCACTCTGTAATGAGAGGGTTACCTTTGCCATATAGCATGCCCAAACCGATAATGATGTTGCCTTTACTGTTCCGGATAAGAATTCCACCTCCAGTTTCGTTGTTGAAGGTACAAGAGCCATCTACGTTGAGTTTGAATCTACTTTCTTTATGATTTTTCCATCTTAGAAAGAGAGGTTTGGAAGAATTTTTTGTCTGATTTATACAGCCTAAAATAGCAGCCTCCTTCACGAATCTACCCCAGTGTTTCTTCTTCAGAGCATTTGCAAAATCAAGGCTTGAGAGGATATATAGAACATGCTTGATAATGGTGGTATAGCTAGTATTATAGTCACTGTGTTTTCTCTTATTTCAACCAGACCAAATCAACCAGACTATGATGGCAGACAGAATATAAAGAATATCACAATCCTTTTGAGAAGCCCAATACCACATTCTGATAATGTGCGCAATAGTCATGTGAGACTGAATCTGAATCTTGAAGATAGAACTGAAGTATGTCTAGACTTTCCAGACTTGAGAACAATGCACTAAAGCATGGTGGGTGGTTTCCATATTGTTACAGTAGGTACACTTTGAGGCAAGCTGAAATTTCTTGTTTTGCAAAACACCATCAGTAGGGATCCACTTGTGAAGTGCTCTCCACAAGAGAAATGAGCATTTCTTAGGGGTGACTGCATTCCAAGTCTTAGCATATAGGTTCGATATATTACCTTTCTGCCTGATATGGATCGTAGTGTTTTTTGCTGTTGTATTCCCCGTCTTTAGAGAGAGACCATAACATCTTGTCAGGCTTATCAGTTAGAGAGATTTCTTTAATTTTCTTTACCTCAGTTTTAGTCACCAGAGTTCTAATTCTGTCAAAATCCCAGCTGCCATTAATCCAAAATCTTTTAACAGCATCACTACTAACGTCCCAAAGAAGTCTTTAGTTAGTGTTGTCTCTAAATTGGTTGAATGGCTTTTCAGAACACCATCTGTCAAGCCAGAAGTTCATGTTACCATAACCATGCAAGCAGAAAATGTGTTCCTCGGACAGCTCTCTGACATTTATAATACAAACCCAAGTTTTAGATTTCTTGACAAGAGATATAGCTAGGATTGGGTCAATGTTATCCTTACAATAAATAGACGTCATGTATCTGGCCCAAAGAGAGTTTTTCAGCCTGAAATTAAACCAAAGCTTCGTCGAGTAAACAAGCTGAACATCCTTTAGCTTTCTTAGATAAGTCCACCTTTATTATAAGTCTTGCATAATTTGTCCCATCTTGACAAGTTTATGACCTGCTTGTTTTCCTTGTTTCCTCACAGAAATTTGTTGAAGAGAAGCTCCAGTCTGTTGATGACACTACTAGGCAGAACCGTGTGTTGAAGAAGATAAGTAGGAAAAGCAGTTAAAACCGACTGAATCAGTAGAAGGTGGCGAGCAAAGGAAAGGTCCAACTTGTCCCAGTCCTGGATTTTATTCCTGGTTTTATTTATCAAATCATCAAAGTTGGCTATCCTGGTGGAGATAGCAATAGTTGAACCTAGATATTTGATAGGCAGAGTTGTACGCTTGATGTTTAAGATGTTTTCAATTATAGAAGAATGTTGAGTCTTCATATTGTTAAAAATAATAACCTTTGATTTGGTTGTATTTATTTCCTGGTCTGAGACTTGTTGATAATGATCAAGGAATGTCTTGATAGTTTGCATAGAGTCAGACCCACCATTACTAAAAACCATGAAGTTGTCTGCAAATACAAGACATGAGATGTTCATGTCACTTCTGCTTTTAAACCCGATTTTAGAGTTGCCAAGAGAAATCTGTTTGATATTTCTGATGAGATACTCTTCAACCAAGATAAAGAGACTTGGAGAAAGCGGATCTCCTTGTCTCAGACCCTGTGTGTTGAGAAGGAACCCTTTCAATTCACCATTAATAAGGATGGAAGAATACACCTTGCTGATACAATTGCTAAGAAGCATAACCACATTAGTATTAAAGCCAAATAAGTAAAGGATCTTGAAGATAAACCTATGGTTGAGCTTGTCAAATGCCTTATTCATGTTAGTATTCATGATGACATTGCCTCCTTTGCATTTAGAATTTAGACTATAGCACATTTCCTGGGCAATAAGAATGATATCATGGATGCTTCTCCCCTTCACGAAAGCACCTTGCTCATCAGAAATCAGCAGATATTTTACTTTTTCAATTTTTATATAAGGAGAATTAAAATTTTTTCTTCTTTTTTTTAATAATACTTTAAAAAAATGTAAACCAACCAACTCATATTATCAAATTTTTTGGTTTTGTTAGCATGTTTTATAAACTATTGTTGTATGTTTTATAAACTATTGTTTGTATTCTTCAAAACTTCATTTTGGAGTTCATTGTCTCGATGCACCCATTTATCAACCTCTCATAGGCATATCCATCTCGATGAACGCTTTTAAAGTTTTTTTTTTCTGCATTTTACGCTCCTCTGTCTTTTCATTTATGAACAATATTTTAAAATATTTATTCCTCTCTTACTTACCATTTATCTACAATGGTTAATACTAGGGAAAACTCAAAACACAATAGAAAATGATCATACTCTTCCAAAAACATCGGTTTCAATCGTACTAACATAGTAAATTTTGAGTTGGTCCCGATGATCTCACAATACCTCCCTCGAGGTTCACGACATATTACTTTGACTTGAGACCATCCCTAACGATTCATGTGCATGGCCTTTTTATTGTCGTGCATGCAAACCCTTCCCCTTCCGCTAGTTCAAAGCATGTTATCTTTGAAAAAAATTATGTTTGACGAACGATGATGAAGACCAATATGAAGCTGACTTTGGTACACATAATACTAAACTCGATTGTTTAACTATTATTTATTTATGTGATCATTGCCTCTTCCAAACTGACTCTCAAGGTCAGTAAACATATGTGAAATGATCTCACCATCCTCCATTAGCTCCCCTCGTGTTGCTTTGAGCGTGGTTGTTGCCAATCTTGTTATCATGGTTCTTAGTCAATGCTCACTGGTGGAGAAGAACCCCCTCTATGTCACCGCCTGAACCATAATAATACCTCCTATACGATTTCTATTGATCGCACCATGTTGGTTATCTCATCTACCATTCATGCATCTCCTTTGCTATCTGGCACGTGTTCCTCTAGCATGTATGACCCAATCCGAGTAAAATGTCCCTCATGCACTATCTTATGCCCAATAACCAACCCATCCCTTGTAGAAGATGCTTTTAATCACTTCTTTATGCAGTCAGATTTGTCCAGGACCAAATCTAATGTCATGAAACTTTACCCAACCCTAATCTATCACTCCACCATTTCTCCAAGCCTACTCAACCCACCTCGTTTCCTTCCAAACATTTCATTTCAAAGACCCATTGGTTCCACCATCATCCATAATTTAACCTCATATTTCCCTCTAAACTTTTAAACCTTCATTATCCCCCTTTTAAGCCTTGGTATTACTTTGATAACCTCTTTCTCTCAACCCTTTACTGGTTGAAATAGTCAAGGCGGGATTCTGTATCGTTCAAGAGGAAGGCCTAAATACACCGCCAATATTGTCCTCCAAAATTGACGACCTGCCAACCCAATCCAAACCTCCTAAAGTTATGCAAGAATTGTTGTTTCTCCCCTTGAAATGGATCCACCATAACAGTTGGAAAAAGTTCAATCCCTGCATGTTGAAGATTGAGTCTTTCTTCTCCCACCTAAAGCTATCAAACAATGATAAAATGGATTAGACCAATTGTCTATTTAGATACTTTATTGGTGAGAAACTTACCTCATATTGATGAGTCCGAATTCGGAATGCTCCCCGGAAGGGCAGACCAATGTAAATCTCTCCGTAAACCGGACAGACACTAAGAACTTAAATCGGACAGGACTTTTGAACCGGACATATGACTTCGAACACTGTGAGCTTAAGGCTGTTCGAACTATGACTAAAGTACTAAAAAACCTAAACACTTTCTGACTAAGCTACCTGCCCATCTGCTTAAAACTCATGGGTCTTTAAACATAACCCGGGTCTATTAAACATGACCCGAAAGCCCATAAGGGCCCAAGTATCATACTATAAATACTCAACCACCAGCATTAACTATGGGTAAGAAAAATTAACTGCTGCCAAGCTGCTTAATTCTCTCTCCACCTTGAAACACCTTGAAACACCCTCACACCACCTTGAAACACCTTGAAACACCCTTACACCGCCTTAAAACTCTACTTAAAATTACTTGCCTACCCCAGGCTATTTTTATCCTCACCAAATTGGCGACCACAGTGGGAGGTGACGGTGCCTGAATCAAGTATTCAAAACCAATCAAAGAATTTCTGTCCGAATGAATCCGGATAATCCAGAGCTTCCACCAGCTTTGCTCGAAGTGGTGGAGGAGAACGATGAGTATACTGTCCAAGAGCGCGACAGGTTAAAACTTAAGATAGAAAGTTCTGAGGGCTGAAAAGGCCAAGATGGGCATGAAAGAGAAATCCAAAGCGTCAGCTGCTCATCACACTGACAACCCTCGAGAGCCTGAGGCTTCGAAAACTCATGTTAGCACCAAGAAGACACATGCCAGCTCTAAAAAGTCTCACCGGTCCAAGCCTGTGGAGAGTTCTGACTCGAGTTCAGAGTCTTCGGACAGCTTTTCGGACAGTGAGGGAAATGAAAAATCCTTGTCCTCTAGCAGTGATGAGGGTCGAACCAAGAAGAAACAAAAGCAAGTTAAGAAATATTCCAGAAAAAGAGATCACCATGGAAGAATGAAAAGGCATATTGGAAAAGGATCATCTCACAACCGGAGGCATGTAGATCGGATGCTGATGGATCCTTTTGCCTTCCATGATGAGCCAGGTATCTTTGCAACTCCTAATGAGGATACTGTGTTCAGTCGTGGAAGGAATTGGAGGCAATCTCCATTGTCTTCTAAAATTCTATCCGGGAACCTCCCCAAGAGGTTTGACAGCACGAAGATGGAGAAGTACGATGGCAGTACTGATCCGGACAATCATCTGGAGCAATTCAAGAACTTCATGATGAACTTTGATGATGATGATAAACTAATCTGTATGGCATTCTCCCAATCCTTCACGGGGAGTGCTCTGAAGTGGTACAACAGCCTGCCTCAGGGTTGTATCAGAGACAATGATACTTTTTGGGTGGCCTTTCGAAGGCAGTTTGTGGGGAGTAAGGAGCTGAAGGGTAATGGAGATACCATAATCCATTATGCCCAAGAGCCAAATAAGTCGTTAAAGGAGTACATAAGTCGTTTTGTGAACACAAAAAACGGGTTGGCTGATTGCTTCGAACAGGTGGCAATAGCATCCCTAAGACAAGGTTTGAACCCAGGCAACCTGGCTGATTCGGTGACCAGGAAGAAAGCCATGACCCGGGGAGGATTGCTAAACCAAGTTGGCAAGCAAATAAATGTTGATGAAACAAAAAAGACCAGGGTGCACAGACAGGTGAGATCCACCCCGGTGGCACCAACTCCAAATCAAAACCAATCCGGGAATAAAGCCAGAGAAACCGGACAGAGGCATGGTAGGGGAAAAGCTCAGTCTCAACTAGCTGCTCCTGCTCAAAGTCAACAGTCTAGAAACAAAAGAGGACCATGGGTCCAACCGGAGTGGTTTGCGGAACTCAAAGAAAGTGTGGCAACCATTTTCGATAAAACAAAAGATGAGGTACACTACCGGAGACCAGCAACCTTGCAGTCTCCCCGAGAGCATCGTAACAACTCCTTTTGCCAATACCACAATGATATTGGCCATACCACTGATGATTGCATAGCATTGAAACAAGAGGTACAAAACTTGATTGAAAGGGGAAAGTTGGGTGCATACGTTAAAAGAAGAGGAGGCAACAGGCCTGACAACACTCATCGGGCTGGTCCGGGTAATGCTGCCCCGGAGGGGGCTATGGTAATAGTTGAAAGGTTTGATGTGGAATATGAATACTTGGATCCTGATCCAACACGAAATAGAGTGGGTGCTATAGAGGAGCGTTCTAGATCGGTCTCCGAGCTCATTAAATTCTTCGAGTCACTGACAATTTTCGGAGGGGACACTATGACAGCTCCTACCACTTCTTCAAGAAAAAGGAGCATCTATAGGGGGGCAATGAGATAAAGCGAATTCTGGTAGATACTGGAAGCTCTGCTAATATCCTTTTCCTAGACACTTACAAGAAAATGAAAAATCCAGCTGTGATTCAAAATCCCGATGTGATCGGGGAGTTTGAAGAAGAAGTGTTGTTGGGCAGGGGCCCTTCAAGAAAATGGTTAGAATACTCTTCATTGTGGTGGATTGTCCCACCTGCTATAATTCTATTCTAGGGAGATCTAGGCTCTCTAGGATGCATGCAGTGGCTTCGACAGTCCATCAGTGTCTAAATTATGCTGTTCAGGGGCAGGTTGGGGTTGTCCGGAGCAGCCAAAAGGTTGCAAGAGAATGTTATGCCACTGCCTTGGCTCCACGAACGTTGGGGGCAGTCCGAATAAATGATCAATAGCAGTTTGAGGGCCTTTTTGGGGGTGAGGGTGAAATTGATGACCCCAGAGAGACCCCTGGAGTGTTGATTCCGATTGAGGAGGTTGAAACACACTGCTTGGAAGAAGGAAAAAGTGTCAAGATAGGGTCCAAAATGCCACCAATGCTGAAAGAAGGAATGTTGAAATTCTTGAAAGACCATCAGCATGTTTTTGCTCGGTGCAACGCTGATGTTACTGGAGTTCCATCAGAGGTGATTTCCCATCGCCTGTCTGTCCGGAGGGATGTGACACCAGTGGTACAAAAGAGAAGAGCTTTCTCAAAAGAAAAGGCTGATGTCATTGTACAGGAGGTTGACAGACTCACAAAGATGGGGCACATTAAAGAATCTCAGTACCCTTTGTGGACTGCCAATCCTGTCTTGGTGAAAAAGAAGAATGACAAATGGTGTATGTGCATTGACTTCACAGACCTCAATCGAGCTTGCCCAAGATAGATCAGTTAGTAGACTCTACTTCTGGGAACAAGCTTCTCTCCTTCATGGATGCCTTCTCCGGGTACAATCAGATTCAAGTAGATCCAAAAGATCAAGAGCATACCACGTTTGTCACTGATAGGGGTCTACATTGCTACAAGGTGATGCCTTTTGGCCTGAAAAATGCTGGGGCTACTTATCAAAGGTTAGTCAACAAGGCATTTACTGATCAAATTGGAAGAACTATGGAGGTTTACATTGACGATATGATGGTAAAAAGCGTGGATGAGCAGTTGCACTTGTCCGACCTCCAAGAGACTTTTGCCAACTTGGCCAAAGTAAATTTGAAGCTAAACCCTGAAAAGTGTGTGTTCGGAGTGCAGTCCGGGAAGTTCTTAGGGTATATCATAAGTGAGCATGGAATACAGCCCAACCCGGACCAACTCAATGCTTTGTTCCAAATGGAGCCTCCTCGAAACATTAAAGAAGTACAGCGATTAACGGGGAGATTGGCTGCCTTGAACAGATTCATCTCCAGGTCTTCGGACGGGTGTGCTCCTTTCTTTCAAACCTTGAAGGGTGCAAAGGGGTTTGAATGGACACCACAGTGTAATGAAGCGTTTAATGAAATCAAGAAACATCTTTCCTCTCCCAAGACTTTGTTCAAACCAGTTGATGGAGAGACTCTCTTTGTATATCTGGCTGTTTCAAGTTGTGCCATCAGTGCTGTGCTAGTAAGGGAGGTTGATGGGCATCCTCACCCAGTGTACTACATTAGCAAAAGCTTGATTGATGCTGAGAGGCGTTACTTGAAACTCGAAAAACTGGCATTGGCCTTGGTGATAGCTGCAAGAAAAATGAGGCCCTACTTCCAGGCTCATCCTATCGTTGTCCGGACTTCTTTCCCTTTAAAGAATGTCCTTCAAAAAGCATACATTTCGAGCAGAATGATAAAGTGGTCAGTAGAGTTGAGGGACTTCGACATAGACTTTGCTCCCCGAACAGCAGTAAAAGCTCAAGCTGTGGCTGACTTTCTGGTTGAATTCCATTCTGATAAGGATTCAGAACAACCTACTGATTCAAAAGACAAGAAAGTGTGGATTGTGCGAACAGACGGAGGATCCAGTACCATGGGATCTGGGGCAGGAATATGTCTCACTTCCCCATACGGGGACAACATGTTCCAAGCTATTTGTTTTGCTTTCAGGGCATCCAATAATGAGTCCGAATACGAAGCAGCTATAGCTGGGTTGAAATTGGCCTACATTTGTGGAGCTAAAAGGGTAAAGCTACTAAGTGATTCTCAGTTGCTAGTCCACCATGCCTTGGGCCTATCAGAAGCTAGAAAGGAACAGTTGGTCAAGTATTTACTCCTCCTGAAAAATGAGGCTTTGAAATTTAAAGCTGTTGTCTATGAGCACATCCCCCGGGCAGAAAATGAGCTAGCAGACTCACTAGCAACGATAGCATATACGGAGTCCTACCCCTGGATCCATGTGCTTGAAAGCCCTTCTATTCAACTCAATGAAGGTATAAAAGAGGAGGTCCTTGAAGTACAAGTGAATCGGCCTCAAGACTGGAGGTCTCCTCTTATACAATATCTGTCCGATGGCATCGTGCCCTTGGATAAATCACAAGCCAGAACGTTGAAACACAGGGCTCGTGGTTTCCTGATGTTAAGAGAAGTGTTGTACAAAAAATCCTATAGCAAACCTCTCCTACGTTGTTTAGGGGATCATGAATCACAGACAGTTCTCTCCGAATTGCATGATGGTGAGGGATCAGCCCATTGTGGATTTAGAGCTTTAACAAGAAGAGTGATACTCTCCGGATACTATTGGCCATCAATTATGAAAGATGCTAAGGAGCTGGTAAGAAGGTGTGACCCATGCCAGAGGTACAGCAATGAAATTCATGTACCAGCCATTCCTTTGGAATCAATTTCTGAGCCCATCCCTTTTGCTCGATGGGGATTGGACTTAGTTGGGCCTCTCCCTGTGGCGTCCAGAGGGCGTAAAACCATAATTGTAGCCATTGACTACTTCTCGAAGTGGATAGAAGCAGCCCCCTTGGCAGGGACAACCTCAAAAGGTGTCATAAAATTCATTATATCCAACATATGTTGCAGATTTGGTGTCCCCCAGAAAATAACAACAGACAATGTGCCACAGTTTGACAATAGAGAGATGGAAAGCTTATGTACCTCAAGAGGTATTCAGCACTGCTTTTCTTCACCTTTCCACCCACAAGCCAATGGGCAAGTTGAAGTGGCTAATAGAACAATACTGTCCGGTTTAAAGAAAAATTTGGAAGGGGCTGCTGGAAAATGGCATAGTTATCTACAAGAAGTCTTGTGGGCCTACCGGACAACACCTGGGGCTGCAACACAAGAATCCCCTTTTGCCTTGGTCTATGGAATGGATGGAGTAGCTCCCATAGAGAAGACACTCCCCTCCTTTCGTGTTCATAACTTCTCCGGACATGCTAATGAGATGGCAGTTAGAAATCAGCTTGATTTGATCGAAGAAAGACGGGTGAAAGCTCATCTTAGAATGGCACACTATCAGGGCTTGATGAGAAGCAGGTTTGCTTCTAAAGTTAAAAGAAGAGATTTTCAACCAGGAGATAAAGTATTAAGGAAAGTTTTCTTGCATACTAAGGAAAAGCTCTTCGGAAAACTGGCCCCAACTTGGGAGGGTCCGTATACTGTGGTTGAAAGAATCAAGCCTGGGACATATTGGTTGGAAGACAAAGATGGTAGGGTTTTAACTCACCCTTGGAATATTGAACACCTTCGAATGTACTTGGAATAACACTTGTGTAAATATTTACTTGTTTAAACATCCATGTAAATATTTGGGGGCATACCTTTCCCTCTTCGGTCGTACGCCGAGCTTTCAATAAAACTTGGTGCCTTCTTCAGAATTCTCTAAGTATTTTCAAAATTTTGTCTCTTATCATACTACCCGGGTTAAAAAGTCTAAGGGCTATTTAAATTCTAGCCGGAGAGTCTTGATACTCTCACAATACAATAAAACTACTTAAACTCCAGCTATTTAAGCAAATAATAAAAGAAGAGGATGGTTGAGCAAAATAAAATATTCATTCAACAACTTAAAACTGCCTTGGCCTTCCAAGGACTTTTTGAACAAGTTTGGGCACAGTACAAAAATCTGTCCGAATAATACGGACAACATCACAAAAAGAGTGCCTTGGCCTTCCAAGGACTTTAGTTCGAATAAAAGATAAACAAAATAAATTATAAGTTAAGGTTGAGCCTTTGAAGACGGCTCACCCTCATTTGCTTTCTTGCCCTTGATGTCGCTTTTCTCGTCGACTATCTTCTTACCCTTGGGGTCAATCTCTTCCTCACCTGGGCTCTCTCCGGTTTCCTCTTCATCACCGGACGAAGACTCACCGGAGTACCCCTCATCAACCATAGTCCAGTATGGGAGATCATCATCATCCACATAGCGCCATAATTCCCCTAGTCTCCTCTTCGGGAATTTCTCGTGAAACAGGAGGACCATATCAGACTTCACCTTTTGGATCATTAGCTCCTCGCTTTGGATCATCTCCCTGGCATAGGCGTTGATCTTGGCCTTGATCATGGCCTCTTGATCCCGCACCAAAGAAGCTTTCTCTTCAGCAGCCTGAGTCACTGCATTCTCTAAAGCAATTTTGTCAGTGGTCAGGTTGGTGACGAGCTTCTCCTTTGCTGCAGTTTCTCCCTTTGATATTGTCAGGTCCTTCTCCAGTCCGGACAGCTTAGCCCGGAGATCTTTTACGGTCTCTTCCACGGAAGCAACTTTTGTGTTGTTTTCATCTTGATTCTTCTTTAGCTCATCATTTGCCTCCTTGAGCAAATCAACCTTATTGGCAGCAGTCCGGAGGTCCTCGGACAGTTTTTCCTTCTCCGACTTGAGGTCTTTGATGGTGTCTGCCTGACTTCGGACTTGCCTTTCCAAAGTAATTATTGGCTGCACGTTGCTAAGGATAGAATGGGCTATAACATCCCTCTCACTGGAAACCATAAAAGTCTTACCGTTGAAATTAACTGTGTTGGAGCTGCTTGGAGGGACATAGGGCCCTGCGAACTCGTCTCTGGGCAGCCCAAGAAAATATTCACCAAGTCCACCCAGACCGGTGATGTCCATTTCATCTAAGTTAAGCTCTCCCCCCTCAACTTCATCTGTATGGAACTCCCTTGGGATCTCTTCTTGCAAGTCCCTTGGGATCTCTTCAGCCAATGTTGGGTCAGTAGGAAAAGAAGGCTCCGGGTCCCGGAGAGCAACCTCATCTCCTTGGGAAGTCTTCTTCTTCTTGGCCTCCCTATCAGCACTCTCACTTGTTTGCTTGCGAGTCCTCTTAGAAGCCCTTGAGGGCTTAGGGAGGTTCACTTCCTGCTTCTCGCTCTCCTGTTCCACCACTTGTAAAAGGGCTGCATCAATTTGAACCTGTGCCAGTCCTTCTGTGTCTGTTGGGGCCTCCTTCTCATTGTCACCTGCCACCCTCTTGCCTTTCTTCTTCTTGCCCTTCATTTTACTTGGGGCTTTGGCCCGGGCAGGCAGGAAGAGAGTCCCATCCAGTTCATGAGACATTCTCAGCACGATGTCTTCATCAGGTTGGGTGGAGAACTCCTCCCAAGTTAGGTCTCTTCGACCTGTGGTGTTCCACAAGTGAGACCTTGCTAAGTTCCCAGGAGTGAAGGCTTTATGGAACCGGTTCTCCCAGTTCTCTGCGGCCCAAGCGTTGATTTTGCCACAGGTGACCTGTCCGGCCTTCAGGTAGTCCCCGAACTCCTTTGGCAGCTCTGATAAAACAAAAGAGAAACTAATTAGCATAAACTTAAAGAAAAGAGAGATTCGAACAGAAGCTTAAAGTAAAAACTTACGATCGCTCCTCCATCTACTCCGAAGAAGGCTTGGATTCTCCCCGGCCTTGATTTTCTTGTCATTTTCCCATGAGCCACTAACAAACAAGAATTGGCTCCTCCATTTACTCTCCGATTCCAGGAGATCATCAACGGCTTTAAGGTCATTCCCCATGTTGAAATGATAGAAGGGGAACTGATGATGTTTACACAAGCTGGCCACAGCTGCAAACTCTTCCATAGGAAGAGGGATTCCAGATAACCTAGACGCCATAATACATGACATCAAGGTGAACCAACCGTTGGGGCTTAGCTATGTCGGGCAGAGCTTGACCAAGTGAAAATAACGCACTATCTCCAGGTCCAGTGGGAACCTGAGTCCCCAGTTGAATAGCTCCGTGAAGAAGACTATCTCATTCCTTTTGCAGTCCATCGGGGTCTCTGGATCGATGGGAATTCGTATCTTTACATTCTCAGGAATCCCCGACTTAGTACGCAATCGACCCAGATCTGAAGTATGGATGAACGCATACTTGGTCGTTAGCAAAGCTGAAAGATACTTGAGCTCGACTTTATGAAAGCATGGCCCTACTCTCCCTTCAAGGCTCTCCGGCAGGTCCGGGTGCCTCAGATATAAGTCCTCTTTGCCCTTCTTGGCAACAACAGTAGTAATATCAGCCTGTCCGGAAGACTCGGACTCAAATCTAACCTCCTCAGTGGAATCCTCCATCCTCTCCTCCATAATTGTTGGGGGAGCTTCTGTAGAAGTAGTCCGGGGAGGATTGAGGCTTGGCATAGCTGATCCTCCGGACCGTTGGCTGTCCGTATTTACTCGACTTCTCACCTCAATTTGAGTTTCTGAGGTAGAAGATTCCTTGGGGGGTAGTGGGCTGCTGGCCTCTAGTCCTGACAGCCTCTCCCGGGGAGCCCTTATAGTTGCCCCAGACCCTGATTCACTATCTTTCGCCCCCGATTTCGAGGGTGTGTTTTTAGAAGAAATCCCTTTGACCAACCGACTTGGCCTTTTCATGATTAACTTATCCGGGGAATGGTCAGAGCCAGACCCCATAGCAATTAAAGAAGATTTTTTCCTAACACTTGTGACAGTAACTCCCGGTTCAACAGCAGGGATCGACTCCTGAACTGAGGAGCCAGATACTATGGGGGAGAGCGTTGATTGAAAGAGTTTTTTAGGTTTTGTACCTTTGGAAGAAGATGAACCTCTATCAGATTCTGCGACAGAAGAGGCTGGTTTCTCAATAGGCGACGATGGTAGCCCTGCAGCAAGTCGTTTTTCCTTCTCAACTATTTGAGCTTTCTCCAATTCCGAGAGGTTAAGCCAGCCGCCCTTGATCAGTGCTGTTCTTGCTGTAAACATAAACAGCCAAGGAAGTTTTGAAGTTCTAGAGAGATAAAGCTCTGAGTAAAATTGCAGAGTGAAATTTGAAAGAGATAATGAGACAGTGAAAAGTGAATTAGAATTTATAGTAAATGTGAAAAAAGGAGTTGATTCCTAGGAGAATCCGAAAAGTTGGGCAATGATTAAAAGACGGCGCTGATGTCATTAATGGCATTTAAAAGAGGTAACTTGTTCGAGAAAGTGGTGCGAAGTTCAAGGTGAAAAAACGGCTCAAATGACCAATCAGAGAGTGACACGTGTCCCATTAACTCTGGTAAGAACCGTTTGGAATTCGTAACGTTCGGTCTGTCCCGGTTTGTCCCCAACTCTCTTCGAATTGAAAACCACTTCCTAAATCGGACTGTTTTTCAGTTCTTTGACAAGGACGCTTGTTCAAACACCTAAAAAGGGGGCTCCTGATGAGTCCGAATTCGGAATGCTCCCCGGAAGGGCAGACCAATGTAAATCTCTCCGTAAACCGGACAGACACTAAGAACTTAAATCGGACAGGACTTTTGAACCGGACAGATGACTTCGAACACTGTGAGCTTAAGGCTGTTCGAACTATGACTAAAGTACTAAAAAACCTAAACACTTTCTGACTAAGCTACCTGCCCATCTGCTTAAAACTCATGGGTCTTTAAACATGACCCGGGTCCATTAAACATGACCCGAAAGCCCATAAGGGCCCAAGTATCATACTATAAATACCCAACCACCAACATTAACTATGGGTAAGAAAAATTAACTGCTGCCAAGCTGCTTAATTCTCTCTCCACCTTGAAACACCTTGAAACACCCTCACACCGCCTTAAAACTCCACTTGAAATTACTTGCCTACCCCCAGGCTATTTTTATCCTCACCACATATCATGTTAAATTCATAATTGATAGAATTTGGGGCATACATAAGCTTTAATAGTGCAAAGCCACAACACTTGTTCACTTAAGCTTTCCGTCAATGCTAACACTACCATGATGCTTAAGTTGGTGCCTTGGTGTTTTAGTAGTAACCTCATCATACTCAAGATATAGGAGCCAGTGGCTTCTACTTCCAAAGATCCCCTGAATTTGATTCATTTATGGGTGAAATTCTATATGCTACCTCATGCTCTTTGATCTAAAAGAGGTCTTACTATTATGGGTAGCTACTTGGTCACTCGCATATATGTCGTCACTCATACCGCGAATTATGTATGCATGAAATTTTCTAGATTTTACATTATGATGAATGTAACTGCTAATTTTCCATATGTTTTATGGATCAAATGTATGGAAAAGCTCACCACCCTCTGTATCAAATCCCATATTTGTAGTAAATGCTCCATATTTGGTCACACGGTCTCTAACTGTGCCACATCAGCTTCATCTTCTCACTCGAACAACACCATAAAAGCCCCTCGTCGACCAAAAAATGATATGATGGTTGATGGGAACGGAAACCACGATCACGATTAGTCTAGTGATAATGATCCCTCTCTTCCTAACTACGACTTCCTGGTTTGAAGCATTGAAGATGATGGAGATGATAACCACTCTACGAGCTTCGAGATCATGATAAACTATGATGATAACACTTCCTAAGAAATTATCTTTAATCTACCATCCTCGGAAAAATAACATTGAGGTAATATATCCTTGCTCGGGTATCCCTGGACTTAATTATTACTGATCCGGTCAACTTAGAACAACTGGAGGATAACATAATCCTCTATTAGTAATTATTATGAGTTTTCCTCTTCATTCCTCAATGATAATCTATCATTGGACTTTGCATGGTCTGCATGACCCCATGTGTCAAAAGGATGTGTCTCATTATGTTTTCTTGAACCATATCATCTTAATTTATTTACTTGAAACCAAAGTAATATAAGATAAAATTGATAGTATTATGGACATAACACTTTTTTTAAATATTATAAGTCTAATAATGGTTATCACCCTATAGGAAGAATTTGTATTGTTGGAATCCAAGTGTGTTTAGGGTCTCTTTTGATTTTATAGCCCCACAAATTATAGATAGTTTAATTTGTTATATCTCTTAGAAATCCAATTTCTCAATGTTTGGATTTTACGGTTTCAGCGAACCATCTAATTGCATTCCCTTAGGCATAATATCAACACCATATTTTTCCGTTACTAAGGCAACCCTTGGTTTTCTCTTGTTGATTTCAATGAAATCCGTGAACTTGAGGATTGAATTGATAACTCGTAAAATGTTGTTATCAAAGTTAACTAAGTTACTTTTGTTTTATGGGGTTTCAATTTTCTTGATGCAACAAACAAATTGATAACCTTATTTTCTTATTCCTTAACTTCGTATCTCATTACCAGTAACCCAGCATCTTCAATCACACCCTCGTCACTTTATTGCTTCGTACGCCTAGATAAAAAACCTTTTAGGTTTTTTAGCATGTAGCAATCCCATTACGACTACACTTCTATATTTCACAATAGTTGGTCCCTCCCTACTAATGGCCCGATCATGGTACTTATCTTCATGAAGTTAAATTTCATCCACAAACCTATCTCTTACCTTAACAAAATAGAATTCAATAACATCTATGACCGAGTGAAGAATGCTCGTATTCACCAAAGCCCAACATGTATTTGCCATGTCATCCATTTATTTAGTGTTGTATGTACAAAGAACCCTACAACCTGCCCCGGGCTCTCTAGAATTTTTGAACTCATCCCTTCAAATCTTAGCCAAGTTGATAAAACCAACATGATCCATCCTATCAATGACAATGAGATTAAGGCTACCCTTTTCAACATCGATGGTAATAAGGCACCATTACCAGATGGGTTTAGTGCCAATATTTTCAAATCCTCTTGGGCAACCATTAGTCGAGACTTCACCAAAGATGTGCACAACTTCTTTCACCAAAGCTATCATCTCTCTTATTCTCTAGATGGATAACCCTATATTTCTCTTTATTTTCAGGCCAATTATGTGATGTAATATCATCTACAAGGTTATCTCAAAGATACTCACAAATAAAACTAAGGGAGCCCGCCCCTCCCTCATTGACCATTTGCAATCGACATTCATCTAAGATTGTAGTATTTTTGATAATATCCTTCTCTCCCAAAAGCTACGCAATGGGTATCATACTAATCGGAAAGGTCTACGTGCAGCCTTTAAGATTTATCTTATAACATATTTTGGAAATGTTTGATGTTGTTTTTTCTTGGGAATTCTCTTTGTCATGGAACTTCCCTATCGTATGATTGGTTACATCATTTAATAGCTTTCCACCACCTCGTATTTGATCAACATTGATGGTAATTCCTTCAGCTCTTTATGTGGGAAATATAGATTAGACAAATGGACCCTATATTTTTTTTCTTCATCTTCTCATGCAAGTTCTCATAAGTACCCTTAGAGAGAAAAGTCAACACCCTATCTTTGGCTTCCATTAAAAATGTCACAAGCTTAAAATCATGAACCTTTTATTTGGAGATGACTTAATGGTTTTCTTCCGAGCTAATACAATTTATGTCGATCTTTTAAATGAAGGCATCGAGGAGTTTTACTATATTTACGGTATCCACCTCAACCACTCTAAATTCATATATATCATTATGGTATCCCTCACAAAATCCGTTATTTAATAGTTACCACTGTTGGTGTTAAAGAGAGAACTATCCACATGCGATAACTTGGTAGGATTCAGCTTATCAAAGTTGGAATAAAGCGGTCGTCCGTAAGCATTTCTAATCCATCTCGAGTGGTACTTCTAGATCATTATGGAATAATTTGGTCAGTAATATAAAAGTGAAAGATAAAATCCTTTGGAATCTCCCCACTGGTTTCGCCCTTAGCTGGGGATTGATGAATATCAACCTTAGAGACACCGCTGCTAAGCTTTAAAAAGTTAACGTAGGGACGACACCTTTACTTCCCTCTATTTGACCTTTATCTTTTTTCAGTAATTATCTTGTGGATCCATGTGGTCAAAGTATCATTGGTTATGCTAGACTTCACAGCAACAACAAAGTTCCTGAGATGATCTCTAATTGCACATGAAATTGGCCCAATCAAATCTGTTTGGGTAAAAGATCTCATTAAAGCTCGAAACTGGTAACATTATTAGTCTTCTCTTCTAGATCCCAAATCAGAATTAAAATTTCACCATTATTAGCATACATCATATCATCAGGCTCTCGGGGCCCAAGTTCATTAGGACAATCTTATGTAGAACGCGTATAATATTCTCAAACATTTTTTTTATCGTATGGCTAACTATACTTGGGAATCTTACTATCATAGACAAGTTACTCGCGTAAGGTTACAATAACATTTAATGATAGATTTCTATTATTTTCAGTTGGTTTTGGAAGCTTTCTCCATAAAGATTTCCCTCCCATCTGCACCCTCTTATTAGCCCAACTAGCTACACAATATTAACACTTGGTCAGTTTATTTTACTGCCCTTGGACGTCTTTGGCGTGTTGCTTTGTACGCGGTGGTCTACCACATTTTAGAATATAAAAATGCTAGGATTTTCACCAACACCATTTCATGAGGCTCAATGTTAACCTATCATGTTCTCTCAGACCTTTGCTACAGATTTCACGGTACAAAGATCCATTGGCGAAGCTAGACTATGACTAAATTACTTATTTTATTTCTTGCAAGTATTCTCTTGGATGTTTTTTTGGTCTAATATTTCACTCTTATTGGAGAGTGTACCTCAATATTTTGGATTCTTTCTAGTATTATACGTTTTGTTTTATCTTATTTTGTTCATCCTTAGGGGCATGCCCCCATTTATTCTTATAATTGCACTTTGGCTTTTATTTTTATGGGTAATACCCGGATGCACTTACAAACAACAAATTTGCATTTAATATACTTATTCTCATACAAAAAATGTTATAATTTTGTTTTGACATTTGTTGTCAACTTTGGACGGTGATAGATTCATTTTTAAAGCTTGATTATACCATTTGATGTTAAGAGTATGAATCTTCATTTTATACAATAAATCTCCTTCATATCTATAATATATCAGTTTAATCTTCAATGACAAAGTTAAAATACATCTTTTTTATACATTATGAATTTTTTCAACTTTTCACCATATTTTAAGACATCAAGATCCCACCTCATTCTTGGACGATGAATAATTGCAATGCATAACTCTTATATTTTGAAAAACAACTTAGCTTTGTTTTTTTGGGATTTGAATTAACTAGATAAAACGAACCATTATAATATATTATATTAACAATATAGTAACCTTTATTATATAATTATAGTAACCTTTATTATTTTAAGACAATAAACAATAAACTAACTCTTCGAGGTCTGAAAAGAGTCGGTCAAATATTATATAATTATAATTTTAGCCAAGTGTTGGTATAAGAAAGAGTTTTCGAGAGGCTATTCACTTTGAGAGCTATAATGGAGACTCCAGATCCAAAACGGCAACGTAGCGAGGAAACCCCAGAAGATGTAACTACCCGTTTACCAGATCATATGGTTGAGCATGTTTTGGGTTTCTTTCCTACCACCAAAGAGTCCATCAGAACGAGCGTCTTATCAAAGAGATGGAAATCCCTTTGGAGTTCTGCCCCCGTACTCTCCTTCTCCAACCTTATTGGAAACCCTCATCCAGTAGATGACTTCACCTCTTCTCTCGACAAAACTCTAAGTAAGTGTAACTCTCATGCTGAACTCCAAGCTTTTAACCTTGAACTTGACTTGAGCTTGATAGAAGAATCCAAGTGTCCCATAGACCAATTTCTTCGGTTAGCATACGAATACTCCAAACAGAAATACATGTCTCAAATTGATAGGTGGGTTCGCCACGCAATTTTGCGGCGTGTCAAGGAACTTTCTCTAGTGTTTTACAAAAGACCATACGAGGTGACTTCTAGTTCTTATCTATTCAACCATTCAAGGTTGACAAAACTGAATTTAAGTGGATGTACTTTCGAGTCTAATGCACGGATTTCGTGGCCATCGCTTAAGGCTTTATTCCTGGATCATGGTTCTATGTATGAGGACCTATTTGCAGCAATTCTATCTGGTTGCCCTGTTCTCGAGTATTTCACCTTAAAGTCTTACCACTTTTTTAGAGGTGTTTATAGGCTTAGCTCTGTCACTTTGAGAGATCTAGATTTAGATGTTACCACTGCTCTACCTGTTGTAGTAGAGGTTCGTGCTCCAAATCTCAAGAACATGACCATTAAAAGGATGCACAAATGGATAAAGCTTAACATAATTGATGTGTCTTCCCTGTTACGAATCAGACTTGGTTTTCTTGGTGTTAGTGTTTGCACTTCTATCAACCTAAACTCGATAAACGAAGTTCTTCGAAAGCTAGATTGTGTTGAGCAATTTACCTTTGATCTGACACAGGAGATTCAGGTATTTCTCCCACTTTACTCCTGTAGTATCATTCTCTCTTACTCATTTTTGCTCACCTCATATAATTTGCCTAATTTTGTTTTGGTTTCTTGATTATATTTGTATCAAGGTTTTGTCCACAAGTAAAGCTAACGGGATAGTGTTGAAGAATTGCAAAGACTTAAATGTAAACATGGCCCTCTCCGATACTTTGCTTTATGAGTTACTAAACTTGCTCAAAACTTCACCTAATCTAAAGAGACTGAAAGTTAAACTGCATTCCAGGACTCGTGGTCAGGTTGGTTCATACTGTGCCCTTTGGTGCTTTTATTTTGATTTTGTGGCGTGTACGATGTATCTTTTTATAATTTGAGAAATTATATGAAATGATTCTTTGGCGTCGTACTATTTCTTTATATGTTTTATTTCCGTTGAAAATATAGTTGATCAAGTTCCGTGGTGTTGTAGGAATATGCACATATCGAATTACCAATCTTGATCAGACAATTTCGTTCTTTAGTTATATGATTGTTTTGAACTTTCTAAATGCAAGGGTGAAGAGGAATGGAAGCCACAGCAGAGTAGTTTGAGCTATTTGATCTCACATCTGACAATGATTGAGGTTTTTTGCGACCAATCATCTGAGTTGAAGTCAAAACCTCTACTCAGCCTCGTAAAATTTATGCTTGGAAATACCATGGTGCTAGAAAAGCTGTGTGTCACTACGGACAAGAATTGCGACGATCAATCAATTGAGGGTAGGAAAGAAAAGGATTTTCCCGTGGTGGAGGTGCCGCATCTTATTTTGAGTCACAAAAAGGCCTCACCGAATACCATAGTTCAATTTCGAGAAGTGTCTGACTGAAACTACTATAACTCTTTGTTACCATAAATAGCTTTGAGTTTTAGTATCTCTTTTTGTCCAACTTGGGTTGTAAGATGTTAAACTATCCTCATGAAGGCGCTTTTTGTTATTACCACTGTCGAAACACGAGGATGATAGTCTTATCCTCCAGGATAAGATAAGAAATTTTCTTCGTAAACAATATCAGGTTTAAATTTTTCAACTCTTTCAGAAGCATAATGTGTAATAGTTAAATTTTCGATCACGCACCTGAACAATAATCTAATATAATATTTCTTCTATATTCTAAAATAATAGTTAATATTTAAATGTACTGTTCTTTTATATTTTCTAAAACTCCCAATCGCCGTTTATAATTTTGAATGGCTAACCCATGGCAAAGCTTGTACTTTCCAAATTATGTTTACCGTTTAGTTGGAATCCGATGTATTGTTCTCTAAGTTTATTTTTGAGTATTTTCGTGTTGGCTATCGGCTTTGGTTTGGTTAAAATGTTTTAAGCTTTTATTAATTAATTTTAATATTTTGAATTTTTAAGCAACGAGCTTATTGGAAGTATTGAGTCTTATATATTTCATTTTCTTATTAAGTATGATATTGGGAGTACGAGTATTATATGTTTTGGATCCAAAGATCTGTATAAGTTTGGTTTTGATCCATTTATAAAAAACTAAGATTAGTTGATATATGTTCTTACTTAGATACCATTAATCATTCTCATGTCTAATGATAAGGGATTTTGGTCCTACTTAATTTTCCACTAACTTATTTCTATGATTTGAGTTTATAGGAAACGAGCTTGTATATATTTTAGTATTTGAATAAAGTTTTTTTTTATAAATTTGTTTTAGTTTTGACGACTTAACATATTTTACATTATTTTTAATATTTTGTTTTGGAAACGAACTTAGAGGTTTTAGCCTCTAACTTGGTTCCAAAAGTAAGAGGATTAGTTTAACGAATTTACAGTTTTTTTGTTATGGCATAAAGGGTTCATTTGGTAAAATGCACAAGAGTTTAAAGTAAATTAATATAAAAATAATGTTAGTTATATGTTTAAAATAACCGATATAGGTCAGCTCAGAATTCAGGGCCGAAGAATTGAGTAGTCGAGACTTAAGGATTGTAACTTTTGAATCTCTAAATGGTTGGAGCTCAACAGAGACTTAGGTGGAAAGATGTCTATTGGAATCTAAAGGAAGAGTTGTTCCGAGATTATTGAGATTATTGATAAGTAATTATTATAACTGATAATGCAATATCATTATATGTTAGACCTAGGTGTAAAGACTTATGTTGAAGAGACTTCTGAAAAATATTTTATATTTCTCACTGGAGCGCTCATTCACTATTATATTGAAAAATCTAGATTGATAAATTATTCTCAACCACTAATAAAGTTATTTTTTTATTCGAGCATGCGTGTAGAATGAAGAAGGTATTAATTGAGATATTTTTTTATTTATATATCATTGATCATTTCCATATCTAACTGATATGAGGATTTTGGTTGTACTCAACAAATCTTCATCTTAATAATGCAGATTTTAGCCTTTTCTCAGTTGACTTACATCCATTTACTCTAATCTTGTCGTGTCAATGTTCACCGTCTTTATCAGATTACATTTTAACCGGTCTATTTGCTCACTCTTATCATACCACACTAAATGTTACTTAGCGCGACTCAAGTCACATCGTATTTATACATAGAGCCACATGCACTCCAAACTAGGTCATTGCAGTGACCTATAGAGCAGATCATTCACCTTGAGCATAGTTGTTAGTTCGTCATGTTTGACATCCGAGAATTTCATCCACATAGCGCATCACCTTTCGTCTAGGCTTAAAGCTCTGATATCATTTGTAGGAAATATGGACACATCATATTCCGCTTTTGTATATAAGTATAAACAACCCGATCTTCACACTAGTATGATATTGTATGCTTTGGACCCGAATACCGCACAAGTTTGGTTTAGATACCATTGATCATTCTCATGTCTAAATGATAAGGGACTTTGGCCCTACTTAATTTTCTACGAAGTTATTTCTATTATTTGAATTTATAGGGAACAAGCTTGTATATATTTTGGTATTTGAATAAAGTTTCATTTAAAAAAAAATTGTTTTAGTTTTGACGACTTAGCAGATTTTACATTATTTTTAATATTTTGTTTTGGAAACGAACTTAGAGGTTTTAACCTCTAACTTGGTTCCAAAAACAACAGGACTCGTTTAACAAATTTATACTTTTTTGTTATGTCACAAAGGGTTCATTTGGTAAAATATACGAGACTTTAAAGTAAATTCATATAAAAATAATGTTAGGTATATGTTTAAAATAACCGATGCAGGTCAGCTGAGAATTCAGGGCCGAAGAATTGAGTAGTCGAGACTCAAGGATTGTAGCTTTCGAATCTCTAACTGGTTGGAGCTCAACAGGGACCTAGGTGAAGAGATGTCTATTGAATATAAAGGAAGAGTTGTTCCGAGATTATTGATAAGTAATTATTATAATTGAAAGTGCAATATCATTAAATGTTAGACCTAGGTGTAAAGATTTATGTGAAGAGACTTGTGAAGAATTTTATGTTTCTGAATGAAACTCATTCACTATTATATTAAAAAATCTGGATTGATAAATTATTCTCAACCATTGATCAAGTTACCTTTGATTCAAGCATGTGTGTAGAATAAACAAGGTATTATAAGGAATAACAGTTGCACGTGTCAGTGTTAATGGTTCCATTACCCTCCACAATGTACAACCATACGAATGTGAGGCTTACAACAATTTTTTTGTTTGACTTTTCAAGAGAACGAGTTATAAATTTCTGTTGTGAGTATGGGAGATCATTTTACTTATTATTGGTTCTATAAATGTTTGAAAAAATATATGAAGTTTCTCTAGCGAGCATGAGTGGGAGTAAAATTTCTAGAGAGAGATATCAAGAGCTTCTCCGGTTTTAAAGAGAGAAGTAAGGTAAAAGATAAACACTGAGAGAAACAGTGAGATCCAGAGTACCTTCTGTAAGTCGAGGATGATTTGTAACCGAAGACGAGTATTTGTGTTAGTTGTGTTTGAAAGATTTTATTTTTAATATTTTTTTATATAATATAGTTAATCTTTGACAATACCAGAGGGAGGGCAAAATATCAACCTTCTCGTAGCATGCTCACCCCTAGCAACGAGAGATCTTGTAGACACTTCTATGTGTACCATAACGACTGTGGTATCATAATTAAAGGCTGTTAAAGTTAAGAGACAAGATTCAGATATTGATTGATAATGGTGAGCTCATTCAGTTCATCAAGCATAAGGAATGGAAATGACATGAAAATAAAAATAATTAAGAGTCGGTAGATGAGCAATCGTAAAAAAAGGAGATGACACGATGAATGAATAATGAATTCGTACTATTGCTGGTGGAGATAAGATGTCGGGGCCGAAACCCAACTCCAGGAAAAACACAAGAAAGATTTAGAGGTAGAATTGGTGGACGAGTAATCATGCCACAATTACAAGAAATCACTAGCCGACTTGACTTTTAATGATGATGAGTTGAGTGATATTGTCACTTCTCACGAGGACATCCTAATAATTAACTTAAAAATAGTCAGATAATGGTTTCGTGTGTTCTGGTCATCAATGGAAACTCGACTAACATTATTTTCAAAGCCATTTATGAAAAAATGGTTTATGTACCACATTACAAACCGAATGATAGACAGTTGGTCGACTACGATGGAAAATCTTCTAGATCTGTTTCCAAAGTTAAACTTCATGAACTATGGGATATGGTAGTGCCTAGAAGATTGCAAAAGTGGTTTTTATGATTGTCAATACCTACAACTTGTATAATACAATCGTGAGTAGACCTTGGTTTCACATAATTGAGGCAAAGACTTCCAAGATGGATACCTTGTTGGAAACCTAGTAAGGATAATTAGAAGTTGTTAAAGATTTTCCAGAAATTGTTATGTGATCTTCTTAGATCCTATAAAGCTAGCTCAATAGAAATTAACAAACCCGGAAAGGTTTCGTCGCCCTGACAAGGTCGATCAGCTCACAACCGAGGTCACCGATCCAAGGTAAACGGTTCAATGTGATTATCTTTTGGGTGACGTGGTTGAAGAAATAATAATAAGGAGTAAGTCGTTAAAATGAGGATTCAATTCCATCATAGTATTAAACACAAGTTGATAGAGCTACTGGGAAGTAATTTGGATGTTTTCGCGTGGAGTGCTAATAATATCGACGAAGTTAGCTCGACCATCATCTATCACAAGCTATAAATTTATAAGAGGTTGAGATTGGTTAAAAAAATAAAGGGTTATATCTTCCAAGAAGGTTTAGGTCATTGGCAAAGAGGTAGAGAAGCTGCTCAGACTTGGCCACATTCAAGAATCCATATACCCAACTTAGTTGGCCGATCGTTCATTGATTAGAAATAGGAATGGGTAGTGGAATATGTACGTAGATTTTACCAAAATCAATAAATCATGTATGCAATAAGTATTTCTTGTGCCTCAGATCGATCAACTACTATACACTTTTACGGGAAAAAAAATTCCTATCGTTTATGGACGCATACTCAAAATATAACCAGATTTGAATATATCACAATGACAAGGAACATGCCGTTTTTTCAGAAAAATAAAGATTTGTATTACTATAAAGATATGCAATTTATTTTTAAAAATACAGGTTGACCTAGCAAAGGCTCGTTAACCCGATCTTTGAAAAGAAATTGGGAAAGAACATGGAGGCTTACATCGATGATATGATCGTAAAAAGTAACAGCATGGGTCGTTCACTAGAAGTTTTATCTGACATATTCGATACCTTATGAAAGTTTAATATCAAGCTAAATCCTTTGAAATTCTCATTTGGAGTCCGTGAAGGCATGTTTCTAGGGTACATCGTCAATTAAAACATAATCAAAACCGACACCGAGCAACTAAAACAGTTTTAACAATGAAACCACCATAAAATATTGAACAAGTCTAGAGATTCACGTGTTATCTAGCAACATTATGAGGGTTTGTATCCAAAGGTTCTGATTGGAGCCATCCTTTCTTAAAGGATCCAAGAAATTCATTTGGACTAAAGAGTGCGACAAGACTATCTAAACTTTAAAAGAATATATTACGTCCCCCAAAATGATTTAGCTCATCATGCCTATATCTCCCAACTTGTATCGTGAGTGTTGTCTTGGTTAGAGAGGACGAAGAGGTGAAGTGACTAATTTATTATGTAAGTAAAACTCTCTCGATATCAAAAATCCATATTTGAATCTACAAAAATTGACCTTCGGACTAGTGGTAGCTTCAATGAAGAGGAGACCTTAGTTTTAAAGGCATATTATTATCCTAAAAACTTCATTACCCTTAAAATACATACTACAAAAGTCAGATATCTCAGGAAAAATTACGTGATGGTCAGCCAAATCGGAAGAGCATGAGATTCTCTACGAACCTCGTACAACGATTAAAGGTCAATGAGTCGCCAATTTTATAACTGACTTCATGAAGGACATAAACGATGAAGAATAGGATATGCAACTACACTTAGGATATTTAGAATATATGATCGAAGTTGATGGAGCCTCGAATATTAATGGAGGAGGATCTGGCATCATCAAAAAAGCTGCATTCGGGAAAAATAAGGTAGTTTGATGTTACAACAATGTGGCTAAATACGAGGTTATCTTGAGTGGTTTGAAATTGACTTGTATATGTAGAGGAAAGTTCGTGTGAGTACGGTATGACTACTAGTTAATGATAGGTTAAATGCAAGGTCTATACGAGGAAAAATAAGAAATAATAAGAGGGTAGTTGGAGGCATTGCAAGAATGGAAAAATAAATTTGATTGAGTTAATACGAACAAGTACCTTGTCTGGATAACTCGACTACAGATTCATTAGCAAAAATGCCAATGTTAGATGACTACCTATTTGTTATCTTCCAATAAATACTAACTAAAGAGGATAAAGAGTTGGAGGCCAAGGTCATGGTAATAGAAACGGTCAAAGAATGGTGCCAAGAGTAGTTATTATATTTGCGAGATCGAAACCTCCATGTAGGAAAAACTAAGGTTTAGGTATTATGAATACAAGTAGTTAAGTATGAGATTCTTGACAACATCCTCTACATAAAAATATGTCTAGACTGACGTTACATTTCCTAAACAAAGATGAAACTATTTTTATTCTTAAATACTTGCACCATGGGATTACGGGTCTCATTGTGGATATTGAAGCTTAATTCAACGATTCATGTTGGTATATTTTTATTGGTCTAATTTAGCAACTATTTCGAAGCCACCGTCCAGGAATGTGGCTTACGTAAAACAAATGCTAATACGAGTCATTTTCCTAGCGAAAAAATAGAGGATAGTCCAAACACCTTTCCCATTCGATACGTGCGGGATCAATAAAATGGGACCTCTACCTATGATTACAGTTAAACAAAAACTTTAGTGGTGTTCATTGACTATTTTACCAAATAGCTCGAAGCGTGAACCTTGTGCAAGACAAGAGTCCAAGAAATTTGTGAGTTCCTAAAGAGTTAAATATTGTTTTGGTTTGAGATCTCACAATTTCTGATGACAAATAATGACCTTAATTCCAAAACGAAGTAATGATGAACTTTTGTAAACGATACATGATAGAATAACATTTTCCGATTTCATATTACCCCCAAGAAAATATGCAAGTGAAGGAAATGAACAGAACTATTATCGACGGGATAAAGAAAAAGATAGTAAGAGCCAACAAAAAATGGTCCGATAAATTAACTTAAGTAAGTTGGGTGTATATGACAACCCCTAGGTAGACTAATGGGATCCATAATATATGTGATGGAGATTTTCGTGCCCATAAAAATCACCAGCCATAGTCATAGAATCAAGTATTATTTGAAGGAAGACAATGGTAACAAACAAAAAATCTCCATCGACTTGATTGAGGAACACTACGACCAAGCTCGAATTCATGCATAACACTTTAAAAACTCATGTTGAGAATATTTGATTCCAAAATAATGCCTCGAGCTCTTACATAAGACCAGTTCGTAATTAATACAATATTTCAAGGTGCAAAGAATAAAATTACGGGAAGGCTGGTGCTTAATTACAATTTGGCGATACCGAATGATCTCCAAAAGGAACCATGGGACATATCAGTTGGAAGACAAGGATGGAAATGCACTGAAAAATCTTTGGAAGATCCAACACCTAAAGATATATAAGAAGAATTTGTATCAAAGCATTTTGTAAAGCGGTTGTGCACTCTTTTTCACTTATGGTGGTGGATGTGGTTTTTTTATTGAGACACAATGTAAGTCAATTCAATAATATATATAACTTTGCGTGGAAACAAAAAACATATTTTTCTATTCAATAAGATATAAATGAAGCATAAATAAATACTGACGTTCGATAAATAATCCTTACAACACAAGCTACAACACAAATTTATGATTAAATTGGCAAGATAAATCTTCACGTTTACTAATAAGCCTGAGTAATAAAGATAGCTATGTGACAAATAATACTTTACTAACATAAGCACAACAACAATATGAGTGTGGGGGGGGGGGGGTCGTGTAACCTCCATATTAAATAGATCCCCCCCCCCACCAAGAGATCTCCATACTAGAAGGACTATACATCAAATAATTATCATGCTCGGCACGACTATAAACAACATAGTCTTCACGATCGCAAGGCTCTAAGCTGAATCATAAATAGCTAAAAGATGGGGGGTCGTGTATAACAAAACCTACCCAAACATGGCTAATAAATCGAGCCTCAGGTTGATCGATCATAAGGTTATGCAAGTGGCCACATTGAGTCCTTGCTTAAAATGTCAAAGTAAGAAAATGGTTCATGAACCAAGCCTATAAGTTCAGGAAAACGGCCATATTGACCCACAAGTCAGCTACATATCTGAACCCACGATAAGATCACAGGCAAATATACATTTCTCATCAAGTCACATATGATATAACAGACGTTAGAGTGCACCTCCATAAGCGTATTATACATCAATAAATAAACATCACAATACACAATAAAGGATACAAAAAATTCCCTTAACAAAAGATTGGTCTTATCAATTAGCCCGAGGCAGATAATTTCATTCGGTAACATCCTCAGAATCATGTTCACTACAAGGAGGAATCACATTGATGTTTTCATCCTCGTCTTGGCCAGTTGGAGTTACATCTCCCACGCCTTCAACAGTACGGTCTCCGTCAATAACTCATACTTCGTCGTCATCCTTTTCACCATCACTTTCCTCTTTGTCTTATTATTCTTCATTGCATTACAAGCATGGAAGCTCATGATCAAGTACTAAATACTTTAGGATACCTAAAATAATTTTACGATTCTTTCTTCAAATCTCTAGGACCGCATTCTTTTGTACCCTAACGCAGTCACCATGTTTTTGTTTTCTCCCTCCTTCACCGTTTTTGTGACCTTTTGCAACACCACCTTTTTCAATTTTTATAGCTATTTTGACCTCTCTCGCCTCATTGTTCAATATTGTATTTTCAATCATCGTTGTACTCACACGGGAAATAACACTACTATTTTACTTGAGAGACTTATATTTTCATCAATTAGAGTGACATTTTGCGACATCATTTTATCATCTGCACAGATTATTCCTTACTTCAAGTGACTTGATAGGCTTCGAGAACAATTAATTCTGCATTTTGGGTCTTCAAGGCATATCTTTCAGCACATACCGTCGCAAAAACCTCATCCACTTCAATCGCTTCCTTCATTGGGTTATTTAACCTTTTCTTTGAAATAACATAAGCTCTCTTAAACCTTTCTAACTAGCTATTTAGTTCTCTGGCTTCATCTTGAAACTTTTCAACATGTCGACGTCTGCATGGCTTATTCATCGATAAGCCCATACTATTGAGTTATGATGAATACGTAAAATGAAAAACACCAAAGAGGGAAACTACAACGGTCGTGAACATACAATTAAAAGAGGCACAACACCAAATGTGGACCTATATTTCTAAATACAGCTACCTTTACAAGATTTTTACCATCTTCACAGGAGTTTTAAACAATAGATCCGGGCAATGTCTGATTTGGCTATATATCAGTAATGTTAGAGTTAGAAGTATGGTTGTTGCATAATCAAAGATGTAGTATTAAACGTGTCGCCTAATTAATGTTAGCCTAAAGAGGACCTAACACAATTACATTTCTCTCTTTACTATGGTTAGACCTCCACAAATGTCTTTATATTCAGACCGTTAAATCGTTCACCGTTTATGGGTTTACCAGACATATTTGGCTTGCAATCCCAAAATGGGATTTGTTTTTCAGCCGAGGGTGCATTCTCTTCATCAATAGTAGGATTTCTGTTCAACTGAGATATGTTTATCTAACCAATACCAATAAGTACGTTAGATGCTAGGAGATTGTCTACTGTCCTAACTGTTGGCTTAATCTAAACATGTTCTAAAACAAAGTTTTAATTGTTTTATTTGTTTTTGTTTTTTAATTGTTTCTATCTGTTATAAGACTTAGTAGTGGGGAGTTGGTGATATTTTAGGAGTTTGTTAGTGGAGTAAGACTTAGTAGTGGGGAGTTGGTGATATTGTAGGAGTGTTAGTGGAGTAAGGGAGTGGCACTAAAATAGGAGTGGGTTATGCTTCCATCTCTTAGAAAGTATTTAATTTCTTTGTACTTTGTTATTTCAGTTTAATATTAAGTAGTAACATTTTCTTTTTATTCCAAGTTTCTTGTTCATACAGTTTCTTGTTCATACGTTCGATAACTACACGTGGTATCAGAGCCCGATCATTCAAACAGCAACCCTTCATACACAACTGAGACGACATGGAGACAGCCAAGCCCAAGGAAAGCTCGTTTAATTTGAGTTATCCAATACTTACAAGAACAAACTACACTGTATGGGCAATTAGAATGCAGGTATGCATGCAAGCGCTTGGTGTCTGGGAAGCTGTTGAATCCAAAGACCCCAAGGCTGTAATTGAAAACAAGGTCGATAAACGTGCGTTAGCTGACATTTACCAAGGAATCCCTGAGGATATTTTGCTATCCATTACGGAGAAGAGGACTTCGAGAGAAGCATAGGAAGCTGTTAAGACAATGAGCCTGGGTGCGGAAAAAGCAAAGAATGCAAGGGATCAAACTCTGAAAGGTGAATTCGAGGCATTGAATATGGAAGAAACGGAACTACTGGACGATTTTTATATGAAGCTGAATGGTTTGGTCACTAAGATCAGAGCTCTTGGAGAGACACTGGAAGAAGCATATGTGGTGAAAAAACTACTTAGAGTGGTTCCCTCGAAGTTTCTGCAAATTGCCTCTGCAATTGAGCAATTTGGAAACATTGAGGAGATGTCGATGGAAGAGATTATTGGCTCATTGAAGGCACATGAAGAAAGAGTACGTGGACAAACCGAAATAAGCCAAGGGAAACTTCTATTGACAGAAGAAGAGTGGAGAAAGAAGGAGGGAAATGACGGACAATTGATGTTGACTCGAGAAGAGTGGTTAAAGAGAACCAACAAAGAGGGAGCTCGAGGTGGTGGAGAATCTCGTGGAAAATTTGGAATACGTGGACCACGAGACAGAAGCCAGGTGAGATGTTTCAACTGATTGGCGTACGGGCATTATGCTGCAGAATGTCGTAAACCTCGAAGAGACAGAGATACACAGAAGGAGGTAAACCTCTCCAAAATTCAAGAGGATGAGCCAGCACTGTTGATTGCTGAGAAAGTTGGAGAGATGACAAGACAGACTATGCTGCTAAAAAAGGAAATTATAGTTCCACAGCTGCGATTAGAGACTGAGGTTCAAAGAGAGTCACAAATGTGGTACCTGGACAATGGCGCCAGCAACCATATGACTGGTGTACGAGGAAAATTCAGCCAATTAGATGAACGAGTCACAAGAGAAGTGAAGTTCGGGGACGGCTCCACAGTAAGTATCAAAGGTAAAGGGGTCATATCGTTTAGGTGTAAAAATGGTGAAGAGAAGATGTTTAGAGATGTGTACTACATTCCCACTTTATGTAACAATATTATCAGTCTCGGCCAACTATCAGAGGAGCATCATCGAGTAATATTGAGTGGTGATTATTTGTGGGTGTATGATGATCAAGAAAGGCTGCTTATGAAGGTGAAAAAAATCAGGGAATAGACTCTACAAAATCAGTCTCGAGGAGAGCACATCTAAATGTCTTCTAAGCAAGGTCGAAGAGGAAGCATGGCTTTGGCACTCACGTCTTGGTCATGTTAATTTTGGAGCAATGGAACAGATGACAAAGGAACATATGGTATATGGCTTGCCTCAAATGAAACAGCCAACAAAGAAGTGTGAGTGGTGCTTGATGTCAAAACAAACAAGGCAACCATTCCCATCTCAGGCAAACTTTCATACTAAGACAATGTTGGAACTCGTACATGGAGATATTTGTGGGCCAATCTCGCCTCCAACATTAGCCGGTAATCGTTATTTCCTTCTATTAGTTGATGATTATAGTAGAAAAATGTGGGTTTATATGCTAAAATTGAAAAGTGAGGCATTTAGTGTATTTGCAAAGTTCAAACAGCTTGTTGAGAATAAAGTGGGTCAGAAAATCAAAATATTCAGGACCGATAGGGGTGGAGAATTTTGCTCAAATGCATTCAGTGAGTTCTGTGAAAGGGCTGGTATACAGAGGCATTATACAGCACCTTACACCCCACAACAAAATGAGGTGGTGGAACGTAGAAATCGAACGGTGGCTGCCAGGAATCGAAGTTTTTTGAAGGGTGCAAGATTTCCATCATTTATGTGGGGAGAAGCGGTGAGACACTCAGTTTATGTGCTTAACCGGCTGCCAACACGAACATTATGAGGAAAAACTCCATATGAGGCATGGACGGGGTGTAAGCCGGATTTGCAACATATAAGGATTTTTGGGTGTATGGTATACATGAAGGTTCCATCGGTGCACACAAGTAAGCTAGACGATCGTAGCAAACCAGTTATCTATCTGGGAAAGGAACCAGAGACCAAAGCCAATCGTCTATATGATCCCAAGGAGGGAGTCATTTGTGTAAGTCGTGATGTAGTATTCCTAGAAAATAAGGTTTGGCAGTGGGAGCAACAAACTGATAAGTGAGGCTACGTTTTCTGGAATCGAGTTGGATAGTGAAGTTGAGCACATAGTCGAAGGAATGGGTGATACAAGAAATACAGAAACAAAAAGTGAAAAAAATGAATCAAATGAGCCATCGACTCTGGTGCTCAGTCATAGAGGTGAAACGGCTGATCCATAAAACTCTTCTTCAACAAGAGAACAGGGGTCAGGGTCGGTGACAATGAGTAGTGAAGCTCGAAATTTTAGGCTACTGAGTGACATATATGATGAGACATCTGAGATAGAGTTGGATGATGATCTGTTATTGCTAAGCGTTGAAGAACCAAGCACATTTGAAACAGCGGTTCAAGAAAAAGAATGGAGGCATGCGATGGAGACAGAACTCGAATCAATACAGAAAAACAATACGTGGAAGTTGACTGATTTACCAAAAGGTCACAAGGCGATTGGGTTAAAATGGGTATTTAAAATCAAGAAGGATTCGAATGGAACTATTGTGAAGTACAAGGCGAGACTTATGGCTAAGGGTTACGCTCAAAAGCATGGAATAGACTTTGATGAAGTATTTGCCCTGGTTACTAGGTTGCAGACAGTTCGTCTGCTAATTGCTCTTGCAGCAACGAACAACTGGGAAATACATCATTTAGACGTAAAATCAGCTTTCCTTAATGGTGAGATCGATGAAGAAGTGTATGTAGTGCAGCCAGTTGGTTATGAAGTAAACGGACAGGAGGGAAAAGTTTACCGATTGCTGAAAGCATTGTACGGACTTAGGCAAGCTCAACGCGCTTGGTATGCACGGTTGAAGAGTTTTTTAGAACAATTGGGTTTTCAGAAATACCCATATGAGCATGCGGTTTATACTAGACGTGAAGGGAATGAGTCATTGATAATTGGTGTGTACGTGGATGATATATTGGTCAAAGGTTCAAGCACTGAAAATATTCTGAAATTTAAGGAAGAGATGAGTAGAGAGTTTGATATGAGCAACTTAGGAAAGTTATCGTACTACTTGGGCATAGAGGTTGATCAGAAAAGGGAGTATGTCGAGTTAAAATAGTCTTTATATGCAAGGAAATTACTAAAGGTTGCAGGTATGACTGATTGCAATCCGAGTAAATGTCCTATGGAGACAAAGATTCAATTACATAAGGACGAGATGGGTAAGGCAGTTGAATCCTCCAAGTATAGAAGCATAGTGGGTGGATTACGTTATCTGGTTTACACAAGACCAGATATAGCATATGCAGTTGGTATGGTAAGCCGTTTCATGGAACGTCCTACTCTGCTTCACTTGGATGCTGTGAAGCGTGTTCTTCGCTATATAAAGGGAACACTTGACTATGGTCTCTTTTACTCGAAGGGAACAGGTAATCATATGCTCTCTGGTTTTTCAGACAGCGATTTTGCAGGAAACAGCGATGATCGAACAAGTACTGGGGGAATGGCATTCTATCTAAGTGAAAGTTTGATAACTTGGGTGTCCCAGAAGCAACGCTGTGTAGCTCTATCATCCTGAGAAGCCGAGTTTATGGCTGCAACAGCAGCGGCGTGTCAAGGTTTATGGCTTCAGAAGTTACTAAGTCAAATTACAAACATGGAAACGAAGCCAGTTACAATGTACGTTGATAACAGATCAGCAATAGATCTTGCGAGGAACCCAGTTTTTCATGGTCGCAGTAAACACATTGATGCGCGCTTCCATTTTATTCGTGACTGTGTGGAGCGTGGAGATATTATCATAAAACATGTTAGCTCAGAGAATCAGCGTGCAGATGTTCTCACTAAGGCAATGTCATTTGTGAAGTTTGAGCAGATGCGAGAATTGCTGGGCATTAGGAAACTTGCGAAGGGTGTTTAGATTAAGGGGGAGTGTGTTGGGTTAATCTAAACATGTTCTAAAACAAAGTTTTAATTGTTTTATTTGTTTTTGTTTTTTAATTGTTTCCATCTATTATAAGACTTAGTAGTGGGAGTTGGTGATATTTTAGGAGTGTGTTAGTGGAGTAAGTGATGTAGCGAAGATTGCGGACAAACTGATTTCTTGGTCAGGTATCGGAATTAGGTGAAATAGGTACTCAAATCGAAGATTTCGACGAGACCGTAAGATTTCAAAACTGTGACTTGTCACAAAGTTTAATACCCAAATTCGACCTCTAAAACCTTCGAAAATCAGTTTTCATATTTAGACGTTATTTTATTTATTTGTTTTAGTTTCTAGACATTTATGTAATTTTCTTTATTTGATATTAGGGTTTTGGATAGATTCTATATAAAGCATCCTATACCTTATTTTGTCGTCAGACTATTTTGATTAAATAAAAACTAAATTAGGGTTTTATCCCTCTTATGGCTTCTACTGCGTTTCACTCTCCTTCATAGTGGTATCAGACACAGGCAGTCCTGCGCGATGGTACGAGCAAGAACCAGCGGTCGCGGTGGCGCTAGAGTGTACCGAGATACAAGTGAGGTAGATGATCGTGAAGATGCTGACCTACGCCGTCAGGTAGCCGATCTTACCCGGCAGGTGGCTGTTCTTACCGCCAAGCAACAAAGCACAGAGGTTGAGGGTATGGTTAACCCTTTTGGGGAGGGGATCGACCAGACTACTTCTAACCCACGCCGCTGGGAGCTTGGATTCAAGATAGACATCCCGGACTTTGATGGCAGCCTTAAGGCAGAGGCACTTATCGATTGGTTATCCCAGATTGAAGAAGTCCTGGACTTCAAAGAAGTTCCGGAGGAGAGAAGGGTCGCATTAGTCACCATTCACCTACGCGGTAGGGCACAGGCTCGGTGGCAGCAGGTGAAGCAGAACCGCGCGCGTGAAGGCAAGGATAAAGTCCAGAGTTGGGAGAAATTCAAAAGAAAACTCCGCAAGGCTTTCCTTCCCTACAACTTCGAGCGGGAACTCTACCAGCGACGCCAAAATCTTCGTCAGGAACCTAGATCTGTGGATAAATATACCGACGAATTCTATCAGCTGCTGGCTCGCACAGATGTGACCGAGTCGCCGCACCAGTTGGCTCGCCGGACCCAGAAAGTCAACATTCCTGACTTTGATGGTGACATGGAGGAGTCGCTGATACTCAAACATCCACTCTTTGATGAGTATGAGGCTGACAACGAAGGTGAAATTTCTGATGAAACTTGGTCCAAATTAGGAGATCCGATTTATGATGTATACGGTGATGAGGAAGAAGACGATCCGATTTATGATGTATACGATGATATTTGGATAACACCAAAAAACGTCTCATCTTCTTTCGATAAGGTACCAAAAGGATGGGATAAACTCTTTGTCTCTATTGTCTCTGTCGAAACAGGAAAAACCATTAACAAAACGGCAAAGGCATCTGTGCGGAATGGCAACTGTAGGTGGACAAACACTTTGTCAGAATCTATTTGTGTTTCTCAAAATGATGCTTCAAATGAATTGGAAGAAGGCCATATTAAGTTTGTTGTTGCCATGGGATCGTCTAGGTCTAGCATCCTTGGAGAGGCTCCTATTAATCTGGCTAATTATATAGATTCAAAGAGTTCTCTTCCTGTATCAATACCTTTGAAGAAATCTATCACTGGGGCAGTCTTACAGGTTAAAGTTCAGTGCTCAACTCCAACAGCAAAGCTCAGGGATGGCCAGCGGACATCCATGAATTCACAATTGGAGGATGAGAATGTTGAGTATGATGATACGAAAGCAAGTCAGATGTTTCTGATGGTGCATTCTGCAAGAGTGTCTGTTCATCATCTGGAAACCATCTGGACAATCCTTCTGGTGAACTTCAGAGTAGAGACCCTAGTTTCTCAGCTTCTGGTTCACTTCATAGTGTTGATTCTGTGGAGGCTTCTTGCAGCAAGGATAACTGTTCTCCTCGAAGTAGTTTAAGTGGGACAGTGAACAATCTGAGTGGAAGACACGATTCAACTGGCTCTCAGAGTAGTTCTTATTACGGATCATACTCTTTTAACGAATCTTCAAAATCTAATCACTCATCAATGAACTCCAAGGTCTCAGGTACTGCGCATATTCAAAATCAAAGAGAAGATGATGTTAATGAAGTTTCACAGACTGATAAGTCGCTATCAATAAGGAATGCTGGTACTTCTGAAGAATTAGAAGCTGCAGAAGTTACAATTGCGGAGCTTAAGGAAATAGAGAGAAGAAACCATGTTGCCGCTGCAGTAGCTGATGTTGAAGTTTCTGAATCACTTGCTGCTGTTGAGATGTCTGAACTGCTTTCTGAGTTAGAGGAACAAATTCAATTAACTCTAGTCAATGCAAGGAATAAATTTTATTCCTTTAATTTGGTTACAGGAACCGCACTTGCATTTTCTGATAGTTTGGAGAATTCAAAGAGTACAGATGTAGTTACTCAGATAAAGCGAGCCAAGGTTATCTTGCAAACTTTTAAGCAGCTGAAAGAGTTGTTGGAAGCGGAAACTTGCATCAGTGAAGAACTTAAATGTGGAAAAGAAGCCTGCCCAACAGTGGTAAATATTGTTGAGAACTTCGATGGGATTACACTTCATGCTTCTAACCTGGATATAAAAATCGAATCTGACGACTTAGATCTAGGTAAGGAGTTGCCAGCAGAATATGACGAACTCAAACTAGACAGTTTACAGATGGCTGAAAAAGACGAGCTTGAAACGAAACAATTACTTCTAGATGAAGCGGGTGAGTCTTTGATGCATTCCGAAGGGGACTTAGAATCCGGGATGTGTATTGTTATGCAAGAGAACAGCCAGGTGAAGGAAAATATGGAAAGTTTGTTCAAAGAATGTGCCAATAGTTCTTATAGTTTAGATGATTGGACGATTGAAATAGCACGAATGAAAAGCTTTAAACATGAAATGGAAGTTCATGTGTCTGAACTAGAAGATGAAAGCGTTCATTTATCAGAAAGAGTATGGAGCCTAGAAGCACAGGTGAGGTATCTGATTGACGAGAGGGAGTCTACCCGTTTTGAATTACAGAAGTCAGAATTACTTGCTAGGAATTTCCAGGATGACGTAATAAGACTGGAAGCTGAAAGGGAGAAGCAGAAATTTGAACACTTCACCAAGGTTTATTGGGAAATTGATGAAGAATTTGAATTCCGTTGGGCCAAGTTTCTTATCAAGCTTTATGGTAACTCTTTCGATGCTGACTTGGATGCTATAACTCGGGGTTTTCATAGCATAGGAGTTGAGTCAGTCACTTCCGAATGTCGTAGTGCAGTTCGTCCAATGTTTCAACGTTTTGAATTCGAGGTCGAATTCTTTCCAACCGGGGAAGGATGATGTAGCGAAGATTGCGGACAAACTGATTTCTTGGTCAGGTATCGGAATTAAGTGAAATAAGTACTCAAATCGAAGATTTCGACGAGACCGTAAGATTTCAAAACTGTGACTTGTCACAAAGTTTAATACCCAAATTCGACCTCTAAAACCTTCGAAAATCAGTTTTCATATTTAGACGTTATTTTATTTATTTGTTTTAGTTTCTAGACATTTATGTAATTTTCTTTATTTGATATTAGGGTTTTGGATAGATGATATATAAAGCATCCTATACCTTATTTTGTCGTCAGACTATTTTGATTAAATAAAAACTAAATTAGGGTTTTATCCCTCTTATGGCTTCTACTGCGTTTCACTCTCCTTCAGTAAGACTTAGTAGTGGGGAGTTGGTGATATTGTAGGAGTGTTAGTGGAGTAAGGGAGTGGTACTAAAATAGGAGTGGGTTATGCTTCCATCTCTTAGAAAGTATTTAAGTTCTTTGTACTTTGTTATTTCAGTTTAATATTAAGTAGTAACATTTTCTTTTTATTCCAAGTTTCTTGTTCATACAGTTTCTTGTTCATACGTTCGATAACTACACTAACAGGGCTCAGGTTGGATGTTGACACATTTTTCTTAAGCAATGGGGACCCGTCAACCGCGTCACGACTTTTCTTTTGGGCCAGAGAGAAACCTTCTTTCTTGAGCGTCCGTATATTCTTCGTCTGTGGCCTTTATAGTTATGCGGTTTTGGTTTGAGCAAGCCTCTCCATCGGGTGTGCATGATTTACCGCACCCTCACTCTTCTTATTTTAAGGGTTGTGATTATCTTGTGACCCTTCGGGTTCTTCATTCTGGAGCGACAATGTTGTTTCCCCATTGGTTTGTTTTTTATTACCAACAATTTTTCTCGGGGATGTCTCGTTACTGTTTTTGTCACTTTATTTTTAAGAACATCCATTTCATCAAGACACTTTGCACATCAGTGCGGGTAGTTTCCTTCTTGATCACAGCTAACAAAAAATTTACTTCATAAAAAGTGAATGCAACTCCAGCAACCAAACCAAATAGACAGTACCGGATAATTTCGACAAGATATTTATGTCATCCCTCTCACAAATATTCTTGAACAACCAATGATACTTACCTGAATTTTCCATATAAAAAAGACAAGACCTAACATCACAAAATTATGTAACAAATTAATAATCCAAACTAAAGCTACATTAATTCTTTCTTATATGCATTCATCTATCTTCGTTGAACCTGACCATATTTTCATTGAATTATGATATTCTCACTTCATAGTCGCAAACACAAAGAATTCTTAAAATGATGATTAGAGGATGCAAAATTAACTATCTGATTTCCATCTTCAGTAAATATATAGTAAAAGTGGTTTTTTTTACCATTGTCATACATCGGTATTTGTTAGAAGTCCACCAAAGATATTGGGATGTTCAGAATCCTTGAACTTAATATCACGATAAGTATCATGTGACACCTATTATTAGTTAGTTCGGTAGGCCATATTTGAATGGATCTAAAAAAACTCTTGAATTAACGGGTGTAAAGGCAATCATAAACCCCAGTCAAACATAGTGCTAAAGAAATAAGTGAACTGATATCGTCGAGAATGCCATATTTTCCCTAAGAATGTGATGTTCCACTCTCAACATATGAACTAACCAAATAATTGGTCTAAGAATTCTTTTACTCCTCCACTTCTACAAGAGAAAGGGCATTGTTGGATTTTTTTTGCCGCTTTGTTCCTTTTGTGAGCTATTTCGAAGTCAAATAATAAAAATGAAGAAATGAGGATGATAGGATTTTAGAATAAATATAGATGTTTAGTTGAAAGCACTGTTGAGTCATTGGATTTAAATGAGATCAATGATGCTAATTAATTGTTATATAAAATATATACTTTATTACTCAGAATATGAACCAAATCCCAACCTTTTGAGACTTATATAGTTTTTTCAAAATATGTTAGACGTTTGGAGTAATTGGTGGCACCAATCCTTACATGTATTGGTGAGAGTATTTCAAAATAATACTTCCGTTTACACGATTGTTTTAACAAAATAAAAAATTTATTATATCTAACCAGCATATAGATTTGTATCAAAAGTTACGAGTTACCTCATCACCATATTGTTTGGTAGCCTTTAAAGAAATTTTTTTAACAAAAATTACTTGAAGGAATATGGGAAGTCCTTATAGGGCTATATCTTATAATGACGTATATTTCTTATAATGACGAAGTAAGCATATATCAAAGACTATCACACCGGGTAAGTTGCAGGTAGTACGAGGTAACGAAAAGTCGAGGTAAACTAAATGAAGAGGTTGACATGTGGTATGAAACGAGGGCCATAAGAAAACTCCCAGATGTGGGCTATGACAGTGACACAAGGTAGTATAGTGTAACCAAATAACAAGGAAAACCAAATGAAGATGTTGACACGGAGTATAAGACAATGGTCACAAGAAAACTACCAAATCAAGGCTATGCCAGTGATACAGAGTAACTAAACATAAATATGATTATATATAAGATAAGAGTGATACATTATGCAATACAAAGGTCGCATCAAAGACATTAGACAAAGAACACGAGACTATTGGTTGAGCGCATGAGAAAAACATTCAAACGGTTAGAACATGATGTTACGTGTTGCTGCATTATACGTTACTAAAACTAATATTTTCTACATTTATTATAGAATGTGATGAATATGTATGCCACAACCACACCTTCAAATATATAATGAATAGAGGATAAATATGGAGAGAGCAGATCTCTTGTAACTACGATAAATAATGATAGAAGATTAAGTGTAAAGTTTGGATCACATTTTATATTTGATAAGAAAATACCTCATTAGATATCAAGCAAAGGGAATGATTTTAACGTCTCAAGAAGTAAGATTCAATCTTTACGCGTACATAAGGGTTTTCTGTTTCCATTGATGAAAGAGTTAAAGAAAATGTTGGTGTTAATATGTTTTCTAAGGCCCATAATACTCTGACATTAAGCTTGGTGGACGAGGTACTTTGGGAGGTAGCTGAAGAGTTTAAAATATTGGGGATATGAAATCGGCTAGAAGTCATTTAAATGATGAAGTCGTTGACCAATATACTGTATCTGAAGAAACAGTTGTATTCGCTAGAAATGGATGGTACCAAGGATATTTGAAGATACTTGGATGATATCAATAGAATCAATCTTGATTTGAATGTAGTTAGAGCTAAGGTTGAAGATGAAGATCAACGAGTAATCGTTTTGAGTTCTCTACCTCAAGTGTGTGAGCATGTTTTTTTAAATCATGTTTTACCAAAAATATTTTCTTACGATGATCGAATATAAGAGTTCTCTAAACTAAAAAGATCTTCATAAGAGTATAGTTTTGAAAAATGACTCTGAAGGTCTCATATTGAGTGTGAATGAGAGGTATGGAAAAAAGGATGAAACTATCAGAGGCCTGGAAAAAAGGATGAAACTATCGGTCCAAATCAAGGAGATTTGTGACTGGTTCATATCAGTTAAAATTCCCAAAAAAGAAGAAAAGAGATAGTTATCTAAAGCATGAACCTGGAAATTTTGTACGAATACACTCATATTACTTCCACATTATAATGATTTTGACCCATGAGTTTTATTCCACATTACTTCCAATTAATATTAGTTTCAAAACCTAAGATTGTTTGATATTATTAAGTCCATATTAAATATTGGAGAACCTTGTGTTATGAGAGACATGGAGAACATTCGGTTCAAATTATCTACAAGACTTGAAAGAGTGATAACAACTTTGAGGTATGTACGCAAATTTAAACGTAACCTTTTCTTACATCGACATGTTAGATGAGAAAGGGTTTACATTTAAAGATAAGATGACATATTTAGCATTCTGTAAGCTCATTGATTGTTATGAAAGCCTATACGACTAGTGGTGTCTTAGTTCTTGAAGGGTTTATAGTTAGCCTAGGTTTTTCCAACATAATGATAGATTCAACCAAGCCATGAATTTCGAGGGTAAGGCATGTGAGTGATAAAGGTATTATTGATTTTAGAAAATAAAGGTTGTTGGATGGTAATATTATTCAAACATTAAGCTTTCGTGAAATGTGTGTACTGGTAAAAGCAAAATGGTTAAGTTCTTAATAAGAAACCTTACCATCACCAATGTGCTTGAATATGTTTATTCAAAGCATTGAGGACCTGAAAGGCATCCAGTAATAGGAGTTGTTATGTAATTCTTGTCCTTTATTATTGTTTATTCCAGAAAAGTATGGGTTGTACTTTTTAATACCAAAGATAAAACATTTGATGTTTTAAAGGGATACAAAAAGATAGTGAAGAATCAAATTATAAAGATACTAAAGAAGTTAAAAAATGACAATGGCTTACAATATGTGAATGAAGCATTCACCATCTATTGTTCTAAACTTGACATTTTTATACACAAAACTGCAAAGAGAACTTCATAACATAATGAGATTGCTGAGAGGATGGATCAAAATTTGTTCAAAAAATGTAAAATGTATGCTTCTAACAACTAGAATAAGCCAAACATTTTGGGGAGAAGCTGTAAAATAAATTGCATATATCATCAACAATAGTTTATTTACTATAATAAAGTTTAAATATCTAGAAGAGATATACTGTGAAAAGAAACATGCGCTGAAACATTTGGAAGTGTTCATATGTAATGGTTACTTATATGTGAAGCATGATACGCTTCAACCGATATGACTAGTCTTTCTTACTCGACTACCAGAAATGAGTAAAAAGGTATAGGTTGGGGTTCCGATAATATGGAAGTAGTAACATTTAATTAGCGAAGATGTGGTATTTATTAAGGAGTTTATTTCGTTGGTTATGATAGACAACAAACATAGTACTACCGAGAAAATATGTTAGAATGATGATGAGTCTGAACAAGGGAGTGAAACCAAGGATGCTTCAGTAAAAAACCGATTGCATACTTTGACTAAATACTACTCAAGCATAAGAAGTTCTCTTAATCCATGAATTAAATAATATTCGAGTATTTGATATTCAAGAACCTTCAAATGTTTGAACAGATGAGTAACATGATGATCTTGATAGTTATCAGTTGGTGAGGGGTAGAACACAGAGACCTAAAAATCCTACATAGTGGTACCACTTTTCTTATATAATAGGTTATAATTTATCGATTAAAATGTAGGGTTATGTTCTTGAACCCCGAGAGTTATCACGATGTTATAAAAAAGTAGCGATAAGACGAAATAGGTGAATCCATAAAGAAACAATTGAGTTCTTTAGATGAGAATGATACATGGATTCTTGTGAAGCAACCGAAAGATCATAAGTTGGTTGGGAGTAAATGAATTCTCATAGTTTAATTATCCAGATACAAAGCTAGGCTGGTAGCTAAGGTATTCGCACAAAAGAGAGAATGTTTATTTCAATAAAAGGTTTTCACCAATTGTGAAACAAACCTCAAAAATGTATTTTATGTCAATTGTTGCATGATTTGATCTTGAGTTCGATCAAATGCATGTTGTTATTTATTTCATGCATGGAGATCTAAAGGTAACCATCTACATGATTAACCTTAAGGTTTGAAGAATGGAATAAAAGAGATATGTATTTATCGAAGAGACCCACATATAGGTTGAAACAATGTCAAGATAGTGGAATAAAATATTTGATTATGTTATGAGGCCCATCAAGTATGTGAGGAGATGATATGAAAACTATGTTTATAGTAAAGTGGAAACATACATGGAGCGGCAAATCATGTTGGTGTTGTATGTATATAACATACTAATAGCTTGAAAGGATAATATGATAATTGAATTGGTGAAAAAAAAATTAAAGTAAGAGTTTAAAATAAATGATACGTGAGAGGCTAGAAGATCCTTGGTAAAAAGATCAAGAGGAAGTATAAGGGTTAACTCGGTAAATTTATGAATCAGATAGTCAACAACACCAATTTATATTTATTTATGTAAGAAAAAGACCTCAGAATGGTTTTTATGTATTTTTTAGGCCAATAGAGTCACATATGCTTAACAATGTCAATATAAACAATTTATGTCACCTCAGTTTGACATCATAATTTAGTATTTATTCATGGGTTGTTACTTTCTCTCTCTAGCTTCACTATCGAACCAACACCTAACTGGAAACACCAAAGGGTGGTTACCCGCGCCGAAGCGACCCTTGCAATTCTAATTAAAATAATGTATTCAATCAACCCAAGCTAATATTCTAACCACAAATACACCACCATGATTTATCTGGAACACCCCACATGAAATATACACCAATCAATGAACAAATTCAGAGGTAATCTATTCTTATCTCAACAATAATATATACATAAGGTTCTCATGAAGTTCAACATGTTTATGCCTGATGTTGGAATTCTCATTGGTGCCCATTTCAAACTTTGTACCACTCAAGCACCAACCAAATTAAAAGATAATAAGTTTATGTAAGAGATACCATATGTAAATATCGTTGTAATCTTCATGTACGCAATGATATGTACAAGACTTGATCTTGCGTACTCTATTAGTATTTTAAGAAGATTTATGTCAAATTTGGGAAAACCTCACTAGAAATCTCTCACATGTCTCATGAGATACTTGAAGGGTTCGGTTAAAGTTGGGTTGTGTTATAATCCGAACTATAAGGTTAATCAGATGCTAAATGGGTATGTTGACTCTGATTATGTAGGTTGTATTGAGGCTTAAATCGATATCTAGTCCTTCGACTACCACATTTTCTGATATTTAGTCCATCGACTAAAAAATCACCGGTGAGGGTCCCTTGACTATTGAAAATCTATAAATTTAGTCCTCGTGCGTGGTATTCTCCCTGTTCTGCCACGTGTCACCATAGTTAAATGGTTCTTGTCTCACTGATATTCCCTTGACTTTTAATTCCATTTTTACCTTCTAAATTTAATATATTTTTTAATATTTTATTATTATTCTTATGAAAACAGAGTATCGTAAAAAATTTGATACTTTATTTCATTAAAAGACCATTTATTAAAGTAACTTGACCATGGTCACCTCTATCCACTTTTTAAACTATGTCGTGTTGTGCTTTCAAATTTTATTTTTAGTACTCCCGAAACGTCACTCATTCAGAAAGGTCTATTGAATAACCATATCCCAAGAGATCTGCCGAAATAAAGAGGATGGTAAATGCTTTGTGAACCCCTCTTAGCTTTCTCCTATTCTGAAATAGAGATATTTTCATTGCGGGCGTGGTGCTACAAAATGGTTAATTTACTGCTATTTTGTTGTTGAAAACCATTATGTTCAGCTTAAAACCTCAAAACTTAAGCATAAGTAA